>OX940988.1:28236320-28672339 GCA_954871275.1 Leptopterna dolabrata
AACGAAATGACGTCATAAATGGTGCTGAGGGTTCCCCCAGGCGGACGCGGTGATGAGGAGCCTTTACCTATGACGTCATTTCGCTTTCTTTTCTACTTTATTATCGTCCATTTCGATCATCTGATACTCCTCGTGTAGCACCTTTTCGGAAAGCACTCGCCAAGATCTTTTATGGGGGGGGGGGGGGGGATTGCCAATTCATTCATTTCTTAAAATGGATCAGTGGGCCTGAGTAGTGGTCCCAGGAACATGCTGAGTGTACATCCGTGATGATAAGGAAAGAACTTGAAACAAAGTTCCAGCCATTGCCATTGAACCATTAATAATTGTTTTCTGAACGTTTATGAAATCGAACTTGCCTTTCTTCCGGCTACAAATGTTTTGCTGAAATTATTTAGAACTGTTCGATGTTGCTTCCTTGCAAAAGTTCCAAATCCCCCCATAATCGATGACTTGTCAAGTATAGGAAGTTAGCGCTCGAACTGCTTTGTTTCTGATAGGTGGGATTATTTTTCACCTTTTTCAAACCGTAGTGGAGGGCATTTATGGGGGACACCTTGTGAAACATTAGGTATGCACAACTATCTACAAATCTACATGGGCTCTTGCATTTCCTCGCCATCCATTCTCGCACCGGGCATCTCAGAATCTATGTTTTCTACATAAATATGCAAAACGGGGGCTGAGAAAAATAGGGATGTATAATAAATGAGGGTTGAGGAATAACGTACAATCCCACTGGGCATCTTAGCATCCCACTCTGCCGCTTTTTCCGTCCATCCCCAGTCTCCATCTTACGCACTAAGCCCAAAAACGTACAGTCCCCTCCAAAAGTGTTCTTCCGAGGATAATTGGCCTCTGAAAACGCCTGAGAAAAACGGAAAAAGGTAGGGGATTACCTTAAAGCAATTAACTTGAAAGACTCCCAGAGTCTTCCTAGTGCCCCAATTAGGGAGAGGAATGATTAATTGAAATAAATTTCCTTCCTTCTCTCTAGAGTTGTTCCGCGTAGTGGAATCTTAGTCCTACCCCTCATCGTCCTTTCTGGGCCCTTGTAATTAAGGGTTGAAAATAAAGTTCGCGGAAATAATGGGGGAAACGTTCAGGAACGTCGTTTTCCTCTTTGTAGATTAGGCCGGTGGTTTTTCATCGGTCATTCTCAGTGACCCAGAAACCTGGAAGGTTCTTTTCGGATAGAAAAAAAAAGAACTCGTTAGCGATGGATTTTTGGGCGTCAGAAATCCGAAAGATCAGTATTCAGTCAAGGCATTTGGTATCAAACCCAGAATGTACCTACTGTCTTTTACCTCAGGATTTGAACTAATATATTGTCTATAATTATATTATTGTCTTAATCAAGGCTCCAAGGCAGATAATCCAAATACGAGGAAATGGCTGGTCTCACCTGCCTCACAAAGAATGGAAATGATATCCTACAAATTCAAGCTCAACAACAAAATCCAAGCAACCCAGCGTTGCATTGCCTTTTATGAGTGAATTTTCGACAGTTTCCAGTTGGCCCCTTGCCTAATATTTTTGATGATCAGCGGTTTTCAACCCAAAAATACTCGAGTTCGACCCGCTCGCCCGTCTTCTTTAACGTTACGAGGATTTTGACGGAATTTGGAATTTTTTTTCTCGTAGCCAAGGTCTGATAGTATCAGCCCTCCCGCTGCAGTGACACATAAATCTAGGGACGCGGGGGGCGTCACGCCCGCCAAGAAAACCGAAAAACCTCTAAAGCGACCAAGAACACTGTTCAGAACAAGTAGGGACAACCACTTCCCGTAACTCGACCCCCTAGTGGTCTCCGGTGTTGATTTTTCGTACACCAATTCTCGAGGGGCCCCTGAAGTTGTGCACCAAATTTCAATCTTCGGAACCGTCAGTTGCCGGAGTTATAGAAGTTTGAAAGTCTCTATTTATCAAGTTTTTCTATATTCTTCTTCTCCTTTGACAGGGTTGCAGACATAACGGATCGAACTGAAATCTTGCACACGCATTCATTGTGCTCCAAGGAAGTGTCTGTTGTGGTGTTGTGAGGAGGGATATCACTTTCTAAGAGTAGGTTAGAGAGGGTTTCAAGAGCTGAAATTTGGCACACTTGTTCACTGGGGATCCCTGAGGAAGTTCAAAATCTGAGTTTAGGTATTGGGTATAAAAAATGTTTACTTCGTCAATGCAAAAAGACGTGATATCTTCCCCCCCCCCCCCTCCCACACACACAACCCTGTTTGTAAAAATCTCCCACCTCGTATGTCGCTCTTGGATATGCATTATAGAAACCTGTTCCTTCCTTCTCTGCTGGATATGTGTAGAAACCCCCCCTCCCCATCCCCCCAAACCCTGAAATTTCTTTCAGCGATTTTTGGCGGGCAGCTCCCCCCCCCCCTCCCCCCAGGCGAAAAGGCGGATTTTTGCGGCTGAGGTGGTTATTTTTGGCTGATTATCCTACGATTTTGGAATAGAAAACCCCCTTTCAAAAATTCGTTTACCAAAAAGTTTTGGAAACCATCCTAACAGACGGCGCTATTATTGACAACCAGTGAAATCTGTTCGATGCTTTGGGCTTTTTTCGGAACTCAGGTGATGCTGATGCACCCCCACCTCTGTGATTGATGTTCCCGAAGCCCACCCTTCCAAGAAGAAAAAAAAAATCCCTCAACATTTATTTTTTTCCTCTTTATCCTCAATTCACTTAATGATCCGTCAAGGTCTTTCCCTTCCACACTTTCTTTCTGTGCGATGGAAAAAGTAACTCGGATTTCCCCTCATTCTCTCGGGTAAGTGGCCTGCCATTATGCGATGATTTATGCTCGAATACTTCGGGTGCGCTAATTGAAATGCAGCCCGGGGCTGGGTTACGATGCCCTTCGTATGCCTTTCAAGGCCTGTTCACTCTCTGCTTCTTGTAAGTTTCGGATTGAATTTCCTATTGATTCCACGTTGAACACTGGTGTGCTAAGGGTCGTTCAACAACGGCTGATCAACAACGATAAATCTAAGCCTCCCTGTACAAAATTGCTCAGATCTGTTGTATTATTCATGGAAAGATTACATCCATGGAAAACTTTCTTAAACCCTTTTCTTCCTTGACATTAATAGCTTGTACATATTGCAAGTTAACAATGCAGTCATCAAAGAATTCAATTTTTCAGTTGAATTTTTCTGTCAGTTTTTCAAAGAACTAATTTAAAAAATTTTTTATAGACATTCAGAAAGTGATCCGATTACGTTAACCATGAATTCGATACCTTCTCGAAGGTTTCTAACACCGTCAACAAACGGCCTCTCGAACACCGGAACCAAATTGATTGACCGAACGTTGAAATAGGGATCAAATTCTACCATCATTTTCTGGCGCAGAAGCCATAATATTGCTGATGGTATTAATTCGATCGGTGTCCATAAAACTTCTCGAACAGTTCTCCATTTCAGGTGCGGATTTAAATGATTATATCCTTACTTCCTATATTTTTCATACTTTGTAGGAATCTGACGTCACTAGCAAGTCGAGTATTGGCGATGAGGACTTCCGATGTAAGGACTTCGAGTGGAAACTTCGCTGCATAAGTCCAGTTCTGACTATAATAGCTGAAGATTAACATTTCCTTAGTCATGTCGGGTCACAGTGACCCGAACCTTCATGTTTAGTAGTTGTTGACATTTTGTTTTTCTGGTACTCGTTCCTCCTTCAGACCACTTGCTAAACTCATGAACCGACAAGGTGTATCAGTTCAGCGTATTTTATGACTCCCTCAGGCTAATATCTACCTGGAAAAACGGGATTTTGGCCCGATACGACTAAATACAACTAAACGAGTGCCTTTTTTCGAATCGACTTTTGCTCGTTTTACGTTTTTTGCTTGTACTTTTTCGTTTGTTATTGATTTGTGTAAGTTATGCTTTTTTAACGATGGATGTAAGACTTATTGTTCGTAGTTCACGCTGTTGAACTTTGGCAAGAACTTCCAAATTTTGAATCACTACCTAGTTCCTGAAGACGAATTTATCCTGAAAGTGTTGCAGAAATAATTATATGATTTTGAATATTATTGTTTCATATCATTTTATATTTCATATAACAAGTTAGTTTATTTTAGTTGTTGCTAAAAGTCACAACGATTTTTTTCCCCTTTTATTAGGCAGGTTATGAATACTTGGTTTTTAGGACATCCATAATTATGATGGTACACCCGCGGTTTTTTCAACATAATTTATGGGTTGAAAAATAATGCTGATAGTAATTGAGAGTGACGTTTTATGAATAAAATGTGTAGGTACTCAAAATGTGGTAATTTGTGGTAATACAGGTTATTGAAGTATTTATTATTTCCAGTCACAAATTGAAAACAGATATAGTGAGTTTATTTTGCGACTTATTTGATGCAATTTAATGAGAACTAGTCCACCATTCGGAATATGAGTCATATTTCGTGCTGTTACCTTTTTCAGCAACTGAATTTGAATTTAAAATGGTGTCAAATTACGCGGCTGTCGAAGGGTTAAATGATGACGTAAGGGCTCCGATTTTTTCTTGATCTTCTCTCGTACCACCATAAAACCCGGTTATTTAATGGAGAAGAAGAGATATTGAGTTTCAGTCCGAATGAAAACCGTAATCGGCAGCCGTTTCGTATTCCTCACAGTAGAAGAGGTTAGGAGTAATAAAATATCTACTAATCCGAACTTGAAGGAAAAAATACGCCCGTCTTCAGGGTGCGAAAAGGACTGGCGAAAAGGAAAAGAAGAAAACGAGCTGAGATATAACTACTAGATGGGGATCGTAAGTGGTAGTGGGATAAAAGTTTGCGCTCGCAGGAGTGGAGGAAGGTGAAAAAGGAGGCGATACGATTTATAAGGGACAAAATAAAAAAGGGCTGGCGATAAAACGTTGATAGGTAACGTGCTTCGCTCGGCAATACTTAGCAACGCTCCTGCCACCGGAGTGGCTTTCTTCTATTTATATTTGTGAGTTTAAGCGTTGGTAGGAGGGTAAAGTGTAATTTCATTACTCTCGTTCCTGAGTCGAGTTTGAAGTCAGGAATTCAAAAATCAACCGGTTCATTGGTTGGTGGGGGGTAAATGTGTAATTCTAGTACTATTGTGTATAGCGCGTGATGAGAAAAGTTGAGTTCGGATTCAGTAATTAAGAACTTGCGGACGTTGACATTTCGAATGGAACCGTTTTGTTATGTATTCTAGGCAACCTGTACTGTCTCATCGTCTCATCACATCTTCATGCTGTAAAACATAAAAACGAAGCTCAAACGAATAGTCCCTTCAAATTATACCAAAAAAGGGCCGTGCCTGCTATAAATTCGGACAAAGCTGGAGAGAATTTTGATTCACTTTGAGTGCCCTATGGAAGTGTAACGTATGAATCGAGCCGAACTCTTATTGGGAGCCAAAAAACTGCGAATTGTTGGGACGTTTTCAATTTTAATCAATGAAAAATTTCAAGTTGAATATTTAGAATAGTTTTTTCCCCTTTTTTAGGCGGGTGAAACTGAGCATAACAAGCGTTTCAGTGAAACTGGAGAAAATTGGCCTATTTTTGACTACCGATTCTGAACCAAATTTAATATTTAAGGAGGTCATTCGACGCAGAATTTAATGCACTTAAATTCTGGTGTAAAATGTTCTACAGTGTATGTACGATGTTCTCTTCAGGGTTTTTTTTTTGCCAACAACTGAAAAAACGCTGCAAAGTTCATGTCACATGGGTTTATTATTCTACTGGACATACGTACTGAAATTATTGAAATGGCTATTTTTGATGTTTTCCACCAATTTTGGCCCCCAAAAACACGAATTAAGCTCGGTTTTTTTTTTACAGATTATCTTTGATCATTTATAGTACCATCTAATTGTATTGATTCACCTGTTGATACTACTTCAACTGTTATTATACAAATGTATGTGATTTCAGACAGTTTCCCAGGATTCTGACTCATAAAAAACTAATTTCGAGAGCTTAACCTTCGTTACATCCTCAATTCTTCACTCTTCGGTCAAAATCAACTTAATTATTCGGTCTTCTCGCCCTAAAATACATAGAAAACTATACCTCACAAGCTCTTGTTCACACTAAAACCTCAAAAATCCCTCGAAAACCCCAATTTTTAAACCCATTTTTCTCCCATAACACCCCTGGGTGTGTGCAGGTCGGGCTGCCGTGTTTCGGAGCACAACTAGGACCCAAATGTGTTACCAAATGACCCAAACCAAAGCTACCCCAAACTTTGTGCGAAGAACAACGATTTTAGACCAAAATTTGATGTGTGTTTAAGGCTGAAACTTCGTTAGAACCTCAATTTTCCACTCTGGTCAAAATCGACTTCATATTCGGTCTCCTCGTCCCAAAAACATGGACGATACCTCTAAAGCTCATGTTACTAAAACACAAAAAAATACCTATTTTTGTATCCATTTTCACTCATAACACCCCTGGGTATATTTCGATCGGGCTGCAAAGTCTCGGGACATAACTAGGGCCCAAATGGAGCATGTGTGCGAAAGAACGAATTTTTTAGACCGAAAATGAAGCCGGTGTGCATGATACGGCGGACGGACATTGCATTTTTTGGATCTACGCACCTTGAAACTTGAAATGAAAAAATTTGAGGGGTTGTTATAAAATTTTTTGCTGAGCGAATACATAGGTGTATTATTCACAGAATACTAAACCAAAATTGCCAAAATTTTGTAGTTTTTGGCCCCCAAAAGTTCGGCTCGACTCAGAAACTGTCGTTACTGTTATTTAGGATGCCCAAAATCAATAAATCATTTCCAGCTTTGTCGGGATTTATTGACACCAAAAGCCTAATTTGGCTGGGCTAGAATAAGTATGAGTTTTAGTTATATTTACAAAGAGTGAGAATTGGAGTCTAACCTGTGAATCAGGTGTTAACCGTTCGGTATCTCAAGGAAGTGTTCAGTTTGATGATGCTGATCAACAACTCCAAACTTGAGCTTGTTATACAACCGAGAGTTTAACAAGGATAGGAGCATTATGGACGATGCTTTAGTCCGCTCGGCTTCTTGTAACGGCTCTAACAGTTTATGTACAAATAACGGAAGTAAAAAACGCTGCAAAGTCCTTGTCACATGGGTTTATTATTCTATTGGAGTTCTAGAGATTTTTGTTGGCTGTTAAATGTATTGTTTCTTTCATGTGGAATGATTGAAATAGCTATTTCTGATGATTTTCACCAATTTTGGCCCCCAAAACATGGAATAGGTACGCTTTTTTTTTTTTTAAGATCATCTTTGATCATTGGTAGTGGCATTTAATGGTCTTGATTCACCTGTTTACACTTTTTCCAATGTTATTGTACACATTGATGGTGATTTCAGACAGTTTTCCAGGTTTTTGACTCATAAAAAACCAATTTTGGGAGCTGAACCTTTGGTAAAACCTCAATTTCCGCGTCTTTGGTCAAAATCGACTTCATATTCGGTCTTCTCGTCCTCAAAAACATGGAAAAAGATACCTCAAAAGCTCATGTTACTAACATGTTGTTAAAACGCAAAAAGTACCTATTTTTATACACATTTTCACTCATAACACCCCTGGGTATATTCCGATCGGGCTGAAAAGTTTCGGGACACAACTAGGGCCCAAATGGAGCATGTGTGCGAAAGAACGACTTTTTTAGACCGAAAATGAAGCCTGTACACGTGATACGGCGTACGGCGGACGGCGTACGGCGGACGGCGGACGGACATTGCATTTTTGGAATCTACGCACCTTGAAACGGAAAAGAAAAAATTTTGAGGGGGTGTTATAAAAATTTTTTGCTGAGCGAATACATAGGTGTATTATTCACAGAATAATAAACCAAAAGTTGATCATTTCGTGAATCATAGAAAAAGCCACCTATGAATCGAGAGCAGAACAACCGGAACTGACATTTTTAAGACTCCGGAAGTCGGTCGTAAAGTTGTTTACCTACCTTTGCGATAGGACTTCACCCCTTGGTAAAACACGTAAACAACTCGCGGGAAGTCCTACTACGGGGCACGCAAGACGGGATCGAACCAATAAACATTTATCGGTCTCGCCTTTGTAATTACGGGTGATCGTAAATTTCATGTCACCCTTTTGAAACTACGTCTACCGGTTCAATACGGGTCAATATCGCATGCGCGGTTGATGGTGCCACTCATCAGCCTTATTGGAGAGGAGCTTCCCGTATAATCAGAAACAACGAGGTAATTATAAATAGGTAACCATCTTGGCTGGCCCAAGGAAATGCTCTGTAATCGTGACGCGTCGAAATTGCGAAAAACTGCACAGCAAATCTGGAATCTACTTCTGAGTATTTCAGTGAAGTTTATAAAAGAGAATAAGTCGGATAACGAAAGCGGACGAGAGGGAGTAAAGGGCAATTCCATTACATACGCTTGAGCTAGGAATAATTTGATACAAACGACCTGAACTTGAAGGGGTTTTCTGCATTTGAATGCGAGTTTCATTTGTCTTGGGCTCAAACGCACCCTTCGACCCTTCACATGAACTGGGGAAGACAACCCTTGTATATAATAACGGATGATTCATACGGGTTTTGAATAGTAGAAGAAATGGGCGGAGCTGATTTACCATAAATTTGAACCGTGGTAAAGTGAACATTCTCCCAGCGGAGTTTTTTTTTCGCTTCTCTGCCTCATCGTGAAGTATCCCGGAGATTCCAGTACCGACGTCGTTCTCGAGTGTTTTTTGGACCACAGTTTCATCAATGAATTTATCCAGTCGGGGGAGGAATCACAGCCCAAACCGTTTTTATATTATCCCGATTTTCCCTGTGGGTGAAGGTTAATATTCAGGTTTTCAATCAAGTTTTGTTTCAATGGTGTGATGAACGTGTTTGAGCGTCCATCCACCACGAGCGGTGCGAGCGGTGCCCGGAATTTGGTTATGAGCGAATCACCACCATGATCCGGGATCTTTTCGGATGTGTCCGTTGGTTATGGGCGTACCACCACCATTCACGGATTCTTTTAGGACCGTTGCCTGGTTGTCCAGAATCTTTTTGGATGTGTGCTCAGTTTGGTTATGGGCGGACCACCACCATTCACGGATTCTTTTGGGTTAGGAGAGAGAGACGTGGTAAGGAGGAGAGAGAGTAGTCAGCGACTAGAGGAGAGCGTAGAATGAGGAAAAAGATGCAGGAGGCGAGTTTATATATGCTTGGGAGCTGTCTCCTCCATCCTCTAGCTAGTAGAGGATGGTGGGGACCTCCAGGCTGGCCCTCGGCTCTCTTGCGTCTTCTGTCCCCACTTCTAGGTTTATATGGCGAGATCTCATTTCTACATACAAGAGTTGTGGTTCTGGGAGGATACCACGACAAATGGCCTGCGAAATTTTTAGCAGCTGCAGTGATGTGTCAAATATTAAAGTGTCATGTGCAATGTGGGCTGATGCATAACAAGTTTGAACGGAGATTTGGGAGGTATCAAATTTCACATTTCATTATTGGAGGGTGAATAAATATTTATGAAAATATATGTCTCACCGTGTACACATCGGAATAATGCAGTGCCCTTAAATGGCCTATTCAGTCAATTAATTGTGCGTTATCGCTATAATATGTTGCAAAACATAATTACGTACATACCGATAAAACAGATTCAGCACACGCATCTGGTGCTTGTTATGAGAGTGAAGAATCATTTTTGATCCTTTCTGTCTATCCGTACTCGAAAACATTGTATGAACCAGTTTAGTTTTTTGGTCCATAGACAACTTCAGAATTAAGACGGCTCGGTAGTGGCATAATATTACGCAATTTACAGCGACACACGTACTACTGGTAGAGATCAAGAGATTCGATACGTCTACGTATCTCGATTTTTAGCCAACTTGATAAGAGTCCTCGATTTCCCAACTCTAGAAATCTAATCTCCACGAGAAATTTCGGTTGGATTCACCATTAAAAATCCTGTGACATCATAGAAGAAAAATCGGTGTCGGAATGTGAAAAACCTTCTTCACCTTGGTTTAGTAACTGGGTGTACGGTTTTTTGAAGTTTCAAGGAGGAACCGGTCCTTCTATAAAACGGGTTTTCAAACTTTACTCTGGCAATAGTCGGTCGATTTTGATTACTCTTGCGGGATTCTTCTAATTTTTCCATTCTCTCGGGCAATGAGCTCTTGAAATTTTAGATTTCAAACATTTTCAAATTTAGGTACAATTTCGATATTGCCAGATAAAAGTTTGAAAAATTGCTGGGAAATTTCTTGACTCGGGAAGGAAGTGTGGTTCTGGGTGGATAGACACTTGAAGGAATATTGTTCTGTACCGTTTTTTGGCATTTTTCTAACCAAACTATCGGAAATTTGATTATACCGTGTGATTCAGCTTGAAACTTCCTTTGAAATGAATGGTTTTGAACTTGTAGAAAAAAAATGCGAGTACTGACACAAGTACTGGGAGGTTTCGAGTAGAATCCTCGGAGAAAGATGTTAGGTATTTAGTGGTCACTGAATTCAGCTTCTACTTTCTTCTTCAGCTTCTTCTCAGCTTCCAAGACTGTGAAAGTCATTGGTACTTTTCCCCACCATTTCTCATTCATTTTATGTGGATAAATCACCCGGGCTTTTGTCGACATGACACACGCCAGAGAGACCGACTCGAACTCCGTACCCGGACAACTTGACGCGGTTGAGATCAGAAAGAGGGACACAAAAAGAACGACGGAATATCTACTTTTTCTATCTCGCCAAGGCCCATTACGTCCCGCGCACCCCATAAGGGAGTCCCTTGTTGTTCGGACGGTGAGTAATGAACCTTGAAATGGGAAGTCTAGGTACACCCCTGGTGACTCCCATTATCTGTGATAACCCGAGGCGGCGAACCGTAGGCGGTCTTGAAAACTCGCTCCTGTGCTAACGAAGCTCCATTGTACCTCGTACAAGGGTACCAACTCATATGAAAATAACTCGTAGAAGAAAATAAAAACCTCTTCCTTACACTCGATAAATAATTGAAAATGGTAAAAGGAGAAACTATTAAGTCGGATCGTAAATTAGACGGGAAGAAAACATTCATTTGGGGAGGGCATTTACATACAACGCTCTGCAGGAGGCTACGAAGGCGTTATCGCACGAACAAGATGCAATATTTTAGTTTACCGACACTACGAGTACCTACCTATGTTGTTTGTACTCGTAGTACCCATGCGGGCTCCACGTCAAACCTTCGGAGCGGGCTACCGACACATACCTAAAGAATGAAGGACGCTTTGCCGCCGGAGTGCAATAAATAACTCGTTCTTCTTTGTCTGCTATACTCTAATGGGTGTTGGCGGTGACGAGCCATTTTCTCCCGATCCAATGCCGTATGGCTCAAACTTTCCACGGTAGGAAAGGTCTGTCCAATTCCGCATATTTGGCAACCACGATAATCTCTTTCTCCCTGTTGTGGTCCCTCAAATGTAACATCACTCTCACGTAGCTGATAAGATTTAACCAATAAACAAGGAAAACGCTGTGCGACGCCTCAGTTGAAGCCCAGAAGGGTTCCCCTCCATCGAACTCCCAACGTCTCTCAACGGCCGTTACCGGCCGTTGACAGGCGAGGGACGAAGTGGAGGCACCTTTATAAGGCGCCCGGCTCGCCCATCTCTTCATTCGACCGACCTCACTCCTACCTGCGACCTCTCTCACCTCAGCCTCATCTCTCTCCTACCCTTAGCGGTGGTAACCGTGGGATGCTTCATCCTCACTGTGGTGATCCTCGCTGTGTTTGCATCCTTCCTCTCTACCGTCTGCTGTGGTGGTAACCACGGGACGCTCCTTCCTCTAGCACTCGCTGAGGCGATAACGGTAGGGTGGTAGATCCTTCTCCTTTAGTGTCTGCTGTGGTGGTAACCGCCGGATGCTTCTTCCTCTAGCACTCACTGTGGTGATAACCGCGAGGTGTTAGCTATCCAAAAAGACTCCTAAGGAGAATATCCTCCTCTCTCCTGCAACCTACCCAAGCCTACCCTTCCCTTAGGCCACGAGGCTCCCTATTCCTCGTCTTCCTTCAATTTCGCCCTCAATAATGAGCAGCAAAATACGGTGCTTGTGGTTGCGAAGAACATGACCAAGATAAGTAGCTTTCCTTTTCTTCACTGAGGTGAGAATAAATAAGTTGGGTAACTGTAAATAGAGTTCGTATTCGGTCATTCGGTTGTTTTTTGTTTTTGACATTTTATGTCTTTACTTTGCTACATAAACTCGAAATGAAACGCGGGACATGCAACGGAGACATGCAACGGAAACAACGTCACGAAAATATTTCTGATGATTTTCGCTTACAACCGATTCGTTGCTACGGAACTTTATCTTCGCCAGTTATCATCGTACAAAAATCGTTCACCACTCGTTGGATAGCTCTCGATTTACCTAACCATACTACGTTAACCACTGCGGACTGCGTGGCCAACAAGCTGCGGTATGGGCGTGATTGTTTAAATGAATGTTTACGTACATAATACAGTGGAGTCCGGCTAATCCGAACTAATTGGGACTGAAGGCTGTTCGGACTAGGTGACCAAAACAATTAAGTACGAAGTACTTGGTGTGGGTGCGGGAGGGGGCGCTAAGACATAAAATGTCCCTCGTGGTTGAGTACTTGTACGGAAGCTGTACCCACCGTTTGTGTTTTTGCAGTAGGTATCTCCATACAACATAAAAATAACTTCACATTGCATTTTTTTTTGCTTATGTGCATAGGCCTCATATAACCGGTTTAAGCGCCCAACGGCCTTATCAGGTGGAATAAACCAGTTCCCGTGAGATCACCGAAGTTAAGAAACCTCGAGCGTGGTTAAGTACTTGGATGGTTGCACGTGGTGACACGTCCAAGAATGACCAATGTAGCTGTTGGGCGAATCCTCTCAACTCGAGTGGGCGAGGCAATGAGTAGCCAAGGAAAGAGCGAAATGATCAGGTCGAATTCTGATCCTCTCATTAGAGAGCAGCTGATCACGTCCGCGACGCTGGACAAAAATGGCTGTTTACTTTTTTGCTTTGTTTTTATAACAGGTTAAGACCAGATTCACGTCCGTGGGCCTCACCAGTTTTATGTGTCTGGGTATACACGTCGTATTTTATCATATTTAGAGTTTTCCGGAATACCCTCGTATAAGGAGGGTTTGGTCATATTTGGCGTCCTGCTTTCGAAATTTCGTCAGAAATCATTCAAGTTTTTTACTTTCTTGAGAGAAATATTTATGTAGGTTGGTTGTTACACTATTTCCTAACTGGGCCGCCGTCGTGCGAGCGTGCAATCAGCAATAGTCGGGCGCATTGCGTGTTGATTGTACGATCAAAGTGTATTAGGACACCTTCCTTCTATTACAAAGTTTGATTACGTGCGTTCGGACGATGTACACGATGCGATCACGAATTGAACCGATCCGTCCGTTCTCCCACGTCGCAGAGAGGACAAATTCAACTTGAGGGCAACAGCATAATCATGGCCAAATACCACTGGATAGAAGCTCAGGGACAAATTGGACTTGAGCCTCAATCTGGGCTGGGATACAGATACCCAGGGTCCTCAGTGATGAAGCCTCCAACATCCAGGAGTATACACCATTGGAAACATCTTCGTTCAGGTGCATACCTATGTGCCTACCGATGGTGTCCTGTGATTTTGAGAGGTCTTTCTTAACACTGAAACAGGTGCTGACTGACAGGAGGCAACGGGGCTCCATGTCGATCATTCTGAAAACCTATTAGTTCAAAAACAAAGTTTTTTGGTTTTTTATTCTTCAGTTCTTTCTCCATTACATTTCAAGGTGTAATTTTTAGTAAAAATTCGTCGTATTATTATGAAGTTTTTAAGGTCATACCTATTCGAACAAAATTATGAGGGACGCTGGAAGAATTGTTTGAAAATGCAGTCGGTTGGAGGGTAGGTAGTTTAACCTAACTTCGAAAATTTGCTCATCGATTCATACTGCTTGGCTGAAACTTCCAGCATGACTCATGTAGTTATAACAGTTGGTTTCTACTATGGCGGTATAATTTTAACTACTTAATTGTAATAGTAGTAGTTATAACGATAAAGTGCAATCCGTCCCCCATATCATCGCTTCTAATGTTTTTACTGCGACCGTATCTCATTATTCCGTCCGGCTCCCCGTTCCACGTCGAGACGAATGTGGTTAGAAGATATAACATCCGTAATTGGATGGTGTTCCCGACATATCGGATGAGCTTAAGGCAAAGGGGAAAACTGAAGGGAACGTTTGATACGAACTAGAGGGTGGAAAAGTTGAACGAAGTTCCCGCTGGCAGTAAATCCTTCAGAATTATTAGTGGGATGGTCGCTATGACGGGAGTGTGGTGGAAAAAGCTCAGTTGTAATAGGGCAAGGCACGGATATGTCATGGCTCCTCCGGCCTCGCCGTAGATTACTTTCGGGAGAAGTTTTCAAAGTACTTCCGTTTTACCTGTTCTTTTGTGTGAGGGGGGATGAGAACGAAGGGGAAGGCGTATGGTCCGAAATCACGCATTTCCCCGTGGTGGCCGTCACAGAATGATCCGGAATTCACGAAGAACTGTTGTTGAACATTTCCGGAGGGAAATTGATGAATTCGATTCATTCATTGACAGTGTTAAGATAGGACCGACTACACCGACCACTAAAAATGGCCAGCCAATGCACAGTGAACGTAAATAAAAGTATTTGTTCTGTAACATTTTGGTATTCACGTTCGCGCAGACGAACGTTACCGTCCGGTACTACTAAGCCATTCTAGGGGCTTAATCTTGATTTTTACTATATGGAACAGTAGTGTGCCAAGGAGCGGTGATTTCAAGGAACTTTGATGATCCAATTTACAACGTATGCGTGAATACAGGTTTTGGTGTCTCAGTGGCGCCAGTGTTCGATGTTAAGCGGCGGCACCAGCCCTGTAGTACAAATAAAAACCAATTTTAAGTCTTACGACACTGTGTTCGAAACATTGTGTTCAGCCACGACCGTTGGTGACCATTTAGGTAGTGCCTATCTGAAATGCAGACCATAAATATCCTAATCTCACGTGAGGCTTTGTTGATTGTATAGTATTTTATTACTTCAAATATTATTTTAATCTTGAACATGTGACATGTAGAACTGAAAAAATGTTGATTCCCTTCTGTTGAAAATTTAGCATCTTTTCGTAATGAGGAAAATAGAATGGGCTATTTGCCTCAATGTTGCCATCTCGAAAAAACCAAAGTTCTTATTCGATTTGCAATAAGTTCGTACATGCCAGGTCAAAAATTCTTACGCAAGTTCTTGACTTTTTGAGCTACCATACCACATTTTTGTACAAGCCCCTGTTCAACAATATTACAAAACATTATTTAACGGGCTATTGAGGAATCAGGAAAACTCTACAAATGGAAACAGTAGCCCCAACCTCAACAGTGGCACTCAAGTAGCATTTCGAAGTCAAAGTAATGTCTTGCTGTTATCATTTTTCAAATTCATCTACTTTTCAGTGGAATCCCCTCAAGGAAATTGAACTAAACAAAAACCAATTTGAAGGTAGGTAACACATTTTATTGAAACTCAAAATACCTGAATATCAACTTCGTTTGGAATTAGAACTACCAATTAAAAATATAATTTATGAGAAAAGAAACACGGTAAGTAGGTAAGGTACCTGGTACTAATCTAGCTTCATACACGAAACATTTAAAAGCAACGACTGTACCCAGTTCATGTAGGTACCTACGAGAAAATCTAGGTGGGTAGGTTAGCACCATGCACCACCTCACCTTTTGATGATTTTATGGTAAAATATAAGATGATGGTGGCTGATTGTTCAAACGTTTGGACCACTGCAGACATACGTTAGGTTGATGGTGGGTAGGTAAGGTTGAAGATAAAAAGAACTATTTTTTCCGGCTGCATTTATTTATTTATTTTTTCAGGTATTCAAATATTTCCCAATATTGCAAAAGGTTCTTACACTGATAGAAAGTTCGTACGTTTTATCGTACCAGCTTCATGGTTCGTACATACTCTAAAGACTAAAACGTTCGTACAAATACGAACATTAGTTCGTATCTGTCAGCACTGATTTGCATGAACCATGATGAATCAAATTCGAAATAAATGGTTAATTTGTGCTTAGGGATGTGTTATGGTAACGAATCATGAGAGATTACGAGGCCTTAAAATCTTTCCTTGAGTAGAAACAAGGTTTTAGAATCGGAGCATTCAAAAAGTAGCGCTGAGCTTGTGACGTCATCACTGAAGGAGCAACTGCAGGAGGCTGTAGCTCTAGTAGCCAATAGGCGCGCTCAGAACTTCGCGCGTAGTTACCCGCCGTTTTTGGGTTTTTCAGATTTGATTTGATTTGTAGTAAATCGAATAGTGGTTGTTAAAATAAATAACCCTTATTTTCACGTTTCCTTTACTTGCGATTGAAAAATTTAATTAAAAAGTGAATTCTGCAGTTGGGGACTAATTGTGTCGATAAACTAACTGAAAACTACACCTGTTGTAGATATGAAACCAAAAGCTCCTCGACTTGAATAATTCGATATTGGCCTGGCCGACCCTCAGAAAATCCAGAGGCAGGAAATAAGACCTGGAAACGATAACAGACAGTTTCAGTTTTCTGGTTAGACCTCGACGTTGAGAGCAACAAGGGGAAGCGACGGAATTGCCGTGATGGCCATTTATTCGAAACACCTGTAATTCATTCATTTGGAACCACCGACTCCCCCACCACCGCCTTTACGCGTGATAAGAGCCAATGACGGAAATTGGCGCTTGTAAAAAGTTGTCTATATTCAACTTTTTCCCCGTGACTACCGTTTCCAACCCTCCGTGCGAAAAAAAAAATCCCCTTGAACAGAGTCGGCGGGCGAAAGGAACAGGGAATTTTTTTTTCTTCTGGGAGTGAAAAAGAATTAACAGGAATATAGATCGGCTATACCGCTCCCTTGTTACCGCCCCCCTGGACAATACCGCCCCCACGGACTTCCACATGTTCGGATCGCCTTTTAAGGGCTTTTTCCTTCCCGTGGAACCACTTATATCAAATTATTTTCCACTCTTATCTTCCGTGCGATTTATTCGTTTTGACTCCCTCCGGAAAGGCCCCTGGAGGGCGTAAGTTGTGTCTTTGTGGTGGAACAAGGGCACAGAAAAGATGGCGGCTTATCGCAACATCGAGAGATGTTCCTCACGTTGTCAAGTTATTCAAGACATGATCGAGAATATCGTCAGTACATTACCATATCTAATATTCAATAGAAAAAGCACATAATAACTTTGCGCTTCATTTTTCAAGTATATATTTTTTGCGGAAATTCAGCTTGGAACAACGTGAATTATTACTGGAGACGACAAATAATTATCGGAACTTGATATACAAATTAATACAGCAATAACTTTCCATGCAAAAGAACCATGAAGCAGATTAGTTGATTCCACACGATAATGTTAGTTGATTCCATGACAGTTTTCGGCATTTTCAGTCAAATTCACATGATAAATCACTGGAAATGACACACGTTTATGGAACTTTGAATTATATATATCCTCGGCATATAAACTATAACCGCAGCGAATACAGCCGGATATCTCGGTTGGCAGCTGGAAGGAGTTGGTGACGATTTTGAATAACGGGGAGTGGCACAGTAGGCTCGCTCAGTATTGTAGACTCGCGTGGTTATTTAGACAGGAGTGTTACTAGGGGACTTTAAACTGGGAAGGCACTTGACCTTTTCAAAATAACAAACTAAAAGTGTTATAAATACCTTATGTATTATTGTTCGACTAATCTGTTCATAAATTATTTTTTATCATTCATAATGATTATGGGCAGGCTATTCAGTGAAATTTGCCCGACCGACCGGTTTGCTTTCAGGAGTCGTTGCTAAGCAACTGTCATTCATAATGAGCATGCTTGCATGATAATGAAGATGTGTGTGGTTTGATATTCATTTTACACTAATCATTATGATGATCCCTAGGTGTCTGTGGGACAGCCGCGGTTTTTTTTAAGTTTGTGAAATTATATTGTAAAACATTTAAAAAACCATAAATATTAACATAAGTACCAACTTACTTATTCACAAGAAAGATATAATCAGACACCTGCAGACAGACCATGCCCATTACCGTACCGTGTACATTATGGTTCATCTACTGTATACTCATGTTATTTGTAAAAATACACGTTTTTTTTCTTCTTCCATGACTATTTTGCGGCAGTTTTAGTCAAATTCACGTGATAAATCGCTGGAAAGGACACTCACTAGCTTGTGGAATTATACAAAATTGATTTTAAAAAACGGACGGTAGACCTACGGTTCTGCAGTCAGATCATTTAATAAAGATTAACGTTTGTTTCGCCAAAATTTCCGTCAATGGAAACTTTGCAGCTCATTAATGCATCAAAAGTTGAAAACGTTTTGTTTCACCTCCCGTCAATTTCCTTATATTATTAGGTTTTGAGTTGCCTATTTATTTATATCGTTTTGTGACGCTCGCAACCACCATAGTCACGTGACGCTCGTGACGTTCGGAAAACAAATGGAAACGTCCTGTTAATCATTATTAAATGATAATAATACTGGTAGATAACATTCCATACTCCATTTTTTACACATTTGCTCGCCAGGTTTAGGAGACCCGCACTTAAGGCATTTTCCACTTTAGCGGCTTATTATAGTTGATGGTTCTCGCTTCTTCCGTACTCCGGTTGAACCTATTTTCAAAGGAGGTTTTGTTGCTTCCTTGTTCACGGTGTTGCACCTAAGACGTCGTACCGTAGTGTTCTAGCACATTCTGTATTTGTACCACACCACCCAGTTTGAAACCACCGGCCCTCGGGAGCATCCCGAACGCATCTGGTTCCTCGGAACAATCAAGGACGTTTTGTCTACCTACAACACGCACAACTGTGTTCTTCACGGCTCGCTTGCCACCCCTGAATAATAAATCTCTCCAAATCCAATTTGGCTCCTTTGTTTTTACGTTCTCTCCTTGACACCCCGATCGGGACCCTCCGATAACCTTTTTTTCAAAGTCTCCCCTTACGGCCACCCCTCGTCTGATTGAAAAATAACAATTCCGAGTCCTCAAACAAACTGTAAGTAATCCGATGAAAATTAAAATTGCCTAGCGCTGTAGGAATGGTACATTACCAAAAATGTAAGTTAACACGTAAAAGAAGTTCAAAGATGAAACACCAGTTTTGTATGTAGAAATCGAATCTGAAGCCAAATGTATCCTCCAGATATATCGTAAAACACGTTTTTCGAGCGCCAACTTCATCAACTTTACAATCGGCCCCCATTTCCCAAAAACTAGAAAATTTGAAGACAAATATATTTTTTATATGTCAAAAACAACTGTAATTAATGAAGTGCTGATTCGTCAAGTTTGGCCAAAATTATCAGAAAACCATATTTTCTCCCTTCAAAATTTTGCCAGAATTTGTGAAAACCGTGATGAGTATGGCAACGCAACATGAAGCACCCCATAAGAAAAAACCAAACCCCATTTCTTTATTTCATATCCAAAACTATGTACTCGTAACTGTACAGATTTTTTTTCCCCATCCCAAAATGGGTAGAAATGGGGTTTTAAACGAATTTTTGATACCGTGTACTTGTAGATCTGTAGAGAAGAACTAGTGATTTGAATAGTGTACAATTATATTTAGTGTGCAGGGTAGAAAAACAAACAGTTTGAAGTGGTGATTAGAAACAGCGACGGTCTTACAAATATTGCGCGTATAAATCATGACGCATCCCTTAATCAAAAAACGGCTATTCAAATACAATCAAAGGGGCAAAGTGGATTGAGAGAATTTATCGCTCAGAAGGGGCAGGCGACAGGATATTGAGGATGAACAAGAGGGGTTGAGGAAGGGTTTATAAGAAAATCGTCTGGGTACAAGCTCATTTCTGATTAGAAGACGCCATCAAGAAACTTTGGAGGAGGGAAGTTGAGACAAACTTGATAATCTAATTACTAACTCATTCCAAATTGTCACCGACTGACTGAAAGAGGGTCTCTGGGATCGATACAATTCAAGGGAAACCCTTCTCCATGGGTTCTATGTTTCGAAATCAATCTCGTGAACTTCAAGTAATCTAATGCGACCTTCCGCGAGCCGAGGCTGGAAAGGGGTGTTAACGTTGGGTGCCACTGTGGATTGTTATTAGCTCTCCGGAGGCAATGAGGCCACGGTAGGCAATATAGGGCTATTGGCTCATTGAGACTGGGAAACTGTCGAACAATTAAGGGCTTGTCAAAGGGCGGCTGTTGATAAATTTTGAAACAATAATTGAACTTGTGGGCGTTTGTTTTGCAAGGAGCCTTACGTTAACGATACAGAATAATTATGTCGCATCCTAGTAGTGGCTTCGAACGTTATGAAGTGTGTTTCTGGGGGGCTGCCCCTCAAAATGTCGAATCCAAAAACAAAAATTTTCAGGTTTTTTTTTGCATTTCGCGGTGCCAATACCGGCGCCAGCGATGCTCACTCTCGTCATGAGGCTCATAACTATTAGGGAATGAGGCGCATAACTGTAAGTATTAGGGAATTCTGATGTGATAACTTAATACCTATACCTAAATAAGTCTCAATCGCGTACGGTTTATAAAAGTACTGTCACATATAACTTAAATCACTCGCGGCGGAGTAGTGGAAATCCATAGCAAAAAACTACAGGATAAAAATAGAAATAGTATATTTCCACGTAAAATAACAAACTGTAATACAGTTATTTTACGTGGAAATAGACTATTTCTATTTTTATCCTGTAGTGTTTTAGTACTGTCACCACAGTGCTATTACTACCCTGGTGGATTTGAAATGGCATCTGCTGTAATGCCAGATTTGGCACATAAAACACGCGAATACATAGACCTATGTGTTTCCAACTAATGATTCAGTTGAGTAATGAATCATAGTCGGCCAAAAGACTGCAAAAAAAGTGCATTTTTAAAAATTCTTTCAAATTGTAGTTCTAACGGCGAGCTTTCCAAAAAGGTGCTGTATGATGGGCCCGAAATGAAGGGAAGTGGGTGAAAAACTGGAAGGTAAAAGCGTGACGTCATGCCAAATGACGTCTCGCGTTTTTCTTTAGCCTATTCCCGCCAAACAACTGAGATTTTGGAGCTTTAAAAAACTGGACTACAGGGGTTGTCGAGGATGCTAAATCCGACTCTGAGGTCAGAAGCAGCCGATTCCGACCCACTTCCATTCCTCATTGTTACTGGACATTTTGGTGCATGTATTGGTTTTCCACTACCAAAGCTGTTCGTATGTTAATTTATGAAGGTTTTCTTCATCGTTGAAGTCAACAGTGAAGACTTCAGTTGAACATACCAAGCGAAGTCTGCTTCACAAGAGATGCATTGCGAAAGTACTTTACTTCGATACATCAAGCAGTTGCTGCAAACTTCTGCCCCACAAAACCACCGTGAACTAAGTGGCCTTACGAAAAATACAACCGTAAAGTGCTATTAGGTGCCCAACTTGAAACCAGGAGACGTATCAATTCTTATCTCGAAACTGCAGGAATAAGGAAGCTCAAAAACATCGTAACATCGAGGTTAACATTTGTGGTTAGGGCTTCGGTTATGAGAATACTTTGATTTACGGCAATTGATAAACTTTGTGATGGTCGATCCCATTTGGCTTTCGGATCTTTTCGCTCTTGCAGATGGCAAGTATGAAAACGCGTTTCTAGTACATAGGTACTTACTCTCGAATTTACGATCGTTGGAGTTTATCGGAGTAATAACAGTTCAAAGTTCAATCGATGACGTAGACTTCTGCAATGCCATATTTGAAAAGTAGTTCTATAGCGAATCCTGACTGGATTCTTCACTGGTTCAATTGATAACGTAGGTCAGGAATATTAATTTGTCTTAATTTAGTAATCTGCATTATAAGGTTATTCAGTACGTTCTAGCAGATGATGAACTTATTTGAATTGTGTGTGAAAACACCATTCTCGTAACACAGTCGTTCACAAAGAGCAACATTTTCATAATCCCCTTTTAGGTAAAATCGTGAGACAGGTCTATAATATGTAATAAACGTAATTAATATAATAATTCGACGTTCAAACACCATAATTATTGGTTCAATTTAATTATGAATTTGCCATTTGTGAGCGCGTACTCACAAATTGTTGTGAGTACGCGTGTACGCGTGAGTACGTGTGTGACTTACATAAATGAATCGACTAAAATCGAGTTAAAACTGCAAAAACCAGTGCAGTTTAAAAAAATGAAAACAGTTTCTGAAAAGCAACCAGTTTAAAGGCACAATTTTGCAGACACTGGTAAGAAACACTATTGAATATCAACTACTGGAAAAAAGAATAAGAAGAAGGAAAAAAATATCACCTCGAAGAAGGTTAAAAGAAATTATGATACCATGCATTGTACGTTTTTGCCTATCGAGTACCTACTTATAGAAAGAACTGAGTGAGAAAGGCCTGGACAGATCATGTGACCTGTAGGCCAGTTAGCAAAAAATGGGAATACGCAAACTACACAAACTCACAATATGTAAACCATTTAAAAATATGTGTACTTATGAATAAAAATTTGCGAAAAATTGATTTCCACTAGCTCAGGCCAATGGAAGTGTTACAGGCAAACGATATCAGGAATCTGGTCCAGTTTTATGCCAGATTCATAACGCTGCGAATTTAGGGCCGGTTTCACCAACGCAGCTTAAACCTGGTATCAATAAAAACTGGATTCAAATTTGATCTGTGGTTCAGAGCTTTGACAGTTTCACCAACGTTTTTGATCCGCGGTTTAGCCGAACTTGGGTTTAAGCCGGGTTGTTCAGTTTGCATCAGCATTGCTATCCCCAGAAACACAAATCCCGTATTACAGATGACATGGAGGAGAGATGCTCATCCATGAGTGGTGGATCTGTGATATTTCTTCTATGGATACGTAAGTTTCGTCCGCCATCCTCTGTTGTGGAGACATTTAAACTGTATAATAGTAACCAGTGCGATAGTTTCGCGATTTTTTTCTCTCTTATGGCTCTGTCATTCTGAGAACTTCCACCATCATGAGTTTATGCCAATTTCCCACTACTGGACGGTGAGTTTAGTGTTGCAACATCAGTTTTTCTCAAAGTTGAGAGAATTGTTCTTTGTACTTGGCTTTACTTGTAGTTATTGTATGTAAATTTAAAGAAAATATCTATGTGTGTGTGAAGTATGAAATATTATTATACAACCGGAGTTTATTTTTTCCTATGTTGTGCATTACACGCCTCGCGTAGATTTCAAAGTTGTGACAGTGTGGCTGTTCTCGAGCTATTTTTTCTTCCGGTGGAGACGGGGTTGCTTGGGGAAGCCTCGATGTCCCTTCTTAACCGTTGATAATCTCGCTGGACTAGAAGGGGGACTCTCGAGGGACCACCACCACTGTCACACTCTGTCATGTGGTAGCAGAGCATGGTTTGTTTGTATGCGCTGAGCAATTCACCATACTCCATATACTTTTTGTGGGCTTACCAGAAGATTCCTTTACTAACAACCTGTCCCTTTGATAATACATACATCTATTGGCTCCCCCCCCCCCCCCCTTTCACCCCTTTAGAGTGTCAGTATAATTAAAATATACTGAGCTCATTTGAAGGCGATTGATGCCGTGTCCCATATTACAAGTCCTAATAGTTCTTCCATCCTGAAGAGGAGGTTGATCATTTAGAGGTTGCCCAGATGAGCACATTTCACTGGACAACAACCTCTGACAACATTATCCGCCAATAAGTACTCGTATGTAGGAGATTTGTTTTCCACCAGTAAAATATTAATGAAGTAGTAAAATATAAGTATGAAGTATTGCGATGGAGGTTAGTCACCTTGAAGTTGTTCAGATGCCGTTCCTGAACCAGAACTTCATACTAGCATTCATTCCCGCTTTTCCCTCTCGTACTTCTGCTACCCAGAATTAAGTCATGTGGGGAGGAGTGTGACAGTGTGGCTGTTCTCGAGCTATTTTTTCTTCCGGTGGATACGGGGTCGCTTGGGGAAGCCTGATCGATATCCCTTCTTAACCGGTGATAATCTCGCTGGTCTAGGAGGGCGACTCTCGAGGGTCCACCACCACTGTCACATTCTGTCACAAAGTGCAGGTATTTTCTTCCGGGTGAAAGTACCTAATTGGTTTTATTTTGTAATTAACTGGTTTCTTGTAAACGTGTAATTGATATAACGATAAAATAGGGAATGGTTCGGATTCACCCTCGACTCCGCCGCATGCAATTAGAACCTGGGCTTCCCATCCGTGGTTATTAAAGTGATGCAGCCTCCTGGTAATTATAGGAAGTGAGCAAGGCGCAGACCCTTCCATAAGGGTAGACTCAAGATAATGCCAACGCGGGCAAAGGGTTCGGGGGTGTCAAGGGGGTTGAAACACTAATCTTCACTATTGTTTCCGAGAGGCAACATTAAGTAGTTGTCAGCAAAGACGTAGGGAGCTCTAATGAGGCCGTCCGCCCAGAACGGGTTAAGGGATATCCTGTCCGCAGTCTCGCTCTTACAGTGGCACTTTCCGCTAATTTATGTTTGCAATATCAATATGTTTTGTTTGCCTCTTCTCTATAGTAACCTCCATAAAGGGTTCATTCACGACCATGTGACACGCGACGTGACTGCAGAATTGCTGTTGATTATATTCACATAAGTAGGATTAGTTGAATAGGTTATCGTTGCCTCTCTAAGACCTCACGTTGCTCATCCATTACGTGCAAGTAGCAACGGCCTTAGCGACTGAAAATTTTAGCAAAAAAATCATGAAGGGGTAATATTCAGGTCATTTTTCTACATTTGGATATTTTATTATATTGAAAGCTGCATATTTATTTTTAAGATGTTCGGAGCATACAGTGAATAATGAAAAAAAAAAATATATATATAAAGGTATTGGTGTTCACCACGTTTGTGATGACCATCCCGTGTAATAACTTTTCTGAAATAATCTCTTCAATACTGGTAAATTCCAAATCAATCGTATAATAACCAGATAGCCAAAACAGCAGTCATCAATATGTGGAGATCGCCTAACACTTGCTGAACATCATGAGGCGTCTTACAGACTCAAGCGACCTTATATATAATTATATCTGTATTTATGTATATCTGTACCGCGCCACAAGCCGCAAGTACGGGTATTTTTGCTTGCAATTTTGACAGTATACTTCTTGGGCCCGAAGAATTTGTGCTGTATAGTTTTTTGGTGCCTCGGTCTTGCCAGGGAGAAAAATGTCATCTGTCAGAAAAATATGTTTAGGCCTCTAGAATTGTCTGTATAGTCTGTGGTGCCAGCATGGTGCCATGAAACGGCGCCACTCTGGTACCAGTGGTGCCACCTGTCAGAAAAATGTTTTAGTTATAGTTTTTCATGTTTTCCACCACGCTAAATCGAACGGAATAACTTTCAAAGCTCTATGAATCATCCTTATTGCGATTGATAAATATTCAGCCATAAAACGTTATGAAAAAATCTGTTATTGTGGTACATAGGCATCCTTTGAGCCAATTTTCACATTTCGTGAGGCTCCTGGTCAGCGGACCCACTAGTATAATATTATGCACTATTTCATAAACAGCAGAAATTTATACATGAAACTCGGCTATGAATATAGTCAGGTACTGTACGTTCTATGGATATTTTCCACCTTGAGACTTGAATCTAACACCATATATAGATATACTGATATATCACTGTGTCTAACTTCTACTGCACGAGTCTGATTAGAATTTAAGAGTAATGAGGTATTGTTATTTATGATAGTTGATGGATGTTCCACGATGGGGCGTGAACTCGAACAAAACGTGGCAGCCAGCCCTGGGCACACCTTAACATCGTTATTGTATCACGAAACAGGTCACAATATAATCGAATCAGCTGCTAAGCTGGTTCAATCAAAGCAGAATCACACTAACAAGGATCCAATTTCGGGTTGTGGCCCCTCCCCAGCCTATTAACACCAATCAGAACCTCTTGCATTATTCATCAGCCGCCTGTCTACAAACATCTCATTTGTAGAGAAGCGGACAGGTGTAAAATAAAATCTGGACGTTCACCTACCCCATGTTGACCATTATTGTACATTATTACCATTAGATCTTTCAGTGGTTTTATTTATTATCTGTATAATAATTGTCATTCTGTTGGTTGGAAAAATTGACCTCAACAATAAGTCAACTTGAATATGATTGAACGGAAAGAGCTTGTATTGCCAAATTTCGATTAGTTTATGACTGAAAGCCAATCATGGAAAATCATGTCAGTCTGATTCATTTCCAGTTCGGCACTTTGTCTTTCTGTTTTGTGTCCCTGCTGCTAATGTTTAATTGGAGTGATCCACTTTGAAGCATTCGATATGCACCCATCCTTTCTGTAACCTAACGTTAGGCAGTTAGGCAAATGTCAGCATTCTTATTCATTCCTACCCATTATAAGTGCTTCGCGTTAAGCCCTAGCAACTTTATGCAATACAAATTATTTTCTTATTTCATTCCGAAACATCAAAATCCAGTTAGATTATCTATTTACTGTGACTAGCTAATTGGAACAAGAGGTAACGATTGTAATGATAACCACAGAAGGTATATGCATCTTCCAATGGTGTATCGAAAATACCATTTCCTGAATTACCGAGCAACGTGCTTAACCTAGGATTCTGTGGGACTTTAAGTAAATTTTCAAAGAAAATTCGCTATTGCAATCGATCCAGAATGTTCGACACATGAAGCTTTGCAAATTGTTGGTTTATTATTTCGGTTTGTCAGTTCGCGTTTGAAAGTACGTAGAATCCGAAAATGGAATAGAAACATTTCTGTCCATCTGCCGTAGGCCGTCCACCGTAGAATAAAGAAATTTGGTTTGTAGGTCTCTTGTGTAATAATGTGCAGCATTTTGTATGCAAATCCGTTTCGAGCATTCTGTATTTATAAACGGATTTTAAACATTTTCGTATGTTGGTATACATAAACAAAACAATAGATTTAGCTACATAATGCATTGCAGATAAACACCAGTATCTATCATCATTTACGCTTTGTTCTTTACTTCGTTATAGATTTTTCGTATAACTAGAGCACAACTCAGGTGACTGAAAACCGTTCGTATCCTTGGTTCCTAGGTAGTTGCTATTGCTAGTTTTTAATGTTGAGTTTTGAGGAGCCATATTGTCTCAACAACGAGCACCAGGTGCGCCTACCTAGACCAAACCTAATCCATCCCAAGAGTTTTTCATAGGCTGAGCATTCCGTGATGATGCTTGTTTATAAAAGTCGTTTTATTGTTTAGAAAGAAGGAAATGACGAAGCCCTCCATCCCCAGGGCCCCTCCCACAGACGCGCGGCCCTAATTTATAACAAATCCTCCGTAGGGGCCATATGGGTTTTGTTTGGGACGGTAGCAGCCTGTTCCGACCATCAAGAACAAGAAAAAAAAAGTCACGTTGATTGTTAGTGTTTATACCGTGAAGTCCCTTGAGCGTTTCCTAGAGGGAGGCGATGCTGTTGGATCAAAGATGTTCCCGTCTAATGGCCGTGCATGACTTCAACACGCCTCGCGGCAGATAATGGAACTATGCGCCTGCAGCGGCTTGTGATTTAGTGCTGCTTACGTATGCATGAATACTACCGATATGCCCCTCTGTTTTTTTTTCAGTTCTCCTTCAAGTAGCTTTCGGAGATGGCTGATAAAATCGCCGGACAGGATTTTATCATTAAGAAAGAAACTTTTTTTTTTTTAGCTAGGTTGCAGCCTCTCTGAAGTTTTTATGAAAAGGATCTCTTCTCATACTTTCTTCTTAGTTCTCTGGTTGGCTTCTCCTTTTCTCCTGTGAGTAATGAATGACTTTTAAACTGGCCTCCTCAATCATCTTGCACAGGAGTCGAGATACGAGATAACCAGCACGCTTTCGTCTTTGCGTCTTGACGCTTTGAGGGCTTATTACCTTGATGGGTCTTTTCAGGAGGAAATTACCTTCATTTTTCTGGTTATGAGAATCTAAGAGTCCTTTACAGTTCTGCCTACTAAAATGTTCGGGACATTGTTGGGGTTGGGGCATTGTAAAAATTTTAACAACGGATAGGTGTGTATCAAAAACAAAAACACACCTAACCCCCCTCTCCACCCTCTTTTCTTATATAGTTATGGATTTTCAGACGGATGTCAAACCAAATTTGTTCAGAAAGGTCCAAAACGCAAATGCTAGCGGAAATCTTCAATTTCGAGAGGACAGCAATTATCTCCCCAATAGTCCCAGCTAAGCATTATAATTACTACTACCTAGCGATTCCACATAATGATTTAGTATTTATAGAGTATTTATTATTTTTATAGTATTTATATGGCGGTGTGGGGGGGGGGGGGGGGGGGTCCATCTCCGAATCATTCTCTCGTTGGCATTTCAAATATTTTAACGAAATTAGAATTTTTCGTTATACCAAAGGTCATATGATATCGGGTGGAGTGGCATAGACTTGGGTTAATACACGTGTACCTACATTATCTGAATCGAACGTTGAAATCTAGGGGTAGATTTTGAACCGAAAAACTATTCAAAACGCTGCTAATTATTACGCAACGGTTTATTATTTACCTTTATGCTCCTTCTGCGTAGGTCACTGTTTTCTGTGGTCGATACCTACCCCCCCCCCCCCCCCCCCTCACACACACACACACAAAGAAAGCCGTACATCGAGTACTGGAGCTGGCAATTGCAGTTTCATAGATATACGGGAGATTCAAGAACTTTATTAATAAATTGCTTTCTGTGATTATTTTCTATCATTAGGTAATTGCTGTTATTCGTGGAGCATAAAGTTTTTTCAAGTCACAAAAGTTCCTATCAACAATATCCAAAATAACCATTTATTCTTCAAATTAAAAAATATCTCAGAACAACCAACTCGATTTCATGCATCCACCCGTGATTATCAGGTGTTCTCTAGCAATGATATCTGGGCAGGATGTATACCATTTCATTCACGATCATGTTGACGAAGGTTTTTATGTCCACACTGCAGGGCGTTATATTACAGTGAGAACGGCTGGAGGTACAATGCTCCGGGTGGTCTCAGCAAATTCCAAAATTCGAGATATATCAATTTAAAACAGTATGTACCCTTCTACTGAAAGTTATCGAGCTACGGCGTTCGGGAAATTTCAACCCCCTATTTTTCACCCCTTGGAGGTGATGACAGTTACGCCGAGCTCCGCGGACCAACTAAAACCCAAATGGGACTTACAAAACAAATTTCATCAATTTTGGTTCATGACGACTAAGAAAAAATGATTACGCCGGACGGGCAGAAATTTTTCATGTTCCATTTTCTGATTCAACGTAACTTGAACGGAAACCACAAAATTTTGTGCACGCGGGGGGGGGGGGGGGGGGGGGGCTAAAAAAATATCATGCTCTATTCCGAAGGTTCGTATTGAAAGTAATTAACGAAAATCGATGGAGGCCCTAATTATTTCGGACCCATTATCCGAAATTTGGCTAAAATCGAAAAAGTGTGATAATAAAAAGAATTATGAAGAATTTTCAAAAGCAGTTAGTAGGAGAATTGATCCCTTAACTTTTGTGCATCTTTTACACGAGTGTCTTATGTCTGCAGATGTGTCTGTGCAGGGCTGTCTGTGGGACCCTCGGCAGGAAAACAAACACACGTGTGTGAAAGGATTGCTTTTCACTGCATTGTCCACTTCGAAGCTCCGATACAGTTTTCTCGCCGAGAATGACGTGCTCGGAACGAGCTTCGGTTATTATCCGGAACGAGAAAATCGAGCCCCTCCTCCCCTTCATCCCACGTATCGGATAGCAATGTAGAGCAAATATGGGAGCAGAACAGGAGTTTATAGCTCGGAAACCCCATCCAGTATTTCCCGACGGGGCCCCTTCCACTCGGCCTTATCTCGTTCGGCCATGTTATCATGCGAATGTTATGCCGTAGGGTTTAAACACCCCTTCACAACCCCACTTCCCCCTCCCAAACCGTATCGGAACGTACTTCGGGCTTAACAATTTTATACTGACTAAAGCCGTTTTGTTACTGCCAAGTAAATATACCCTTATCAATATTATTTCAGGGTCAGCGAAAAATAACCCTTTTCATAACCCTTTCACTCCTATCCGGTCAATCGATACGGGAAATTCATTAGGGTCAGCAGTTCCCTTGTTAAAATTGTAGATACGCGAATGGGCTTGTTCCTATCAGGATCTATATCATGCTATATCTGCATAAGGTCCTTTCATATGAATATTATAATAAATTTGATTAGAATTTGAACATCATTTCCCTTTTATATAACCCTTGAGTAAGTGATTTTCCGAGGATTTATGTGCACCAGTTATCACAAGGTATAACCCTTCCGAATAAAAAAATGCAATTGCTTTGGGTCCAAACTTTTTTTTTACAGTTAGGAATTTTTAAACATTTTGTATTCTTCCTTTCAGTTCCACATAATTTTGAATCCATCACTAGATTTTAATATTTTCTATAGGTATACTTACATCGGACCGCTATCTGACCTCGGCCACGACAGATAATTGCACATTTCGCCACCTAATAGCCAACAAAAGGATGAGTTCATAAATTAATGACCAACATAATAAAACGAAAAGTATATCAAATTCCAGTTTTTTTTTAAATTGATGGCTAAGTCACCAAAACGGGAATAGAAGGCTCGAAACTTGAAAAATACTGTTTCTTATTTTAGAAATGAATATGTCTTACATGGCTGGAGTTCGATTTGGAGTTCTGTAAGGAACGACACTGAGGTTTTGACATAGTTTCCGGAGGTTTAGTCAGCATAAAATTTTTGTACAAATCCAGGGAGTGGAGAACGATTTTTGTATGACAAAAACTGACGGAGTTACATTTCCTTAGCTACGGTTACATGTTTAATGATTTTTCAGTTGCAACCGATCCGGCGTAATACACTCACAACACATCGAAAATACATTTTGCCAAAAACATGTAAAGTCATTCAGGGACTCAAGAAACAGTGTATTCGCGATAAACTAGAGATCTCCTATGCATACCTCCGTTTACTCAGCTTTACCAATTTTTCGCCCTCTGAAACTCAAATTTGTCTCATTTTCGAATCCATAATCACATATAGCGAAATTTTCAATTTTCATAATCGTAGCCCAGGTCACCATACCTACGAACGATGCAGTGATAAAATAATCTATTAATATTATTTAATGTAGCCGAGGTCACCATAACTATAAAAAACCAACGATGCAGTGATAAAATTAATAATATTATGATCTATTAATATTATTTAATGATATACCCATCTCCACTCAAGCTGGTGAGGCACTGAGTGACCAAGTAGAGCGAAATGATCAGAACGAATTCTGATCCTCTGACTGGTGGACACCTGATCACGTCCGCGACGCTGTTAGGGCAGTCGGACGAAAAGCCCCAGCCTGGAATGGCTGTTCACTTATTTTTCATACATAGTTCATACATGGTGTCGTGGTACCCCTCGAATGTAACATTTACCACTCTCAGATAACTTATAGATTTAACCAATAGACAAGGAGAAAGACGAGCTGTACGACTCCTCGGTTGAAGCCCAGAAGGGTTCCCTTCCATCGAACTCCCAACGACTCTCAACAGCCGTTAACGACAGTTGACAGGCGAGGGACGAGGTGGAGGCACCTTTATAAACCGCCCGGCTCGCCCAGCCCTTCATTCGACCGACCTCGCTCTTACCTAAGACTTCTCTCTCACTCACCTTACGCTTCCTCTCTCTCCTACCCTTTCACCGACCTTCGCATCTGCTGAGGTGGCTCCTCCTCTAACACTCACTGTGGTGGTAACCATGGGGTGTTAGCATCCTCATCCTTTCTTCTGCTGTGGTAGTAAGCGTGGGACGCTCCTTTCTGCTGCACTCACTGTGGTGATAACCGCGGGGTGGTACCATCCTTTTCCTTTAGTGTCTGCTGTGGTGGTAACCACGGGATGCTCCTTCCTCCAGCACTTACTCTGGTGATAACCGCGAGTTGGTAGCATCCTTCTCCTTTAGTGTCTGCTGTGGTGGTAACCACGGGACGCTTCTTCCTCTAACACTCGCTGTGGTGATAACCGCGAGGTGTTAGCTATCCGAAAAGACTCCTAAGGAGCATACATCCTCTCCTCCAACATACCCAAACCTACCCTACCTCTAGGCTTACGACACGTACATACTTAGTTTTTATTCATAGTTTACAAATTAATGGGTTGATAGGACATTCAGTAAGATAAGAATGGGAGTCTGACTGTTTTTCTTAGCTTGGGAGCTAAGATTGCTCATTTGAGCACCTTGCTATGCCACATTCGTTATAATAAATTACTGTTGGATTTTTTATTGTTCAAGATGGACCTTCTCCATAGTTACGTTCTGTTGTCAGAACTGTCGAATGCTCGATACCGGTGGGCGAATGATTAGTTTGGGTTTGGAATCTACCACGGATGTTAGCGGAGAGAAAAGTTTATGCGGGTTCTGAATACTTCGACTAATCGGTTGCCAGAACTCGACTGTATGTGTATCAACATAAACGTCTAGTTGTAACATCGCGTAGACACCACTGCAAAGGGTGAGTTTGAACTTGTGGATTCATTCGCATCAATCTAGCACGGTGAAATGTTATTAAATGGAAAGAATTCGTTGTCAGTTTTAAAAGGGTGGTTTTGACTGGAGAACGAGTAACTACTCTTAACCGAGGAATAAAACTTCAAAAAAGAAAATTCAACCATGAAACGTTGAGATACCGTGGAATGGCGGTTGAACGAAGATATTTCCACTTTATCCGTTGTTCAAAACCCCCTCAAAAACTTGCTCTTTCCCCATTTAATACCATCCAAAAGTCTTCTCATAAAGATTAACGACTTTTTATCCCCCTCCACCCAGAAGGTATTTACTCCGATCCTTTTCATCCTGTACGCCTCGTTCCGCCTACATCCATAAATAAAATAAAACAGAGATCCGCAACAAAACCATTACTCATTCTAACGCAATTTCCCTTCCTTCTCAATTCCCTCGACCCAATTGCATAATAAAAACTTGTAATGAACATTTATTAAACGCCGTGCCGTTACGGATTTATAGCTCCCCCACTCTTGGACACAGTTTTTCCCCGGACGGACCTATCGGAGGAAGCTTCAGTTACATCGTTTTCGAAAAGGAATTTTAAAAAGGCCGGGTTTCGGACTGAAAAGAGCGGCAGCGTCGTAAAAGTTTAATTTAAAAATATATTAAAGTTTATTGGGCCATCAAGGTTACAGTTGGCGGAGTGAAATTGAATAGGGTGACCCGTCCTTCGAGAAAATTATACGCGTTTTCTCCCTCAGAAACGGTAAAACGTCGAGGGAAGTGGTTACGGAATTGATATCCTTCACTGTCTCTGTTGACGTTTTATATCTTAAAAGTACTACTACCTACTCAATCAAAAGTAGGCGAGTGGACGGTAAGATCAGGCCGTCTGAGTAGTAGTGCTCAATAAGAACTTTACAGTGCAGCAGATGAGGGTTATCAAGTTTCGTGTTCGAAAATACTGAAGGCTAAAATGCACAATCAGTGCTCGAACTAACATGCACTTATAGTGCATTTTGATAAGTAGAATAAATACGATCGATATACTTACCGTCGGTGAGCCATAGGACAGCTGCTGTGGATTACAAAAATAATTATGTACCTTAGGTAGGTATATAATTATTTTTCTGTCTCCTGTTCCTACCGTTTCTGGTAAAGTTAACGCCATTTTGAAGATTTTTACCGCTTTTTGACTAACAAAAATTTGAATGTGACCCACTGTAATACAAAGTACTTAGTTGGAATTTTTAAATGCTTCCTTTGGATGCTTTCTTATAAATTAATGTTAACATCTAGCCATTTTTACTTATTTCCAGCGGTTTTTTCACCCACCAAAAAAGACATTAACATTTTGGTCAAATTTTGATTTGAATTTTGATTTGAATCTCGGAGCTATTGTCAGATATAGTACCTATTGAATGACACACGTTTTCTATCATATAAATTGATGAAATCAGAGGTATCTCTTTGGGTGTCGAACGATTTTAAGAAAATTTATGTAGGTACCGGTTATATAGGTACCTGTAGGGCCTGTTGCAATGGGTAGCATGATTTCCTAAACAAACGAATGCATGTTTTCTGCAATCTTACGGAAAGGGAAGTTTGAAGTTTGACTATTTTTAATTTACGTACACCTTTTTTAAAACTAAACGATAGCTTCTCGTCCAGTTTCGCGAGGCAGACTTTCAAAACGGGGACATTATCGAGGTAATTTCACTTGACTGTCATAAAATGCAGTTGAAATTCATCGATTGGGACGTTCGTCTTGACTGAAGCCTCAACCACGTTAAAATTAGGGCATTTGATGCCCGGGAGTTTGCAGAACGTTAACCGAAGTTTCCCATAAACAATCGACCCTCCTGTTCTCACCCTTCGATAAGTTCTGGCAGGTTTGCAGCCGAAATGCTGGTCAAACTTGCCGTCACAAAGGGCGAGAGACAAACGCTAAGGCCCTGGAAGGGTGTCAGGAATTCCGCGAGTCAACTTCGTGATGTTTGCTAGACGTGGTCCGAGTGAGTGACGCCACATCTTGATTTTTCTCTCTTTTTTCGGGAAAAACGAGGAACTTCAAATCACTCACTTCGAAAATTCGCTCACTGTGGTCATGCTGCATGACTTCATTATAATGTGGTTGATTTGAAATTACCAACTGTTACCGCATATCAGGGACCAATTTGATGCAAGTTCTGAGAAACTATACTTGAATCATTGCTACGTCAATTTGTGCAATAATCAGAGATCTTCAAAGTGTGGCATTTATTTTTTCCCAAATGTGGCACTAAGAAGTATGGCAATATGGCATTTATTATTGCAAAATATGGCACTTACTCCCAACTTCCTCCCCCACTTTAAATTGAAAATTAAATTATACATACAATTTAAAAATCATTTCACAATACTTAGGTACTTCATTAATGACTAGTATTTACTAAACTATTTACAAACTAGTGTGTCCGCCTCACGTATCTCCTGTAAAACGAATACGTCGTCTAGGTACCTAGGGACCACAAATCAGCAGTTTATGGATTTTGTGGCGCCACTAACCGGCTCCGTCTTGGTAGGTACCTACTAAAATCTGTGTAGCGATACCTGTATCTGACAGTATAGGTATCCTAAAATTATGAAGTCGTACGATCCCATGTTAGCGGTGTTTTGGCTCTTGCGGCACCACTTCCAGCGCCGTGGCGCCTGAAAGTGATTACCTGAAATCGTAATTGCTTGAAACCCTGAAATATTGCAATAAATATAGCTAATTTTACCGCCTAGTAGGGCATTTTCCCTAGAAATCGGCAAAATATGGCATTTTAGTACGTCACCATGACAATATGGTAGGTATTTGAAGGTAATAGTATACAACTTGGCTATCATAATTGACTGTTATTTAGGGAAAATGTACCTTATGAATGTTACATAACCATACAAGCAGCATTCATCATAATGATAACGCTCTTCAAACACAGTTTGTTTACTTGAGTCGTTCAACCGCGGAAAGAAAAAAAATCTTCAAAACGAATGTTTACAGCGGGAAAACGGACTTGGAGAAGCTCGACTTCCAATTAGAAACTTGAATATTTAACTTGGAGAAGAGAGCGGAGGTAAAGAAGAAATGAAGGCCACAGTGTTTTTGTGGGAGTTGGCCGACGCACTTTTCTCCCGTTGACTCCGGAAAAATTCTCAGTATTTTCTTTTGGCGTAAACTTGTTTTTATATTTTTTTCTCGTGAGTTTTCCTCTGTTTCATGGTGTTTTTCGACCAAGTCGAGTGTGCGTATCAAGTATCGCTCGTTAAAAAGGCGAACGGTTTTCATTTTCGGGGCAGGGTAGCGAGGAAGGTCTTGGGATGTTTCGAATTAACCGGAAGGCGAAAATGTGTTGGAATGAAAATCACATTTTCAGCTGAGCCAATTATAACCGTGAGAGGGAGCCGGGGGTGGTGCTGGAATATTACTTCTGTGTGGAGGGTAAGTGGGAACAGGCCTGGAATGGCTTTTGCCCGTAGAAGTCAGGCTTGCAGGCGTCGCTGCTTCAATGTTCATGGATTCGAACATATCCATATCCAGTGAAAGGGAAGATACGCCTTTTCGAAAAATTGGTTGTTTTGCCCTTGCGCAAATTCTTTGTTTGTCCGCCTGTTGATACAAACGCTCTGTCTGCGTTCTCTTAATTAACTTCGGAATTTGTACAGTGATTTAATCAACCACGTTCCTCGTTTTATCCCTGGAACCGAAGGTTGTTTTTGAAAATACCTACCCCCCCTTTTTTCGCCTGAAGGACCATCACTCACGTCGAGCATTGTCCAAATCCTGATGGGGAAAGAAGAGCCCAGTAAAGTAGAGGATTCCAGACCGATGATCCCATTGTGGTGGTCCGCTCAGTTCTTGTCGTCCCTGCCCCAGGTCCTCGCGTGACAGGCGGATAGGCGGTGGTGACACTGAAGAAGAGAGACAGGTTACCAAGTTGGATTGTTACAAAGTGCCCTCTCCAGGGAATTATTTCCCACTTCCAATACCTTTGAAAACCGCAAGTCAGCCGTAGTTTCCGGCGTCTTTTCAATGCCGTAAAATGAGGGTGAAATTGGGTCAAACGGACCTGCTAGTCATAATATATTATGGCTGCATACATTTCCTATACTAATAACTGTTTCGACCAGTTTATGCGAATTTTCAACAATAGTTAAGCAATTGCAACGGGTTCAACATTTTTCTGCAAAGTTTTACGATACAAATCCGCTTCACAGTTTCAAATTTTCATTCATGCACCACGGCCATATGAACAAATTGTCCTATTTATGACCCCCAGAACAAATGTAGAAGAAGTGGAATCACTTCTTTGAGCTAAATAGTGTTGACTGTAAAACAGTTGTTTTCCGTCTCAAGTCACCATTCCAGACAACCTTAGGTGAAATTAGTGATGATGATGACAATAGTAATAAAACATTTCTGAGGCGTTTCGAGTTTCAAAACGCCTCATCGAGGTTCAGCTCACGTTATGAATGAAATTTTTTTAAATTACCGAACCTCGAAACCCCTGACATTTTGTATTCAACAGTTTGCAGTCGAAAAAGCCAGCCTTGTCTAATATTAATAAAGTAAAGTAACATCCATTCCAGGCTGAGGCTTTTCGTCCGACTGCCCTGCTTGACAGATGAATCAAGACAATTAATTTGCACTATCAATGATCAAAGATAATTTTTTCAAAAATAGGAGACTAATTCGAGTTTTTTGGGGGCTAAAATGGTGGAAACCATAAAATGACATAAGGTCATTATAACATGGTCCGCAATGAAGTTCAATCAATAAGTCATTCACTTTCGAACTAAATCACTCGCGAAGAAATCGTGGAAACCCATTTCAAAGAAAAACGGAGTTATTGAAAAAAATCAAAAATTTATTTCTGTTTAAGAACCAAAAATTGCAACCATGTATCATGTTATTAACTCGAAAAGTTAAGGCTAGGTAGAAATCTACTACTTGAAACGTATCTGCTCGTTTCTTCTGACGATGTCTTGTCTACATTTCTTGAGCACCATAGATGTAGAGCAACCAAACAAGCGTCATTGTTTACTATCCATTTATAACATTCATTTATATAGTTATAGTATGAAACTAGGAAATAAATACCAAGAACAAATACGAAATAAATTCGTGATAAATCAAGAGCTTTCCAACGAATGGAAAACGATTTTTGTCCGATGAAAATGAAAGAAGTTTCATTTTCCTAGCAACTACTCGGTTGTACGTGAAAACCACTATGCATTAGGCGCGAAAAAATTTGACGCTTAAAATTGACGCTCAAATTTGACGCTCAAAATTGACGCGCAAAATCGACTCGCAAAAAATGCTAGTACCCCAGGGCTAAAACATGATACATGTTAATAATAATAAGCGCTTTATTACTGAAAAGTGACAAGATGCGTCCCATAATTCACAGCGAATTACATTACAAATGTAAGCTAAAAATATATGGCGATACATCATTATAGATTGAAGAGAGTGAAGTTAACTAAGTACGAATGAAGTAATGGAAATTATACATTTGAGAACAAAATGATCTGTTATGTGCTATTTCTCCTAATTAGGTAGATATTTGGGTAGGTTGGTCTTGAACTTTGAAATGGGATGGATGATGGATGGATGGATGAAAGGAAGCGAAGTCCACAGGTTTGCCGAAGCTAGGCTAAAGGATTTACGTAAATTTTCGGTAGACTTGTAGCAATTATTTGACGAATAATTTGACCTACTTTTGGTTTATTATTTGGGTTTTTTTTTGGTTTTTTTTTTGGTTTTTTTTTAACCTTTGGAATCGAGCAGTGATCTACGCAGAAGGGGCATTTATAGAGGTAAATAATAAACCGTTGTGTAATAATTTGTAGCGTTTTTTGATACGTAAACCGCTCATCTTCGAACTCATTTTGATCGCTATTGCGAACATTTCGGTGAATATGAAAATATGGTGAAACGAAAGAGAAACGAAAAAGTTTTCAAAAATGCATGGAGGTAGGTACTGATGAAAATGTTGGATATTGCAGTACCTTGATTTTTTGTTAACACACAATACTCCGCGTTTTGTTGCATTTTTCTCTTCCCATTTCGGAATGAAATTACGTAAAATAATTTTCAAAACGACTCGTTTCGCAACTGTCCTCCGTTTCGAAAGTTTTTACTGCATGGCCACACAAGTCGAGTTTTTTCGAATGAACACATACAGTTGTAAACATTCTACAGATATTTTACACACAAAAATTATATATGTCGACGCGATGGAGGGAAAACTACGGGGTGGGGGGGGGGGGGGGGCTCAGTTATGGCCATGCAAGGCTAACTACATTTTCCCGACGGTTAGGCGCTTAATGACTCGAAGAGAAATATCTGTTCCGTTTTATTTTTTAATGCTCACGGCTTCTCTGAAAAAAAAGAACTAGAAAGCATTTCGTTTATATCCTCCGAAAGCTTTTTATTGTTCCCAGACGATGGCCTAGGGATATTTGCATGCAAAGTTCCCATTCCGCGGATGATTCTATTGGGGGGGTTCACGGAATGGGTGCTTCAAGTCTTGGGAGTCTATAGGGAGATTTTTCTAGGCTTTTTGTTATTGCAATAAGGGACGAGAAATGCACTTCGTCCAGTCGATGAATTCCATATTTTTTTGACCGTCTACCGAAGAACTCATGAAATGGCTCGCGTAAGGCGTGGAGTTGTTATTGAACTCACTAAATGTTCTTGTACTTACTGCATTTGCGGAATTAATCACTTTTTGTAGGCAAGAATTACCATTATACGAGTATGAAGGCTCTGAAGAAAGTTATGAAGCGGAATCTGTTATCTCATAGGTAAATTTAACCCACTCGGATAACGCACAATCGCAATTAGGAACACTGAATGCAGACCGAAGGAGAACTTGATTTCGGAGGATTTCATCGGACTACACGACAACTGATCTGGACATTCCTGTGGAGACTTCCAGTTTTGAAAACATCCGATCGAAATCCAATTAGGTCTTCCTATGTATTAGTCAAGTGTGTATCTGTGTACGCGCTTGTTTCAAGAAACCGACGTAATCTTGCAAAATACGTCTGTAACTAGGAAATCTTCAAAATTTTCCCATGAAACGGCAATGGCGTGGGTACTGCGGGAAAGAACTTGACGGAAGGAATAGAACCACTCCAAAATGACGTTTGTGGGCCTTGTTTTTCGGGTTTATAGCCATCGAATTAGGTTGTCAGTTCTATATATAAAATCGCTGCAAATCCGTGCACAACGGTTTGATATTTTGTATGGAATACCCTCCTGTTACAGATCACAGGTCTCCGTATAGATAACCTTTCTATATAATATATGTAATATTCCATACATATTATGTAGATCGCAGACCCTCCGTAGGTTAGTACCTAACCCCGTACTCGTTACTAGGTACCTACCTAAATCACGAGTTAAATGTTGTTAAAATAATACAGCCGATGACAAACAGTAACTAAAATGGAAAAAAGAAACGCACATAATGAAGTTCTGAAGGGAAATTGTTGATGAGGAGTGAAAAAAGTTGCAAACGTACCTACCAACAAACTCCAGCCCCTTCTACGTCGATGGTATAATGAACCGTTGTGTAATAATTTACCGTTGAGTAATGATTTACCATTGTGTAATAATAATTTACCCATCAATAATACTTCAACGTTTGTTCAAGCTTCACTACCTATCAACAAACTCCAAAACAGCCATCATTTTTCAAATGAAATAATATCACAGAACAACCAACTCGACTTCATACTCCGCCAATATAATCAGATGATCCCTAGCAATGATTTCATCTCGGGCCAATTCCCGATTGTTAGCGCGTCCCTGGTGACGAGATTTGGGCTAAATGTACACAATTTCATTCACCGGTGCAAACTTTTGGGCCTTACTGTGAAGGAACGGAGGGACGTACGATGCTCCGGATGGTCTCAAAAAACTCGTAAGTTCAAGAACTATTTAAAACCGTAAAAGATTCACGTAAAACAAAGGTATAGGCGTTCTGAAAATTTCAACCCCTATTTTGAACCCCTTAGAGATAACAGACAGTAACGTCGAGCTTCGAGGACCAACTAGACCCCGAACGGAACCTATAACCCGAATTTCATCAATTTTCTTTCATGGTAACTAGGAAAAGTGGCCCGAACGGCGTACAGCGGACAGACAGAAATTTTATTTGCATTTTCGGATTCTACATACCTTGAAACGTAAACCATCAAACTTTGAGGGGGGGTTAGAATTTGTTTTTTTTCATGCTCGATTCCAATGGTTCATTATTGAAAATAATAAACCAAAATGTCACATTGTCCATTCGATATCATGCACGGACATCATATTTAAGACTTGACTGATTGCTAATTATTGTCTCACAGTTGATTATTATATCATCATGTCTCAGGTTCTATATCCTGAAAGGTAAAAATTCGCAGTCCATAGATTATTCTCGTGATTCAGAAATCCTGTAATTTTTTTTGCCTCAACTAATGAATTTTTGTTTTCTCAGGTTGTCTTAAAAATTGATTGAAAATCGAAGAATCATCTCTTAGAGCTGAAATTCGTTGTTTGAACCTCGTGCACCGGCATAAAACACAATACGTCGAAAATTCGTTTAATCTAATAAATGGGTAAAGTAGATCAGGGACCCATGAAACACCGTGTATTCGTAATAAACATGAAATCTCCTATAATTATATATCTTTAAGTATTGGCATTCTATCTCGATCCACCTTTTATTCATGTTAGTAAAGACAGTTTTCCCACACTAAGCCATTTGCTTGTTGCTTTAATCGTTACAGCTAAAAGCTAAAAGCATCTCTTTATTACGAGTACTTCGAACGACTGCAACGTTCCGCCGCACAATCCATTAGATCGTTCCCATCCCATATTTCAATTACCTGTATTATTAATGCTCGCCAGGATTTCCACCCACCGACCCCCTGATTCAAACTCGATACTAAATAGTTAAAAAAAAAAATACTGTGAGCTCATTTCTTTAAAAGCTTTCCAGAAATCGTTGTCATCCGTTCAATTTGGATAAGTGGTGCTTCATGCCGTCACACCGTTCACAAAGTCGTTAATAATTTCTCTCATTATTCCCTGTAATTCTGGTAGTGTTATGCTCCATTCAATTTGCAAGGTATTCTGCTATGGCTGCCATTTAGTTTCCCTTGTCGCCACAACCATTCATCTCCACCAGAATGAGCCAATCAAGAAAAGCTATTCGGCGATCCGTTTAGCCCTAACCAAACCGCTGGTCGTCTTGGTTGGGACTACCTGAATTTTTAGAGCCTTTTTTAAAAGAATTGTCGGACAAAATGAGCTGTTGGGGAATTTTCAGAAATTTTCGATACAGATCCGTTTCTAAGCATTCTGAACGTAAGATTCCTATACATTTTGTGGTAATTATGTAAGTAAATGTGGGTTATTTATACTTATCTGTGTGTCTGTGTCTGGTACTAAATATTTTTCTGAAGCAAAGTGGGTCAAAGTTTTTGTTGGTAAAAATTCGCTAGGCATTTTCGAAAACTACTTCACATCCCCATTCATTCATTCATAACTTACCTCTTTGTCGAAATATCGCCTTTGTCCTTACATCTTTAGGGAAAAACATCGTGAAAAATAGTTGAAAGACACCCACAATAGTACTCGTACTTATTCATCACTATTACAGGTAAAGACGATTTGAACATATAAAAATATTACATAACTAGGTATTATCTCATTAAAAAATTGGTCAATTTGGCGTTTTGACGAATCACTTGGATAACTCCAAAAAAACTTTGATTTTTGCTATCAGAAATTCACAGGTCCGTTACTGGGGACCTAAAGATAGTTTCACAGATTTAAGTATCGTCGCAATTTCTTCCGACAAAACAAGCATGATTCAAGTTTCACATCGAAGAAACGTGTAGAAACGGTCAAAATCCACATGTACAAATCGGTACGCAAGGATGAACCGCTCTAGGCCACATGTGTTGTATTTGTATATAGTCGACAAGCTACCTACGTCAGTTAGTAGTAGGGGAATGGAATAAACAAATATAGAAACAAAAAACCTGAAAGTAGTAAAGTGACAAACGACTGGAACAGTTGGTCTATCTCCTTGATTAATGACAACCTCCAGCGTACACGTTCTTTCTCTAAGTGCGTTCGGTTCACAGGAGGCGCGCACTATCAATTTGATACCTGTGGTCACGTTAAATCTTTAAAAAAAAGCTTCGACTTACATTCTTAGCTTCAGCTTCGAGGGAAAAAAACAATCAATGATTTTCGAGGGACTGGATGGAGTCTTGGAAATAAATTACCGTAACTCTCCTGGCTTGTCACTTTTTGTTGTCAAGCGTTGGTTTTGTGCTGGTTTTGAGAATTGTATCTTAAAGCATCTCCGCTAATCGGAGGCGACGGGATATGCCGGTGATGAATGGACGAAGCAGCTGGCGGAAGTTTTATAAATAATTTCTGTCCTGACAAGTCAACAACTTTAAGTGTTTAAACGCAAGCTGAATACCATAATACGAAACGAGAGGATGTATACCTAACTTGATATACTTGGTTCCAGGTCAGATTCATACGCTATTATTGATTCATTCGTAATCTATACGTAATTATTAATTCAATACGTCAATTACACGTACGTATTCAAGATTCCATATTTCAGTATTCATACGTTAATATTCATACGTAATTATTATTAAACTGAGAATGGCCTTGTATCTTGCGTAGAGCAATGCTTACCAGGCCTAATACAATGAAGGCAACATCCGTTGCCTCTTATTCTATGCACAGGGAAGATTCCAATCACTCTTTGGCTCAACTACTCTCGCTACAAACACATCCCCCAACTTCAGCTTTGAACATCCGGAAGGCGATCTCAGTATCACAAGTCACGCCCTGAGCTTTTCTTTGAAATATCCTATTGGTGGCACTCAGCATGCTAAGAACTGTACCTGGAATTGTTTAAAGCAAGAGTCAGGTGACATTATATGAACTAAAAACGAAAACGACGGCTACGTTGACTGACACGTGCTAATTACCATCAACTCTTGACAGACGCGGAAGCTTCGAAATCTGTGACGGGAGTTGGAATCGACATCTGCGATGCGTTGTCCAAAAGCAGTCAGCATCGTATAACCTCCCTTCTGCCTCCCAAATCAATAGTTCCGGTCGTTTCGCCCTCAAAATTGCTCTCTCAGATTTGTTGGTGGCAGAAAGGAATGTCCTCATGTTAACTGACTCAAAACCACAGTGCCTGATGTGCTCACACATACACAGAGGCGATATAACTCATTATTAGAGTTCGGATCGATATGGCGTTAAAAATGTCAAAATATGACGGAAACCCATCGAAATAGGACCGAAAAATATGATCTAAAACTTTCAAATAGGACGTCGAATATGATTGGAAGAATGTCTCGTGTAAGCCTCCAAAAAACCCTGAAAATTTTGTTGAAGCCTGTTAATTCTCAGAAGAGTGGCGTAATCAGCAAAACAGTACTCATGCTGAGTGCTTACAAATAAAAATGTAAATTGGGAAAAATTCAGTTGAAAATGTGTTTCTGAATACTTTAGGTACTTTTATTAAAACTTTTTGCGACTTTTGCCTTCGCCACAGCTTTTTGGTGTACAGTGGTCGTTTTGTGTTGTTCCACATTCCACCTTCTCAAAGCTGTTACCTGGTTAATATAAAAATAAAACATACAATGGGAATAAAAGTTGAATGCGATACAGATTACAAGATTCTCTTGTACAAGATAGTACAAGATTCTGCCGTCCGTCGTGAAATTGGCATCTTCTGCAGCACATTTTCGCATCAGCGCACTTTTGCTCAACTTCTCTTTAGGCATTTTTTGTATGAAAATATGAACTGAACTGACGACTTCACTTGTGGAAGGTCTCACCAGACCATGGAAGTGAAAGGTGTCCACTCTGCACTGTTTTTATGACTCACTGTCATTGGATTCATTGTGTTGAGAAGTTCATTGACGCCAAATATGACCGAATCCTCGAAATATGTATGACGTTATTCAGGAAAACTCCAAAATATGATAAAATAATATGACGTATACATTTAAAATTGGAGTGGCCGACGGTCGTGAAACTGGCCTTACTCTGTTATTTGAGATGTATGCATATCAGGAAAAAAATATGCAAATATGACCGAATCCGAACTCTACTCATTATACCTATATGATATAGCACGTGTTCCTTGGATTTTGCTCCAGTATGCAGTAACAATTCATTGGATTCCACGGCACATAAATTTACCCGGAAATAAAAACGCTGCAAATTATTACACAACGGGTTATTATTCTCCTGTGTAGATGCCATTTCTGCGTAGGTCACTGTATTCTGTGGTGAATACCTACCTTCGTCCTCCCCCAGGAAAGCCCTAAATCGAGTCCTTGAGCCGTTAGGTTTCCATAAAAATGCGCGGGATTAAATAATTCATAATGATTTTTGTTATTCGTGACTGAATCATAACGTTTGTTCAATTTACAGAAGTACCTACCTATCAGCAAAATCGAAAAGAGCCATCATCCTTAAAACGAAATAATATCACGAACAACCGACTCAATTTCATACAGCCATGCGTGATTATGATCAGGTGTTCCCTAGCATTGATATCTGGGTCGGATTTATACAGTTTCATTCACGATCATGTTGACGAACCCTTTCGGTGCAAACGAACGGCTGGACGTACAATGCTCCGGGTGGTCTCAAAAAATGCTTCACTTAGAGATCAGGTTAAAAACGTTAAAAAAAACCATAACCTTCTATTGAAAGTTTTCGAACTACGGCATTCTGAAAATTTTAACCCCTATTTTTCACCCCTTAGATACTGACAGTAATGCCGAGCGGACCAAAGCGGACATACAAACCGAATTTCATTAATTTTGGTTCATGGTGGGTAACTAAGGAGAGTGCGAAGTGCGGAGTACGGCCGAAGACAGAAATTTTTTAATTCCATATCCGGATTCTACGTTCCTTGAAACAGCAACCACCAAATGTTGTTATGGTGACCCCCTCACAGCCCAATTCATGCTCGATTCCAAAGGTTCATTATTGAAAATAGTAAACCAAAAACCGACGAAGCCGCGAAAATTTGCGTCAGCAATATCTCACCGCTCATGCCACCTATCCCACACTCCCAGATGCGCTACACATAACAAAATCTGTCATGACTAAGGAATGGCCAAAGTGGTACCAATCATCCTTCAAAGGAATGCGTCACTTCTAAACTACAGAGAGAGTATCCACCGAGCCTCATGTCCATCAACGTAAGCTCCCTCGAACTGACGTATTTCAGTTTTAGCGAATTTTCGAAGAAAAGGAAGCTATTGTTCTCGGTCCAAAATTTTTAAAACTCGAATTTCCGAAAGATTTTTATACCAAAATCCGTTTCAGACCATCCTGAATTCACTGCCGAAAGACACCAAAAATTATATGTATGTATATATATATATTTATATATATATTTATATATATATTTGTATATATATTTATATATTTATATATGTATGTGTCATTCCAGACGATAACTCTCGAAAGAATTGAGATAAAAAGTTCAAATTTGCAAGAAAAATCTGTCTTGGCAATCGACAGGCTAAGTTCGAAGATGGGCAGAATCGGGTCACTCTAAGGGGGAGTTTTGGGAAGTTTTAGGGGGGGGAAATTACCCATAAATTCCCAAAATGAAACAGTCTGACAAGTGACACCTCATTTTAAAGGTTTTTATACGCTGAACACGATGGTGAAATCAGAATTGCGATATCTCATTCCATTCTCAAACAGGAGCACTTTGAAGATGAAGGAACGTGGTTATTTCTTGAGATGTTCTTCCTGGTTCGTCTGCTCTAATCTGATAACGGAATGGGATATCGCAATTCTGACTTCACCATCGTGTTCAGCGTTGGAAAATCTACAAACCGAGGTGTTACTCGGCAAAAAATGGAACAAAAAATTTGTTACGTACCCAATACCTACTCTTCTGGTATTCAAAACATTTTTGATTTCCCCCTCCCCCTCCTTCCACCCCAAATTTTACTTTGCGTAAAACTACTCCTGTTTTAATTTTGTATGGTATCAAGTTGGGAAAACATTGGCCGAAAATTAATTTTCAGAAAATTTTAGGCGGAGGAGGAAGATGCCGAAAACCTCGAAAATTCGCTCTTATAGCCATGCTGCATGACTGTGGTTTTTTCAGTTATAATACGGCTGCGCACTGGCATGGACACGTCAATAGAAGTCTTCACTGCTCTGAATTATCCGAATCACCGAATTGTGACTTTTGCCCCCTCTACGGTAAAGAAGATCGTCAATTTGAAAACATCAGGGACATCCCCGATTTCTCACCTAAAGAATTAAGTGCAATCTCAAGTTGTATGAAACGTTGTTGCATAAGACTGTGAACTTTTTATTATATCGAGCGCTGGTTATATGCATCTTAATAAAGAAGCGCAACTATTTAAAACAAATGAAAAGAAGTTCATAAAGATTAACTATCTTATTTTCCCTTACAAGCGTGGAGTGCGAAACCCTAATTGATATTGCTCCACAAAATAAAGCGATGTGGTCAGATTTTTGACTAATGTACTATCTCTCAAATGTTCGAGGATAATGATCTTTCGCAATGCAGTTATGTTACATGGTGTAACATATTCAGTATGATAAACGCTTTTACAATGACCTAATGACCTGCAGGCCTCAAACTGGAAACAAATCCTGTCTAGATAAATCCACCTTAAAATTTCTCCGCTACTTGGACATCGGTACATTGAGCTGATTGGGATTTCAGCTTATACGATTTGGGAGGTAAAGTTTTGATTCGGCTTGTTGGAACGTCAGTTTTGTAATCAGTTGATTTTTGAGTGCTTAGATTTCTTCGCTACCTCCCTACCTCGGTATTATCGGCCAGTTTTACAAAAAGTGATCTCATGCGAAATCACAGATCTGCAAGGTGGATGGGGTGGCGGGGATCACTCTGTTGATTGGAGTCTGATGCTTTGATGTGACATGATGACTCTTCGGTACGGATTTTCTTGAACATTCGTGGGATATTGCAATTCCAATGGCAAAGTGCATGGAAAGCATCTGCCTTGAAGCCGGAGCACATCATTATTTGCACCCTCTTCTCGGTTAAGGTTGAATTCAATGAGAGCTCTACGCTTAAGATCAATTATTCACGCTCCGGCTCCCTATATACGATCGGGATAATCCCGTCCATTATGCATAACAGACTATTTGGCGTATTACCTACTAGCGCTAACCGGCCTATTGGGGAGAATTATAAAGGTTGAAATATTCATCGGTGTCATCAGAGCGAGGAATGGGCTTGCCGGGGCAGGGAATTATTCATGTACATCGATGCGAACGGGTAACCGAAGGGGCTGCGGGCTGGAGGGGGAAAATCCAATGTAACATACTGTGTCCATTAGCGATCGAGCTGCCCCCACCGGCTGATAAGTTACGCTTGCTTCTGATTACCAATCGATGCCAACAAAGTGACCTCCCGTGGCGAACCCCCTGCCCCTCGTGCGGGCAACGAAAGACCATTATTTCCTGTTGGAAGGGTGAAATTCCTGGGTAATGATGTGGGCTGAGCGTTTCTGCGTCATAGTGGACCGATGCGCGTTGCGCGAATTACACTTGAGCGTCGATAATGAACTGAAAGGTTAATTGACGCGTCGAGAGAAGTCTGTTTCCAGGTTGAGCACTGGTAGATTATTAATCCAATCAACAGGAGTAAGTCCCCATTAGCTGCGCCCTCCAGCAAATGTTTGCCATACAAATATTTAATACCTGCGATCAACAACTCACAGCCAGCAACAATCAATCGTTAGGCAGGTGCCAGCGAGTTGTTGGGGACCAAAAACATAGTTTAGGACGAATAAGGACGAACAGATGTGGATGTTCTGCGACGGATTTTCAAAAAAATGCACGTGAGCACGTGCGACCGTTATGTAACCTGGCAGCCCGGGAGTGTGGGTTGAATTGTAATTGAATTGAAACTTTAATTATTTATTTAAATTTAAGAATATAACAGAAGAGAAACAACATCTGGAGTTTTGGAGGTAGTCCAGGCAAAGAATGCTCAACAAGGAGGTGTAGAGTGCGTGAGCAGGAACCAAAAAATTACCTCAGTAATTTGTTAGGAGTGGTTTAGTGGAGAACATACTAAAAGTCCCCGGGCCTTACAAGGTGCACGGGATTCAGGGGAGGACGGAGGAGATTTACGATTTTGATTTTCCGCTCATAGCTCGGCTACGGTTGGTCGTTGAATCGATGTTAGCCCCATCAAATGAAAGTAAATAGGATTTACGTAGTATAAAATATTAAAAAGTCATAAATAATTTTAAAGGTAATTTAATGGTCTGCAACTTCTTCTCCGGGACCTTTTCATTAAAACCAAAGACTTGAAGAGTTGAAGAAAAACGTGGGGCAGAAATTTAATTTTTTTCAGCAATTTTTTTTCATTTTTTAGCGAATTTTCGAAGAAAAGGAAGCTATTGTTCTCGGTCCAAAATTTTTAAAACTCGAATTTCCGAAAGATTTTTATACCAAAATCCGTTTCAGACCATCCTGAATTCCCTGCCGAAAGACACCAAAAATTATATGTATATATATATATTTATATATTTATATATTTATATATATATTTATATATGTATGTGTCATTCCAGACGATAACTCTCGAAAGAATTGAGATAAAAAGTTCAAATTTGCACGAAAAATCTGTCTTGGCAATCGACAGGCTAAGTTCGAAGATGGGCAGAATCGGGTCACCCTAAGGGGGAGTTTTGGGGAGTTTTAGGGGGGGGAAATTACCCATAAATTCCCAAAATGAAAAAGTCTGACAAGTGACACCTCATTTTAAAGGTTTTTGTACGCTGAACACGATGGTGAAATCAGAATTGCGATAGGTATCTCATTCCATTCTCAAACTGGAGCACTTTGAAGATGAAGGAACGTGGTTATTTCTTGAGATGTTCTTCCTGGTTCGTCTGCTCTAATCTGATAACGGAATGGGATATCGCAATTCTGACTTCACCATCGTGTTCAGCGTTGGAAAATCTACAAACCGAGGTGTTACTCGGCAAAAAATGGAACAAAAAATTTGTTACGTACCCAATAGGTTGTTACGTACCCTACTTACTCTTCTGGTATTCAAAACATTTTTGATTTCCCCCTCCCCCTCCTTCCACCCCAAATTTTACTTTGCGTAAAACTACTCCTGTTTTAATTTTGTATGGTATCATGTTGGGAAAACATTGGCCGAAAATTAATTTTCAGAAAATTTTAGGCGGAGGAGGAAGATGCCGAAAACTTCGAAAATTCGCTCTTATAGGCATGCTGCATGACTGTGGTTTTTTCATTTGATGAGGCTTACCAACCGTAGCCGAGCGATGGGCGAAAAACCAAAATCGCAAAACTTCTCTGTCTCACCTACACCCCTCATACCTCGTAGGCCCAAGGACTTTTAGTACGTTCGCCTCCTAACCACTCCAAACAAATTGCTGACGTCAATTTTTGGTTCCCGCTCATGCACTCTACAACTAATATTTTCTTGATTGGACGCTGAATGCTGCTGAATGCGTTTTTGAGGTGAAAACAGCAAATTCGAACTAACATCCATACTAACGGTCATTCCAACCTTGCATGTTTCGTCTTTGGCATGTATGGAAAGTCTAATCGTTATTTCCTTCTGTTTCAGGCTCGGAAGCGGTCCTACGCCAGTCGTTATGCCCGTGTTCCCAGCGGGACGGGGCGCTGCCCCGCCGCCCCCGCACTATTCCCCTTACAGCCCGTCGAGGTTCAACATCGACAAACGGTGTCGGCACTCGTGTTCGTGGAAATGTTCGGCGATCGCTCTCCTCCTCCTCTCGATGGCCCTCACTGCAATGCTCGCCTATTTTGCAGGTAAGAAATAACAACAACAGTCATGAAAAAATAATGCGTGAGGACCACTGTGATAACAGTCTTGGAGCAGGCATATTAGAGAGTTTTCGCAAAAGTTTGGCTACTAGCCCGTTGACGGGATGAGGTCTACGTACGAAGGAAAGTGCGAACTGCGCATGTGCACGTTTGAGTGGGAACGACCTAACTTAGCTCGTCAACGATGGATGCCACCAGTCTACGTAAACGACCTAGCACTAGGTCATATGGGCCGTTTCCCGTACTAACCTTCCACCAAGGAAACCTCATCGCATGGATTGCCTTCTTCCATGGCATTTGTGATTATTTGTTTGTGTTGTGTACGTGTGCACTTGATAGCGTGCGTCTTTTTTCTCTCGATTTTCGGTTTTTGTGCTGTATAAAAACCCTACATATCTATATTTTTTTGAAAGCAATATTAGGAAATATTTCTGTGATCCTTGAAGACTGGCAAATGTCAACAAATTGTACCTGGCTAATTTCTCTATGTCTATGGACAACGTTACAGTTTTTTGGCTAATAATGTCTACCTATTAGCCACTAATTTTTGCCAAATTACTTTAATAAGCCAAACCGTTAGTTTTTTTTTGGCTAATTTGTCTCGAATCTATGGGCAACCCTACATTATTTTCCATTTGAAAATAGTAATAGGAAATGTTTCTGTCATCCTTTAAGAGTGGAAAACCTTAATTAATTGTACCTGGCTACTATATGAACAACCGTATAATTGTACTAGCGAAGATGAAAACAAAAAACGGCTTTTTAAACTGAAATCTTCAAGTGATGAGAATATGAGAACATTTGAGCGTTAACGTTAACGTCACCCATCGAATCAGCTTAGATCGTTCAACGACCTAACTTTCACGACCTTAGGTCGTTTCATGATCTTAGAGGTTAGCATTCGGTTTTTCCTCTTAGATCGTTAGCCCGGAGATCCTTAGTCTGTCAACGACCTAGTGGCCAAACTTTTGCGAAAACTCTCTATTGTGTCATTGGAGAGCTAAAGGTGTGTGATTTATTCATAGTGGAAAATTTACAGTCATCGGTCCCGCCGCCATCTTCTAGAGATAAAAAAAAATAGCAAAATTGTTGGTGGGAATGGACAGTATGTCAGGATGCAGGTGAATTTCAACTGCCCGATACTTCAGTTGAAGTTATAGTGAAATCGCTGTATTCAAAATGGCTCTTGAGGTGGATTCTTTCCTGAGTTTTCCATCGTGAACGACTTCAACCCTTTCATTGCTCTGTCAGACCTTCTCGTGGGATCTAATGACTCCATCGCATCATTCCAAACTACAATAAACTCACTGCCACAACCCAGTTGACGGTCTCCAGCTGTGCCTTCCCATGTACTTCGCTGCAAGTTGCAAAGAACTTTTGACTCCCACTGCTGTAGTGGCATTTGTGGTTCGACTCCTAAACGTGACTTCAAACCCTCCATTTAATATGAAACACTCCGTGGATGCAATACGTCAATCTGCAGCTGGCTCGTCAAAACACATCATACTCCTCTGTGCCGAATGTCTCATTTATAATCCATCACTTAAAATTACACTTAAAATTACTCCTAATAGGGAGATTCTTGACCCAATGGATGAAATTACATTTCATGTTGCAAAACTATCTGGGTAGTCAGAGTATCGCCGAGGTATCTCTCTTAATCCTCAGAAATTTTGGGGGAAAAATGTTATATTATTTACTCCAATAAATGTTGTTATAAATTGGATCTTTAATCATTTTGGGTTTAGTGCTAATCCTGAAAATAGGGGATCCATTTCCTAGGATTAAAACGAGTCGTAGGGTTTAACTATGTGACAGCTTTTAAATGCAGCCAATTTAAGAAGTAAGTGATGCTGCACAATATATCAATTCCCATCTAAATTTTACAACGCTTTCCTCTCACATCTGCTGCTTTGATTTTGATATTGTAAAACATGGATACGTCTTATAGCTGGTGATCATTCCGCTTTGTGTGTGTGTTGGTGGGAGGGGGTATTATTCGCAGTAGTTTTTTGCCATCGGATTCCAAAGGTAGACAGACTTCCAAGGATTCGGTGGCTTCCAAAGTTGAAAGGGAGTCTTTACATTACATTACATTAAAGACAACTTGAACGTATCCAATTGATCTGTTGGCCGTAATACTGGTTATCGTATAATATTGAAGAATGGGTTTATAATCAGTGGTTTAACCATATAATCAAACGATCCATCAATTTGATGAGAAGTTATGTGTTGTGTTCTTCAGATTCAATTTTTATTCTTAAAGATTTAGTACTCGCTATCGATCACTCTTTCACCTTCAAAGACTAAGGAAAGAAAATGATGAATTGTGAAGTTTCTGGGGTTCTCTCTTTATTGACCCCTCTTCTCCCGTTTTAAAGTTGTTTGAAGGTGTTCTCTCGTTCCAGAGATTGTTCGGAAAGGATGGAGAGGAGGCCCTCAGGCACAGTGGGGCCTCATGTATTATTCCTAGGGGTTCAGGCCTTAGGCATTATCCCTCTGCCAGGCTGCATTATTGATTCTCCTACTAATGGGAGGGACGTCCGCGCTTGCAGCTTCACCCGCTGAGCGATCCAGCTAAGCCTACCGCCACACTGTCTGTAGGCCGACTGGGTATTGACCAACTGTTTGCGGTATTGGCGGCTCAGGGATCCTAAATACGTACTGCTGATCGCTATTAGCTTGCCTAGTTATTCTTACTAATCCCATTGCGGTGTAGATTTTGTGCTGTAGTAGTAGTCCCGAGTTAGTCATTTATGATTTCTGATTGAGTTTCAGTGCTAATCCTTGGGCAGTTAGAGTAGAAAGCGTCTTCTTAATGAGACTTGATGCTGAAAAGGTCTTCTTTACTGGTAAATTGCCGTTATTCCTGACATTCTGGAATATACTGGACCAGGAGCCGTTCAGCAGCTCCAGCATTGCTTGTTTCTCTGAGGAGTCGTTGTTGGTTCACTGCACATTATCCCAAATCGTAGAACTAGCATTCTAGGGGCGAACGGTTGGGTCAGCATAACTAATCTCCAACAAACTGCGCCTCGCTCGTTGCAACGAGTTCGATTTGTACAATCGTACTATGAAGAGGAGAAACATGAAACCCTGCACCGCTTTATACCTGTATCACTTCGAAGGTACACAAACGCTTGATTGATGCCTCGGACTGAAAGCCTGCCTGCAAAGAGCCCGTTTAGGTCTTTACTTGAAATGAAGCGACTAATTGACTCAGTTTCAGCATTTATTTCTGTTATAATAATTATGGTTGATTTATTTGTTCATGTTCATTTTCTTGCATCAAAAATTTTAATTTCTCACTCTGGTAGCGTTTTCCATTTCCGCACAACGCCGATGCCAGCAGTTCGTGCGCCCTTGTCCTTCGATGGTTTTCTAGGACGCCGTCGCCCTGTAGTCACCCATCCGACCATCCCCTGGGCACGTCCTCCCGCTTTAACCATTTGCATTAATGTCGACCCCTCATCCGCCTTCGAGATCATCCCCGGTCTCCTTCAAGCCCTTTTTTCCGGCTTCCGACGTTCGGAGTCTCCTCGCCCCGGGCCTTGGACGGGCCGGCGAACCCTCCAACAGGGAAATTGAGGGCGAATACGACCCAGTAACCGAGGACGTAATCAGAACCCTCCTCCAGTGATGTTACAGTACGGATCACTTGCTTTGACCCCTCGTCCCATATACTAGATCTTATCTAGTAACTACCTACTTGAGACAACCTTTACATCTAAGTCCTTCTTCGTCTACCTCTGAATTTCTCTGATAGTTTTCTCTAAGGAATTTTCATTAATTGACGTATCATAGACGCATCCATAATATTTCATGGATTGTTCCTTCTCGGTGCTATGTGTAATACTTTTCCTATAATTTGTCCAAACGGAATATTATAACGAAGGATTTGACTTGATTCACGGACTGTGACCAAGCATTGGCTCGGCCCATCCTATACCGTATCGATCTTCAAATTTAACTCTTCAACGTTTATGTGATTGAACTTTTGCTATAGCTACCTACATCTATATTTCATGGATTTATGTTCTTATCGGTATGATGATGCCGTTCTATACCAGCTGTTCGAAAATGTGGCGCACCGGAGGAAAGGTTTCCATCCCATTAGCCTCAAGGGCTGAGGAAGATATTTTTGAATCCACCAGGCCTTAAGCCTTGATTCTTCTTGATTGACGGACGTAAACCAAGTTTTGTCTGGATTTTGGTGTATTATATTCGTTAATGAACCTTTGGAATCCCCCCCCCCCCCCCTCTAAATTGGATTGGGTAGAATCCGTGAATGGAATTTTAAAAAATTCTGTCCGTCCGCCGCACTCCTTACTTCGCACTTTCATATTCATGAACGAAAATTAATGAACTTTGGTTTGTGGGTCCCATTTGGGGTCTAGTTGGTCCATTTTTAAATAGCACACGAACTTGGGAATTATTTGAAACGCCTGAAGTTTGCACCGAAACGCTTCGTCAACATGATCGTGAATGACCGTTTGCTAGGGAACATTATTATAATCACGCATGGGGTATAAAATCGAGTTGGTTGTTTGGTGATATTATTTCATCTGAAGAATGATATGGTGGGTATTGCTATTTTGGATAGGTAGTTTTATAACTTGAACAAAAAATATGTTATGCTTCATGAATAGCAACCAAATAATTAATGATAGAATTTTTGAAACCACCGTTTATTTTATGAGACTGGTTTTTTGCCCGCCAGCTCCAGTATTTGGTTTAGGTCACGAGGGTAGGTATTGACCACAGAAAACAGTGCTCTACGCAGAAGGGGCATCTATACAGGTAAATAATAAAGCGTTGTGTAATTTGCAGCGTTTTGGTTTTGATCCTCAACATTCCTGCTCTTGAAGTAATAAAACTTTCATATTTCCTCTGCATGGTGCTTTAAAAAAAAATCTAGCAAACGGTATTTGTTCCCCTCTGGCGAAAGGTTGTTTTCGTTCATCTATCGACGTTATCATTTGGATTTGATGACTTTCTAATGTTGACCGCCCGTTGGTCGAATTCGCGCTCGTCCTCGGGCTGTTTTGATAATCAAAGGGACGCTATCAAATGCCCCGGATTTTTTCGCTTGAAAAAAAAATTTCTGTTCGTCAAAGACCTTTGAGAAACCTCAGAGATCTGTTTCAAACATAGAAGGGAATCGTATCGAAGTTGTTGTGATGGAATCCCATGTTTACCTGGGTCGTCGTACGGGTGACACCGCGATTAATTAAACGCGGGAGAATGTGAAGAGGGCAGGCTTCCAATTAAACATCGGAACGAGTGGCGGAACATGCCTGGGCGCTACCCCTAGGTAACATTCGATATTCGAGTGGGAGCTGGGGAAATGATTCATTCCTAAGTTCGAATTAATGAAGCAGGCGCATAATTGCGAAGGGGTTCCTGCATTGGCAGTAGTGAGGAGGTTTACCGGGATGTGTGGAATGCGGTGATGGGACGAGGAGACAGCGGCCATTTTGCATAGGTTTTGCCGGTGACGATCAAAAACCGCGTTAATAACGCAGGTAAAGGTCCTCGAAATTTCAATTCTGATACCAAAAATTGACTGGTTTTTCGGCGTTTGGCGGCACCATTGTCGCCACGGCGGAATAGTTCGTCCATCTCATAGCTCTACTACGCGACTTATAGAGAAGAAACCCTTTAGAGATCTTTAGAGTACTATCATTATATTATAATACTGTTGCGTAGGTAAGAAGTCAAGTTCCAGGGTGATTTCTAACTCCGATTGATTCCAGTGAAAGCGATCCCGTCCACTGTGATAGCTGGAGTTCAACCTAAAGGAAACCACGATGAAACCTCGAATTATGCTTGAAATCTTTCTAAATTATGCTCGATAAATACGCACGACAACTTCCTTTTATGCCGTTAAATGTGCTCGAATAAACCCGTTAAAAACCACTGGAACAAGTTGAAACAATAAATGTGCAACTTACCCACACCTATACCTACAGGTTTTTATTTACAAGTTTTATTTATTTACCATAAAATTTATACAAAATGTAGGCCGTGTCGACAGTTACTGAAATAAAGAGGTATTGGTTTGAACAATGAGTTTTTATTTTTTGAGATTTTCAGTTTTAAGTCATTTTCTCAAATCAGTCAATGAAAGTTTTACTTCAACATCTACCGAAACTAAAGGAAAATATTTGAATGAAGCTACTTCTTATGGGCTGTAGTTGGGAAAATCGCCGCCGCGCAGTGGGGGAAAAACCTAACATTTATCGTCTCAGATTGGTCCGAAATCGGTCCCTTTCCATTCTTAGGTACATAATTATACAATCGTAATCAGAATCCCTTTCAGTTCTGGATACAAATTACTGAAACTTCGTTTTTCATAATTTCTTCCTAAAATTTCGTGGTTTTAGTGGAACAGTTGCCTGTTTTTTTTGTTTTTTTTTCTGCATCAGGTACGGTTTAAAAATTTGGCGATATCTTCTAATCACATTCAAAATCTCATATATAGATGCTGGAACAAATTTTTGTTTGTGGGCGAGGGTGGTCGTGAAATTTTTCCTGTAACAGTTGCACTAAAATTATGCGAACAATTAGTGTTTTTTCACATGTATTTGGCTGGCAAAAAAAAAGAAGTTATGTTTCGTTACTATCGGAGTAGTTTTATGTTATAGCGAACGTATCTCAGAGAACCTATACCCTGTAAATCCGATCGCTGTCTTAGGCGATATGTGCTCGGTGTTGAGCGTTAGGTTTGAAGGTACAAGATGTACGTTCTGTACGTTCGATTGTAAACAGTTGCACTGTTCAGACAGGTATTTGTTACTATCCCATACATCGTTAGCTCGATTATTTTCTCTCTCGACTACTGTTAAATCACAGGTACCCGCGTCATGTTTGCAGTTTCCAGAGTTTTTTGTTTTTTGTTAAATGTCAGTTTTAATAATTCCTTACTACTAACTTCATTCCGTTTTAAAACTACTCAGTTTATTTATTACAAAGCTAAGCTTTTTCTGTGATCGCTTTATTTTTGCTTTATCCAACCTGGGAACTGTTTCGAAGCATTGAACTATTTTATTTGCTTGATAAAGCAACCGAATCGTATAGACTGGCCCAAAAACCGTAGTTATGTACCATAATCGCTTGTTTCGCATGCGTAAACATACATTTCTGGATATAAAATATGCCAATGATACCAAAAGTCGTTGTTTTGAATAGGCACTTCTTTATATTACGAATTTAATTTAATTTTAAGACCAAGTGATGAATTCGACAAAAGCACCATTTATTTCAGCGTAAAAAAATGACATGGGGATTCAAAGCACGAGGAAGTAAACCAATTTTTATTAGTACTCTAATTTTTATAGGAGGATTCTACGCGAAAAATTACATAAAGGCTGATACAAAACCACCCGCAATCTTTCATGATCGTGGGGTTGGCCCAACTGCACCTCGCGGCAGCACAAGCACCATCTTTTTTTTGAACAGTTTCGCGTGTTTCTCCAGGCCATGAGTTGGCTTTCTCGATGACTCCGTTCATCATCGCGACCACTTAGACCACCTCATTCCCTTCAGACTCCGACTTGAGGACTTTTGCATGAATGACCTAACGAAAAGTTAGTGACACTGTAAACTTGAGGCCCTGGGGTTGAACCTTACGGAGAACAAGCAGCGAAGACAAAAGCCTCCTTTATATGCGTTTATAAGCATTTGTCGTGGATTCCTCCCAGAACCACAACCTTTGTATACTGTAAACATAAGTTCTCGCCAAATAAACTCGCAGAAGTGGGGACGGAAGTCACAGGGGAGTCGAGGCACAACCTGGGTCCCCCACCATCCTCTTCTAGCTAGAGGATGGAGGGAGACGGCTTCCAGACCTATAAAAACTCGCCTCCTGCGCCTTTCTAGCCATTCTACGCTCACCTCTAGTTGTTGACTAATCTCTCTCTCTCCTTACCACATCTCCATCCTATCCTAAAAGATCCAGATCATGGTGGTGGTTTGCTCGTAACCAATTTCTGGCAAACTCACCCAAAAGATCTCGGGGGGCGGTGGTGGTCAGCCCATAACCGCAACTGAGCACAGCTTCCAAAAAGATCCGGATCATGGTGGTGATTCGCTCATAACCCAATTCCGGCACAACCTAAAAGATCTCGGGGGGACGGTGGTGGTCAGCCCATAACCGCAACCAAGCACGGCATCCAAAAAGATCCGGATCATGGTGGTGATTCGCACATAACCAAATTCCGGCAAATTCCTCCCTCACACCGCTCGTGATGAATGCGCCAATTTCAAATTCATCACAGCATTTATTCTCAAAACCGCTATTCTATGCATTTATATGTCGAATAAATTTGAATCCTGTTGGTCCCAGAGACTTGAAAATACCACATAACAGCTTCTTTGAACGTGCATATTTACAAGAAAAATATGCAAATATGCTTGAATCCGAGCTCGATTATAACCGGTAGTAATGAGCGAAATTATCAAACCAAAGTCCGCTCTTTATTTTCCGAACTCGAGCCCTACATGAAACGGCGGTAATATTAATTTTGTTTTCGACTGGTTTTCTTTATGTAATTGATCGAGTTGGGTCCCTCGGGCGATTACGTAGAGCCCTTTGTGGATGTATTGAATTATGACGTAGGTATTGGATACGGGAAATTAGCTATGAAAAGCGAGTCGCTGTCGCCCGCAAATTCCGTATTATTACCGCTCGCCCGCCAAACGATGATGCTCAATGATTTCCTACGGCTTCAAACAACGGCCGAGAACCCTTGAAACCCTTTTATGAAAAAAAATGGGAGAAGAAAAAAAACGCGTCGAGGAAAAAAGGGCGTTTGATGCGAAATAAGCAACAGGGGGTGATTGAGCCTCGGGGGCCCTCCCCAGCCACCGCTTCTAAAAGCATTACACGAGCCGGGCGCGAAAGAGGGCGAAGCGAGCTGAATACAAAGAAGCCCTAGAAAACGGGAAGGGAACGCATAACAATGTGAAACAGAGCGGGGAAGCCTTCGGCGGGGATGAAGGGCTACGGTATTCTGTTGTGGGGACCCGTCAAAGAGCCTCGCTGGTTTCACGTTGTAGGTTGTAACCGTTCGAGGTAAGAGCGCGTTGGTATAAGTTTAAAATGTCCCAGTTCGGGTGATTTTATCGTTGGTTTCGTTGTGATTCGTTCTGGGAAACTAATGGGAAAACCTCTATCGTATTCCAGTCTACCCCTAAATTTTAGCATGCGTTTATTTACAAAAATTGTACAGATTATTGTATAAGCATACAAATCGCATACAATTTACAGTAATATTCAAATATTGCTGTATTATACAGAGTGTCCCAGTTCCTTCTGGAGAAGCTCAGGGAATCGATTCTACTCTTCGTTTAGAACAAAAATACTCTGTAGAAATTTTTCGTAAAATTCTTCGTTTTAAATATATCCGACTATTTGTGTTTTTCCAACTTTTCATTACCTTGCCGCATAAAAACGCTAATAAATTCGAAAATATTTAGACTGCAACAAATCCAATTACACCGTTTGAAAGAACGTTAAATTTGGTCGGACTTACTTAAAATGTTGGCCAATATCAGTTGGAATACGTTTATTTACAAACATTGTATAGATTGTTGTATAAGCATACAAATTGCATACAATTTACAGTAATATTCGAATATTACTGCATTATAACGGGTGTCCCAGTTCCTTCTGGAGAAGCTCAGGGAATCGATTCTACTCATCGTTTAGAACAAAAATACTCGGTAGAAATTTTTCGTAAAGTTCTTCGTTTTAAAAATATCCGACTACCTATTTGTGTTTTTCCAACTTTTCATTACCTTACCGCATAAAAACGCTAATAAATTCGATAATATTGAGACTGCAACAAATCCAATTACACCGTTTGAAAGAACGTTAAATTTCCTGTAAGGTTCTTCTGTTTTCAATGGTCGGACTTACTTAAAATGTTGGCCAATATCAGTTGGAATGCGTTTATTTACAAAAATTGTATAGATTATTTTATAAGCATACAAATCGCATAGAATTTACAGTAATATTCAAATATTGCTGTATTATACAGAGTGTCCCAGTTCCTTCTGGAGAAGCTCAGGGAATCGATTCTACTCTTCGTTTAGAACAAAAATACTCTGTAGAAATTTTTCGTAAAATTCTTCGTTTTAAATATATCCGACTATTTGTGTTTTTCCAACTTTTCATTACCTTACCGCATAAAAACGCTAATAAATTCTAAAATATTTAGACTGCAACAAATCCAATTACACCGTTTGAAAGAACGTTAAATTTGGTCGGACTTACTTAAAATGTTGGCCAATATCAGTTGGAATGCGTTTATTTACAAAAATTGTATAGATTATTGTATAAGCATACAAATTGCATACAATTTACAGTAATATTCGAATATTACTGCATTATAACGGGTGTCCCAGTTCCTTCTGGAGAAGCTCAGGGAATCGATTCTACTCATCGTTTAGAACAAAAATACTCGGTAGAAATTTTTCGTAAAGTTCTTCGTTTTAAAAATATCCGACTACCTATTTGTGTTTTTCCAACTTTTCATTACCTTACCGCATAAAAACGCTAATAAATTCGATAATATTGAGACTGCAACAAATCCAATTACACCGTTTGAAAGAACGTTAAATTTCCTGTAAGGTTCTTCTGTTTTCAATGGTCGGACTTACTTAAAATGTTGGCCAATATCAGTTGGAATGCGTTTATTTACAAAAATTGTATAGATTATTGTATAAGCATACAAATCGCATACAATTTACAGTAATATTCAAATATTGCTGTATTATACAGAGTGTCCCAGTTCCTTCTGGAGAAGCTCAGGGAATCGATTCTACTCTTCGTTTAGAACAAAAATACTCTGTAGAAATTTTTCGTAAAGTTCTTCGTTTTAAATATATCCGACTATTTGTGTTTTTCCAACTTTTCATTACCTTACCGCATAAAAACGCTAATAAATTCGAAAATATTTAGACTGCAACAAATCCAATTAAACCGTTTGAAAGAACGTTAAATTTGGTCGGACTTACTTAAAATGTTGGCCAATATCAGTTGGAATGCGTTTATTTACAAAAATTGTATAGATTATTGTATAAGCATACAAATTGCATACAATTTACAGTAATATTCGAATATTACTGCATTATAACGGGTGTCCCAGTTCCTTCTGGAGAAGCTCAGGGAATCGATTCTACTCATCGTTTAGAACAAAAATACTCGGTAGAAATTTTTCGTAAAGTTCTTCGTTTTAAAAATATCCGACTATTTGTGTTTTTCCAACTTTTCATTACCTTACCGCATAAAAACGCTAATAAATTCGATAATATTGAGACTGCAACAAATCCAATTACACCGTTTGAAAGAACGTTAAATTTCCTGTAAGGTTCTTCTGTTTTCAATGGTCGGACTTACTTAAAATGTTGGCCAATATCAGTTGGAATGCGTTTATTTACAAAAATTGTATAGATTATTGTATAAGCATACAAATCGCATACAATTTACAGTAATATTCAAATATTGCTGTATTATACAGAGTGTCCCAGTTCCTTCTGGAGAAGCTCAGGGAATCGATTCTACTCTTCGTTTAGAACAAAAATACTCTGTAGAAATTTTTCGTAAAGTTCTTCGTTTTAAATATATCCGACTATTTGTGTTTTTCCAACTTTTCATTACCTTACCGCATAAAAACGCTAATAAATTCGAAAATATTTAGACTGCAACAAATCCAATTAAACCGTTTGAAAGAACGTTAAATTTGGTCGGACTTACTTAAAATGTTGGCCAATATCAGTTGGAATGCGTTTATTTACAAAAATTGTATAGATTATTGTATAAGCATACAAATTGCATACAATTTACAGTAATATTCGAATATTACTGCATTATAACGGGTGTCCCAGTTCCTTCTGGAGAAGCTCAGGGAATCGATTCTACTCATCGTTTAGAACAAAAATACTCGGTAGAAATTTTTCGTAAAGTTCTTCGTTTTAAAAATATCCGACTATTTGTGTTTTTCCAACTTTTCATTACCTTACCGCATAAAAACGCTAATAAATTCGATAATATTGAGACTGCAACAAATCCAATTACACCGTTTGAAAGAACGTTAAATTTCCTGTAAGGTTCTTCTGTTTTCAATGGTCGGACTTACTTAAAATGTTGGCCAATATCAGTTGGAGCATTTGAAAATTTCAAAATTTAAAGTTGTGAAAAAGATCTTACATTTTACCAAGGTTGCAAAAAAATACCTACAACTTGTCAAATTTCACAAAAACTTCTTCATCTAATATGCTTTACATGATAATGTGTGAAATGAGGCATTAACTACAGTAGAAGTTGCTTATAGTAATCGAATTGGGACCGGCTGGAAACAATCACTATACGCGATCAATCTCTACAAGCGACTTCTACTGTATAATATACTTTGTGGTGATTTTAGCAATTTTTTTTTTCCGCTATTGGCGAATTTTGATCCCCCCCTCAGAATTGACCTAATTTTGATTAATTTTGGTTTATTATTTTCAATAATGAACCATTGGAATCGAGCATGAAAAAAAAAATTCTTACCCCCCCTCAAAATTTGATGGTTTACGTTTCAAGGTATGTAGAATCCAAAACTGCAATAAAAATATTTCTGTCTGTCCGCCGTACGCCGTACGGGCCACTTTTCTTAGTTACCATGAAAAAAAATTGATGAAATTCGGGTTATAGGTTCCGTTCGGCGTCTAGTTGGTCCTCGAAGCTCGACGTTACTGTGAGTCATCTCTAAGGGGTTCAAAATAGGGGTTGAAATTTTCAAAACGCCTATACCATTTTTTTACGTAAATATTTTTACGGTTTTAAATATTTCTTGAACTTGCGAGTTTTTTAAGACCATCCGGAGCATCGTACGTCCAGCCGTTCGTTCACAGTAAGGCCCCGAAGTTTGCACCGACAGGCATTTTCGACTCCAGGGTGAATGAAATTGTATACAATTCAAACCAAATCTCGTAACCAGAGACGCGCCCACAATAGGAATTTGTGAATACGGCCAATCATTGGTAGGGATCACCTGATTATATTGGCGGAGTATGAAGTCGAGTTGGTTGTTCTGTGATATTATTTAATTTGAAAAATGATGGCTCTTTTGGAGTTTGTTGGTAGGTAGTGAAACTTGAACAAACGTTGAAGTATTATTGATGGGTAAATTATTACTACGGTAAATCATTACTCAACGGTAAATTATTACACAACGGTTCATTATACCATCTACGTAGAAGGGGCTGGAGTTTGTTGGTAGGTACTTTTGCAACTTTTTTCACTCCTCATCAACAATTTCTTTTCAGAACTTCATTATGTGTGTTTCTTTTTGTTAGGTACTGTTTGTCATCGGCAGAATTATTTTAGCAACATTTAACTCGTGATTTAGGTAGGTACCTAGTAACGAGTACGGGGTTAGGTACTAACCTACGGAGGGTCTGCGATCTACATAATATGTATAGAATAGTATATATCATATTATATAGACGGGTTATCTATACATAGAGCTGTGATCTGTAACAGAAGGGTATTCTATACAAAATAATAAACCGTTGTACAGGGATTTTTTGTTGAGGAAGTCTATTAAAACCTGAAGGTAGTTAGTTATTTTCTGTTTCGGATCATCATTCAATAGGCACCAGTTCTGGTTAATATATACCACTTTTACCATCCCAGCCATTTTTACCTAATTGCCGACTTTTGACACCCAGAAACTCAAAAACTGATCACTATAACCGTCATTTTGGTCACTATACCCAATTCCCTGTGTGTATACATACAGCCGATCGGGTCGTGACTGTTTCTATCCTTACATCCGACTTATTCCTTCAACCGCCTTTCTACTAAGCGACTTCTACTGTATAATATAATTACTAGTCATTCTATACATTGACTAGTCATTCTATGCAGTGACTATTCATGAACAGCCAGTCATTCTATACGATGACTAGTCATTATATAGAATGCCTAAATTTTACACATTGACTGTAAAATTTATATAGTATATAGTTCGGGATCTGTCATATTTGCATGATTTTTTCCTGATATGCATAGGCCTCAAAAAATAACAGACCCGTTTCATGTCCGTAGGCCTCTCCAATTCAAATTTTTATATTTTATCATATTTTGGTGTTTTTTAGAAACAATCATGTTGGGAGGGTTTGAAATTTCGTCTTAAATCGTTCAGTTTTTGTAATTTTTTGTGTATGTTTGTTTTACCTGACGGGAAAAATTCAATCGACTGCATCGATTGGGGTACATCAGACCACATTTCAACTTCCTCAAACACCTAGGAAATAGTTCCGGAAACATTTTGTGTTCCAGATTCCTTTCTAGGATATGATAAACTTTGATCATTTCTGCAGACTTCTGTCAACGTAGAGACAACCAGTTTGGCTAATTTCCCAATTTCGATGAAATTCATGAGATCAACCAGGGCACACAACTCGTACAGACCCTCTAAATTTCATCTCATTAGTCATTCTGCCGAGCTGTCATGCGAGTGACAAGGATGTGCGGACTTATGTCGATAGACAGAAAGACCAAATTTGTTTAAAAACGTCAAAAACGCAAAACTTGAGAAATTCTGGTTTTGGAGTCAACAATTTGTTTCCTCCCAAAAGTGATCCACAAGGCTTCCGCTACCTTGGTATACTCTGAAGTAAAATGAAACATCAGAAGGAGAGGTTTAGAAAACACAGGGTCTGCCCATTTGTTCAAATTTTCATTACCATTTGACTATTCTTGACTGAAGAACTGAAGGCAGTGGAGCCTAAAGGCTTCAGTTCACTTATTAACCAGGCGAAAAAAAACCTCAAAGACAATGCGAGCCGTTCACTTCCCTCTTTGGCATGAGTTTAAATTATATAGTCGTTCGCTTCAGGGTGGCAATGTCGGTAGTGGGGAGCAAAAAACGTATACGGCCTCAAAAAGAGCCCTTGCAAGATTCTTGAATATTCCATGAAACTCCCTGCGTATCTGGAAAAGCCTATACCCGCAGTACGGATTCGATTAATCGATCATCGTGGATAATTACCCGTTGATTATACTGAGAGATCGACTTTGGGAAACTGATCTGAATGGGTTACGTGAATGGATTCGTTCCGTTGTAATTAGCGGTTGCGGCAAAATGTGACCAACCACACCAAATTCATCAAAATGTGATTATTTGGAAATTTTATGAAACAGGAATGAATATAGCGAAATCAACGAAAATGGCGGATAACTCGCTCATGCGGTCAAGCAACATGACTGGACCTTAGTCTAAATGTTGATCCCTTTAGAATTTTCGAGAATTGCCGAGATTCTGTTTCGGACTTCTCCTTTCGTTGGGCATTACAGACATTTTCGCCTGGAATTTTTGATCTGAAATTCGGATTATATTATTTCGTAGCGAAAGTTGGATAGTTGGATGTTGGGTAGTTCGTATAAGTAGGTACGAACGTTCAAATACTTTCAGGGTCATTCATTTTTTTAAAAAATCATTGCAAAGGGTACAACAATTTTTTTTGCGAATTTAAATTGTTGTGTTCCTTCGCCGTTTTAGAGAACTTTGCATTTCCATCGGTATTTTTCAACAAAAATTATATGTACCTACCTTATTATAAATGTATGCATAGATACTACACATCCTCTTACTTTGGCTTCGAGATGCGAAATTCGAATTTTCGGTAAAATATATTTAATGTCGAAAAGGATGAGCTCGAAGACGGACAATTTTCGAAAATATATAGTGGATTGAATATGAGTCTCTTGGATCTAAAATCTATGGAAATCAGTCAAAATTGCTAGCAAAATCATTTGAAACTTGATGTACCTACCTAAGGTCTCCAAAAGTTGTGCAAATAATGGTACTTACAAAAAGTGTCTAACGTCAAACAAAACGATCATTTTGAGTTTGGGACAATTTTCAAAATCAAGGAGTTGTTCAAATAAAATGATTTGTTGCTCAAAAATCGCTGAAAACGGCCAGTCACCATCTTTGGAAATTTGCTTGTGGACATGCTGCATGGCTGAACCTTTTGAAATTCGGTAGTTGGAATGAGCCAGGATTGTGCAAATATTCTCCGTTTGATGATATCGTTGAGGTTGCGTGTGTGGGCTATTTACCATTAGTTATTTACCTCGCACATGGTTTTTGACACGGGAGGCTAAAAAATAATAAACCAAAAAAAACCTGACATACGTCGGCAGGAAAAGAAAACGCGCCCATTTCATCTTATTCCGTCGGCTCCCGGCAACGGTAACATGATCCATCACGAGGTGGACAGTGGTGATGAAAGCTGGTGATTGATCTTCTCGCATTATAACACTCGATCCCCCCTATACTCCGCTTCATGCATGATCTTTGGGCGAGAAAGTGTTGGTATGGTGAATGACCGTGGTGGGGGGGGGGGGGGGGCTATAGGGAGGCTATGGGTCTGGTTTTGATGGAATGCCCCCCTCCACCACACACAGAAAAGTGGTTAACCCCCTTCCCCTCCCACCATCCACTAGGAACTGAAAGAAAATAAATAAAAACGTGAGACCCCTGGAGGAAAAAAAAGCTATGAAAAAGGCGTAATATCGTTGAATGAAAGGTTGTCTGGGGTGCAAAAAATGAGTGCAAGGGGGGGGGGGGGGGGGGCTATAATGAAAAACACCTAAATATCGACGCTTCAGACTGGGGTCTATTCACGGAGGTTTGATGTATTTCTCTTGGGGAGGGGCGGAATTGGATATTTTCTGAACGCTGCATGGGGGCTGTGAAATGTCGTTTATGTATGAAAAATCTGGTTGAAGGAAATCGAAGAGTTGAATAGATTTCGCTCAGAAGCTAAATAGGTAGGGTTTCAATTTGTTCAAGCTCGTGCGAGGCATCACAGTGCTTGTTTTGTGATCGTAAGGTGGCTGAGAACTAGTCCTGCACCTCGCTCAATAGGTACCTAACTGCACCTCACCAGAACCTAACTACACCGCACCGAGCACCTGACAGCCTCATCCAGCACCTAACTACAAATAAACCAGCCCATAACTAAAACTCACCCTATCATCCATAGTTCAGTTACTTGTATCAATTGCTGAATCACTTATATCTTTGAAATGTCTGCCTGGCAGGGCAGTCGGACGAAAAGCCCCAGTCTGGAATAGCTGTTACTTGACTAATACTCACCCAGCACATGAACTGCAATTAACCCAGCACATAACTACAACTCGTCCAGCACATAACTACACCTCACCCATCACATAACTACGCCTCACCCAGCACATAACTACACCTCACCCAGCACATAACTACACCACACCCAGCACATAATTATACCTCACCCAACACAGAACTACACTTCACCAGCACAAAACTACATCTAACCAGCATCTAACTACACCTCGCCCAGCGCCTCACTACGATAATTAACCCATCACATAACTACACCTCACCCAGCACATAACTACACCTCACCCAGCACATAACTACACCTCACCCGCACATTACTACACTTCACCCAGCACATTATTACACCTCAACCAGCACATTACTTCACCTCACCCAACACATAACTGCACCTCACCCAGAACATTAGTGCACCTCCCCCAGCACATTACTGCACCTCACCAGCATCTAACTACACCTCACCCGGCACATAACTACACCTCACCCAGCACATAACTACACCTCACCCGCACATTACTACACTTCACCCAGCACATTATTACACCTCAACCAGCACATTACTTCACCTCACCCAACACATAACTGCACCTCACCCAGAACATTAGTGCACCTCCCCCAGAACATTACTGCACCTCCCCCAGCACATTACTGCACCTCACCAGCATCTAACTACACCTCACCCAGCACATAACTACACCTCACCCAGCACATAACTACACCTCACCCGCACATTACTACACTTCACCCAGCACATTATTACACCTCAACCAGCACATTACTTCACCTCACCCAACACATAACTGCATCTCACCCAGAACATTAGTGCACCTCCCCCAGCACATTACTGCACCTCACCAGCATCTAACTACACCTCACCCAGCACATAACTACACCTCACCCAGCACATAACTACACCTCACCCAGAACATTACTACACTTCACCCAGCACATTATTACACCTCAACCAGCACATTACTTCACCTCACCCAACACATAACTGCACCTCACCCAGAACATTAGTGCACCTCCCCCAGTACATTACTGCACCTCCCCCAGCACATTACTGCACCTCACCAGCATCTAACTACACCTCACCCGGCACATAACTACACCTCACCCAGTGCCTTACTACGATAATTAACCCAGCACGTAACTAAACCTCACCCAACACATTACTGCACCTCCCCCATCACATTACTGCACCTCACCAGCATCTAGCTACACCTCACCCAGCGCCTCACTACGATAGTATTAGCCCAGCACATAACTACAACTCACCCAGCACATAGCTACACCTCACCCAGCACATAACTGCAACTTACCCAGCACATAGCTACACCTCACCCAGCACATAATCACACCACACCCAGCGCATGAGTACACCTCACCCAGCACATAACTACACCTCACCTAGCACCTATCTGCCCTAAAACCGTCACTAACCCAGCACATATCAGTCAGTAACCCATCAACTAACTACTCCCAATCTTACTTGCTGCCACGTTGCGCCTAACTCGCACTACCGTCACCCTCAGCACCCCAAGCCCATAAACCTAATCCAGCTCCTAACTTTGCCAAACCCAGTACTTCTACACAACTCAGCACCCGCCTGCCCCTAACCCTACAACTAACCCAAACCTATACCGGTGCCTAACTCAGCACCTGCACCCAATCCAGCACCTTTTGACTCCGCATAACCCAGCACCTAACTACACCTAACCATTCGTTATCTGCCATCGCAATTAAACTAACGGCGCACCGCCTTCACACACAAATTCCCCTCAACATACAAACTACTACCCCGACACCACACAAATTCACCGCACTAACGACCCACGCGTGTTCTGTTCCAGTTCTGCACCGCCTCACGCCCTCTGTTCTCACAGCCAATCACAATATCCCATTCCCCTACCCAAACATTTCCTGTCGATAATCGAACTTTTCAGTGAGCTTTCGTTCGTTTTCCTTCTAATGTTTTCGCTCCAAAAGGCTTTTGGAGGAGGGGTGAGAGAGAGAGTGAGACAAAACAAAGCTCATGTGAAACGGTTTTCTCAGTTGATGAATAGCCATTGTCTATTTAGCGACCAAAAAATTGATGCCTCCTCGTCTCTCCGAAAACTCGAGCTTTATCACAGTTATTTTTTCCCTTTTTTGGTGGGGGGGGGGGGGGGGCAAACGAACGTTCTGCGTGACACAAATGGAACGGATGGAATCGCTCTCGATCACCCCCCCCCCTCCCCTCCGCTCAACTCCCAACGAAAACTGCGTGAAATTCTCGCAATAAAAGTGGACGCGTCACGAGGAGCTTGCGAGATCCGCTTCGAATATCGAGCGGCTGTTTTTGCGTGGGCCAAATGACCAATCTAGCCCCAAATGAAGTGGTCAGTAAATTAAGTCTGGACCCAGTTTTACCTTCAAAACAATATCTAATAATCTAATCTGGATAGTGCAACATAGTCACGCCCTCAGAATTAGTACCTACCTAATTTTACAAACACAAATTAAAATGAAACCTCTGTACCTATTAACGTTACTTTTGGTAAACTGCAATCTGCCTTTAAAAAAACTTTTATTTTGAAATGGGACATTATTATTTTAAATTATTAATTACAATGAAACTGGTCAATAAAATAAATGTATATAAATGAAACCCTATTTACATCAATGTATTCCTCAATGTTATAAAACGTACACAAATTAAAGTGATGAATTTGGCAGTCTACATGGGGAAAAAAATGATGTTCTGAATTTATTTTAAATTACTTAATAATAATGCAACTGGGCAATAAATTAAATTTATACAAATTAAACCCTTATTTACATTAATTTGTTCCACTACGTAGGTGCCAACCTGGGAAAAACGTCTGCCAATTCGAGAAGGCAGTAGCTTCCTCACTTGAATCACATGAACGTACAGAATAGTTGGGTAGGTTCATTTGGTACGGAACGCATGCGCAGACGAATTAAAGTCATATGTAACTATCGAAGAATTATTCTTGATCGACCCTCCAAATCTGAGCTCATTTCAACTATATTTAAAGTAGTTACGGGCGTTTCAAGTATTTCACGTTTGCGCATGCGCTGACGGAACGATTTCCATGATTTTGGAACGGGAGCATTTGCGATCCAACCCGCGTGTACCCTCAAAATTTCAGCTCTGTACGACTGTTTTTCGCGTAGTTAGAAGCGTTACAAGGAAATGGTCAACATTTCATGTTCGCGCATGCGCAGACAAACGTACAGTACGATTCCAATGAAACTGATTTGGATATATCAAAGTATTATTCCTGATCGACCCTCTAAGTTTGAACTCATTTCAACAATATTTAGGGTAGTTATGAGCTTTTCAAATATTTTACGTTTGCGCATGCGCAGCCTAAGAAAATTACGGTAATTTTTCATAGATTTTGGTATGGGACCGTCTGTAACCCAACCCGCACCTACCCTCCAGATTCCAGCCCATTTGGACCATTATTTCGGTAGTTATGGGCGTTACAAGGAATTACCACAGACAGACAGACACAGAACCAAAAATGTTCCTCGATATCTGAAACGCAGAATGGAAGTGGAAATTTTCATTTTGGAGGACATAAATTTTTTTTACTCAATCACCAAGGCTTCCCTACCTTCGGTAGTGAGGAAGCAAAACGTTTTTAAAACAACCTGAATTAATTTAAAATTTATTTTAAAAAATTTAGAATGTATGTATTTATACATACCCCCCCCTATACATTTAAATTAAATATTCAATTCCCCAGTTTTACACACAAAAAAACGAAAACATCATCAAGGTAAAATGGTAGTTGGCAATCTAGGTACCTGGAAAAAACTTTGTTCTTAAAATAATCTGACCGAAGTCGCCTTCCCATCTCAACCACAAGTAGAGCGTTCGGCCACCGGCTCACCCCTAAATAAGAAATAATAAGTATGGAATGGAGTCACTAGTCGAGGTTTGTACTATGGTTGTCAGGGGTTGGTCCCTAAATGGTTCAGTCTGGTAATCATCCGAAACCAAACTGTAGCTTTTGCGTGAAGGTGTTGTGCGAAACATCTCCAAATTCACGTTTTGCCGGTTTTAGTTTTATCTGTACAAATATACTGAGAAACCTTCGCCCTAGCCTAATCTGTGGATTACACTAGGCCACTCTATCTACGGGCTTTGCAATGATTATTATAACTGTAACCATCCACCTCAACCCCATGGAGCTAGGCTCAGCGGCGCTCTCCACATAAATAAACCCTCTTTCATATTCAGCGGGGAAACTTGTCGGGGTTTTGAATTAAGAAAGTCGTCTCTCATAATCTAAGACACTATTCCCCTTCGCCGCCACGACAATCTCCTTCCAACGCTAAATAAATTCACTATCACCGCACCCGCCTAATTAGCACTCTGGGTTATTCAAGAGCTAATTAGTAACTTTACCCCTTCCTCGCTTCCTCCCACCACAATAAATTCATTATAATAAAACTTTGCTTTGCGGAGACTGTGAGCCGTACAGTGTCTTTCCGTGAAATTTTCATTTTAATACGTTGCGTTTCTATAAAGGGAGAAGTTTCAATTTTGAATGACGAGAGTCTGAATTGTTTTTGTTTCCCAAGTCATCTTCGAACTCATCTAGTCATCGTTTGCCAAAACAAAATTTGAGCCAAATTTTTGTCTTTTTTTTTTAAATCTCGAAGCCAAAATCAGCAAACCGTCTGCAAATAAATACGTATATACGGTTTGATGTAGGTATGTATGATAGTTCCAGTATAACTCCCGGAGGCCTTGAGCAATTTTTTTTAACGAAATTGTATACATATACTGGGGAAACTGCAGGTTCACAGATCGATTCTGCTACTCATTTCGAAAAAAGTGTCTTTGCAAACCAAAATGAAATTAAGGATACAACTGGAAAGAGGATTGAATTTCCTATCACAATGTGGCTGAAATACAAATTTAGAAGTACATAGAAGGTACAGAAACCTGTTCCTTCCTCCCAAACTTTGAAATGTCAAACTTTGCCCCCAGGCGAAAAGCAATCGATTATAGCTAAAAACTCCGGGTTCCTACCTACTGGATGAAATTCTCGCGAAAAACCGATCGAACCCAATTGAAAATTAAAAACCAATTGAAACCCAATTGAAGATTGAAAATTGAAAATTGAAACCCAGTTGAAAATTGAAACCAATTGGAAACCCAGTCGAACCCAACGAGTCCAATGGCGGTAGGGCGGGGGGGGGGGGGGGGTCAAATACAGCACTCAGTTATAAAGAATCCTGGGGCTCAAATTTTCCAATGAACTACAAACTTGAAGAGTTAACGGGTGCACAAACATCCCGTTAAGTCTGTCGATTCATCCACCCTCGAGAGTTTCCCTAATGGAGAAATCCCGTCTTCATTAAACACGAGGACCGACCAGGAGCCCCCTCGACCTAACCTGCCTTCAAGATTAAACCGCAACATAACCTCCACCAGAGTTAAAGCACCTCTCATCTCCCCTCCCGCCACGTACCCCGTTGATGCCTTTCGCATCCCAACTTCCAGGCTTCCCGTACTCTAATTTGAGGACGTCGAACTAAATTAAATTCCATCTTGACGTCTTCCTTGTAAGGGAAGAGCTTAATATCTCAAGACGATTTTATCGGATTTCGATACAAAACGCGTACCTTTTCCGGTCGTCGAGCTTATGTTTAGGTCGTAACGATGGCAGACCGCAGCATACTCAACAGCCGAAGACTTAGCCTGAGGAAACACTAAATACACGCTCCAACGAGGCTCTTCAGGAAAATACGCTAAGTGTATCGTCAATCCTTATTATGTAACATTGCCAATCTCTCGCTTGTTCGCTACGTAATTATTTGTGCTTCACCTGCCATAACAGAACATGGAGTTATGCCAAGCAAATATTGACACAGCTTCAGGGATACAACTCAGGGGAATTTTGAATATATGGTAGTTTTCCGTAAGCAGTCCAAGCATCCCCGTCATGGAAACTGTTCACCAATATTGTACGTTAGTTAACAGGCAATTCGTTTTTAACTCGCCAAAAGCTCTTCATGTCTCAAGCTTTTGCTGCGATCGTTTCCTGCACTGGGGATGGTGTTTAATTACCACCAGTTTACCCCGCAATTTTCCAATGCAGAATGACCAAAGACTAACTAGGTACCTGTGCAGCACGAAAGTTAGTTGGTGGTTAGACTTATGATAATGAGATCTGTGCAGCGGTACATTCTCGTACGGTATAGCAAATATGCCTCGATCTATAACCCTGTGCTGTAATATAATTAGTACATTACAGTTGTAATATAGGTAATGAGTGCTGTATAATATAATGAATAATAATAATGTAATGTCGTGGTCTCGACCAGATTTCTTTGTTCTACACATTCACCTAAGTCGATGACTTATCTCTCTCTCCCTGTCTTCCTTCCATCAAAAAGATCTCGTGAGTGGTGGAACCTGCCTAGGTGAGGCCCGTGTGGTATAACCGGCGTGGTGGAACCTTCCGAGCACCTCCTTTCCCAAAAGATCTCGTGAGTGGTGTAACCTGCCTGGTGAAACCTTTGGGTACAACCGGTGTGGCGGTAACCTTCCGAGCATGTCATCCGATACCTCACGCTCCATCACACCCTCCGCTATCCCAGGCTTACCAGCCATTCACCACAGTGGTGACCCCAATGATCCAACCACAATAGTGGTGACCCCTACAACCAAAAATCACCGTATGTAATATAATGAGCACTTTAATATAATGAGTGCACAACTCTCGGATGCTGTACTTGAGGACACTGCTCTCTCTCGATTTCAAACTTGAAACATACTGGTATAACTCCACTTTGATTAACTTGAGACTCATCAAGAATGGCTGCCCACGACCGAAATGACTGACCTGAGTTGGAAGTGGACAGCGGTTCAGTCATCTAAAGAACAGTCGATTAGGATAAAAACCCGTCAGTTGAATCTCATAGGGAAAATAATCACAACTTAAATCACGTTTCAGGTTGCACAAAGACTTGCCATCAGTGTGAGCTAAAAGGGGTTCAATTATTGGCTAATTGCAAACCTTCGAAGGGAAAGTGGGGGGTTGAACAAGGGGAGGGGGTCAGCTAGGGAGTCGTTCAGTAGCCTCTTACCTTCGGCCTGGAACCCTTTGAGGGTCATTTGTACTCTTTGTGAGCGCCGCCTCGTTAGCCGCTAATGAGTCTGCGTTCGTATTCATCGGAACTACCTAAAGGATTTGGTGGTCTTCTGGTCCCTTTATCCTTTTATTTTTTCCTCCCAGAGTGTTTCATCATTTAGCGGCAACGCCTTCGAAAAATTCCCTTTGAGGCCGGGCCGCTTCCTGCCCTCAAGTGCGCGCGTGTATTAGACAAGTTCGGAATTGCCTCTTTGTAATTAGTTTCAGTCTTTTCTTCCCTCCGCTACGTACCCACGCAACTCCTCCATCTCACAGCCGATATCAGTTCCATTAATTTGGGAACCAGCTCTCATTGATCGAATTATGGTGGTTAATACCGGCTCAATCTATGTTGGAGATACCAACATTTTTCTCCAAACTAAATGCAAACAGCGGATGCGCCTAGCAAAATCGTCATGAGCTCACAAAATTCCTTCTTCAGCCCCTTTTTCCGATTTAAATTTCTCAAATTCGGAATCATTTCAGCTTTTGAGCACTTCCGAAGATATATGAATAATGTAGGTAGCTATTAGCCGTGGTGGCTCGGCGGCCTCAAGGCTGCACTCTAAGTCAAACCAGCATGGAATAAATGGCTGTATCCACGGAATGCTGTGTTTTTTCTTCAAGACTGACAAATTCAAAATACGTTTCAATCCATGAAAATCGCGAGTGATACGCCATAAGAAAAAGGTAGAAATGGGGTTTCACCAGTTTCCATCAGGTTGCCGTACAGAAACTTGCGAGTAACCGGAATGAATCTCAGAACAATAATTTCCAATTTTGATAGTGCACAATAATGATGAATTTGTGAAATCGTAGTTTTTGAGGGTGTTGATGAGTTTTCGGTTTAGTTACATAGCCAAAGTTCGCACATTATATGATATTTACTATCGTCGATCTTCGGTAGCGATTCAACTGGGGCAAAAGCGGCCGAAACGCTATCTAACTGGGGAAATTCTGGGAATCGAACTTGGAAAGGAGCGCAGTCAAAAAGGCAACATAACTGGGGTAGTTTTAATTGGTAACCTGAAATTGCACGTTCTCATAGGTGAACGGTTATTGTACGTTACATCGGTAACTTCCACCAGACTTTTTTGTAGGGTTTTCAGCTGCTCAACTGATTTTTGGAGTGATTTTGGCAGGGATGGCAACAGTTTTGTTGTAGACGTATTGTGATATGTTGTATTAGGGTTCTTTGAGCCAAAGACGTTTTGCTGGTTACTTGGAAAAGACTGTATTCCAGAGAAAAGTGTAAGGATTACCTTGGTTGGAGCGACCTGGACTGAGGGAGCGAGAGACGTACACGACTAACTAGGTAGGGGAGGCACGAGTATATACAACCTGAGGCTGTTTGTTAGCCAAAGGTGTTTACTAAAACAACAGAAGAAATATCTGGTCTGTCCGCTAAGGTATGAGACGTAATGAGGTCAACCCCTTTGGTATGGGACCTAACGAGTAATAAAAGTATATGACAGTATACATGGAATTCAAGGGTACTCATCAGAGAGGACTGCAATTCAGTCCCAATAAGTTTATTTGGCTTCATTTGCAGTTCTTCAACCGCTTTTTGACGAACATACCTGTGATGAATGTGTTTTAGCGTACATCCACCACGAGCCGTGTGAGGGGGGATGTGCCCGGTTGGTTATGGGCGGACCACCACCATGCCCGGGATCTTTTAGGAGTCTGTCCGTTTTGGTTATGGGCGTACCACCACCATGCGCGGTTTCTTTTGGGAGCGTTGCCTGGTTTGGTTATGGGCGGACCACCACCATGCCCAGGATCTTTTTGGAGTGTGCTCGGTTTTGTTATGGGCGGCCCGAGATCTTTTAGGGTAGTTTGCTTGGTTTGGTTATGAGCCCATCACCACCATGCCCAAGATCTTTTAGGTTGAGGAGAGAGACGAGGTAAGGAGGAGAGAGAGTAGTCAGCGACTAGAGGAGAGCGTAGAATGGTTAAAAATGTGAAGGAGGCGAGTATATATAGGCTTGGGAGCTGTCTCCCTCCATCCTCTAGCCAGTAGAGGATGGTGGGGATCTCCAGGCTGGCCCTCGACTCTCCTGCATCTTCTGTCCCCACTTCTAAGTTTATTTGGCGAGATCTACGCGTGGCAGCGTTCTACGTACAAGAGTTGTGGTTCTGGGAGGATACGACGACAATATCTTTGCCTTTTTACTGCGCTTTCAAGCGGTGGTTGGTGATTATGTTCGTTCTTCACTGACAACACCTTTGACATTTCTGAATCCGTGCGTAACCTCACATTACACTTTTTCCTATTATAACATCTAAAACTGAAACAGCGGTCATTCATTTTTCCGAAACTCTGTAAATTTATGTCATTCAACCATGATGACAGTTTTCCCTCGTCGTGAAAGAAATTTTGCGTGGATAGCCTCATCCATGCTTCTGAACGCTGCGAGAACACTAAGAAACGCTCAGAACGGCAGATAATCTAATCGGTCCATTGTGATTGCACAGGTGAACGTTGACCCAGTTAGATTGTCTCTCTCTGGACAACCTGACCCCAGATCCTCTGTCTCTCCCAAGCCCTCCAACTCCCAGACTTCCCCAGTTCGATTGCAACCCGATCTTCGATGACAATGCATGAATCAGTCAGAAAAGACATTAATTAACGAACCGTCTTTAAAAGTAAAATATCTACTAACGTCCCACTTTAAATAAACACTTTTTAGTCTCTTTTAAAAACATGATTTAATAAAAAGTGTAGTTAAATAATTTTGTCTTCATTGATTCTGGACTTGAGTTTCAATGTGGTTCTTTCCCCTATCTTTATCGAATCGGAAAATTCCATAACTGAATGATACAGGTCCGTAACTAGTTCTGTCATCTCCGTGTGTACATTCGTAACACGATCCGGCCACTTCTACATTTTCAGAACTTCATCAACGCAATGTTTCCATCAGATAAGTTCAATCCACTTTCTTTCGTTACAACTTTTATTCTTCATTTCGCTCCCATCTCTTCCAGAATGCAATTTTCACTTTCTTTTGTCTCAGCTCTCACGGAGCCCTCCTCGTTTACTCCCCTTTTCTCTCCGCTTATCTCCAACCAAAAGCACCGGAGAAGGGGTTTTTAATTGTGACTACAGTAATTTGAAATAAAAGTAAAAATAAACAACGTCCCCCAGCCGCCAAGCTCGTTGTTTCGGCCTGAACTTTCTCTGCAATGCTTTCATCCACACCCACAGGGAAATAAGGTGTCTTCCTCTCAACTCTTTTGATGTTGGAGGAGAGCTTTTTTCCCGTCTTTTTTATTCTTTCTGCACAACCTGTGTGTTTTGGTTCGTTATCTTGATAACAAAAACGTTGTAATCTACCAAAAACAAGGATTTCTGGGAAGTCGGATGGTTTTATTTATTTTCAAACTGCGATAAAACTAGTGAATTTGCGCGCAACGAAACCATTCCGAGGTGGGTGGGCGGTTTATCCCTCGTCGTTCCGTGGATCCATACAGTTTTCTCGGGCTTGCGTAAATTTCACGAAAATTGCGCGCATGCGCAGCAGCTTGGTACTACTTCAATCAACTATAACTATGAAAGTCACTGGGAATCTGGAAAATTTATCTGACCGGAGATCCCGGTGGCGATATGAAGAATAGAGTTTGCGCAGACGCTGGGTGGTATAATTTCGATCAAATCTAATCGATGAAGATCTTGACGAACTCAGCCTACTTTATATCCAACATTCCACCGATTCATGACAAGTTCATCGGTACGAAGTTACGAGTTGCAGGATTCTCGTGTGCTCACGGAGTCTACATTTCTAATGGCGTTTTTAAATTAATAAATTATTTTTCAAATTTCATCAAAATTTCGTGCCGGCCTTTATTGAGATAATTTCGGTGGTTTTAGACGAAATTTCACTCAGATAAGACAGACATACACCAATCCGAATCTGTTATGTGACATTCGAAGTAAAAAATGCAAGTGGTTTTGCGATATTTTGTTTTTCTAGGATCGGTTCCTTGCATGAATGCGAAGGCTTCAGTAAATTTTGGTTGTGTGATAGCAGAATTTTGATATGTACTTATCGTTTCAAAATAGGGGCCAAGAATAAATTAATGAAGAATGAATGAGTCCCCAGAGTTAAACAATTGGAAAATATGCTCAAAGAGAACAATTTAATTGTTGTACTGCTATAATAACGAAGGGTAAATGATGATCTAAAAGTTATGAGAAAACCACAAATTACCCATTTATTTTTGTTTTGGTTAAAAAAAGTTTATTCGTTTAAAATGTTTATTTTTTTTTGTTAAAATGCTGTTCATTTACGATATTAGTGAGACTGACGGAAGTGAGATTTCATAAAATAGTTTCTGAATAATTGTAAGAGAGGGCCAATTGGCCCTAAATTGTACGGATATCAAACATCGTATTAGAAGAGCTGGCTGGCTCTGAAATGGGGTCACATTTATGGAATCGACGAGGCCATTGATGAAGAGTGACGTGGGCCGTATGTTTTGGACCAATGAACCTTTGAGTAAAAATTTGCTATTTCGACGATGACAAAGGAGAGTTGAACTAGTTACTCGTTACAGATCTCATTTCTGAAGGTCTTGTGCTCACTATTGGTTTATTATTTTCAATAATGAACCCAGCATGAAAAAAAAAAAAAAAAAAAAACCCCCCTCCCCCTCAAAATTTGGTGGTTTACGTTTCAAGGTATTTAGAATCCGAAAATAATCACGGATGGCTGTATGAAGTCGAGTTGGTTGTTCTGTGATATTATTTCATTTGAAAAATGATGGCTCTTTTGGATTTTCTTCACAAGTACTTTTGCAACTTGAACGAACTTGGAAATATTATGGGTAAATTATTACAACGGTAAATTATTACACAAAGATAAATTATTACACAAAGGTAAATTATTACCCAGCGGTAAATTATTACACAACGGTTTATTATACTATCTACGCCGAAGGGGCATATATACAGGTAAATTATTACACAAAAGTTTATTATTTACCTTATGCTTCATGAATAATTACAAATAATTAATTATTGAATTATTGAATCCCGCGCATTTGTATGAAACTTCAATTCCCGGGCCGGCTCTGTTTCTCCATTTAGGGCTTTCGTGCGGGGAGTTCTAGAGTTTGTCCACAGTAAATAGTGATCTACGCAGAAGGGGCACCTGTATAATAAACCGCTGTGTAATAATTTGCAGCATTTTTTGTGGTAGGAACGAATTTTTGATTTCGAAAGGTTTTGAATAGAGCTCTTGAGCTCATCAAAATCCCAGAATGGTAGAATCCTGTATAGTCCGCGGATATTGTCCATTGTTCCACTTCGATAAAATGGATGTTCTACTTATCATGCGGATTAAGCCTTGACGAGTTTTTGTTCCCGTTATCACTTTTATTTGTGTCCCTCGCTTATTCCCCAGTCCGCCTCTGCCATCATTTCCACCTCTATCATTCTTGCGCTTCTTTTTTTTTTTTTCATCCCTCCGGATAGCGAGAGTTTTTACTCATTTATCGCAAAGAACTGAACATTTTCCCCCACCACAGTCTCCGGGTATGAAAAAACGTAGCGGGACTCGTTCGGAGATAGCGCTTTTGTTGAAAATGATAGGACTATACGACCCACTCACTCGCCCGGGTACGTCCTCCGTTTCACATCAGCAGCATTCGGAGCGTTCTGGAATCTGAAGCTTCTACCCTGCCCTGCTGAAATCTTTCTTTCCACTCAGATGGTTCTGCACGGTCTCAAAGTTCTATTTGTGCCTCGTATATACAAAAATGACCAAACCGACTTGATTTTAGGCATGCGACGGATCGGATTTTCTTTTTTGTTCTTTTTTAAAACCAAAATTCGATCCAAAAACCGTAAAATTATGTCAAATTGGTGCTGCTAAGGTGAAATTTACTTGAACTTTAATTAATTTACTGTTGAAATTGACTAATCCACGTGTAATTTTCCTGAACTTTACTTGATTTACTGTTGGAATTGACTAATCCACGTGAAATTTACTTGAACTTGATTTACTGTGTAAACTGAATAATTCACGTGAAATTTACTTGCCAAATTGATTTATTTATCCTCTTCTTTTTTTGTCGCTTGTTACATGATTTCCATTATGGCTGGCTAGTGATGAATATCCCATTTAGTGATAGGGTTCAAAGTGGGGAACACCATTATAAGAACCCTTTTTCACCGTCAAAAGTTACCATCCTCGTCCGGCTTGGTTTCACCAATTTACCACTTCTTCAATGCAGTTATCCTTCGATATTGTGACGTGAGGTGAAGGATCATGAGGTTTCATGTTGCCAACACCTGTCTGCGTGATTTTATTGGTGAAGATTGTTGAAAAATAAAGTGTGGAGCGTAGGATTATTGTTTAATTCGTAAAGGTTATGTACTTTTACTGGGTTTGTCCCCAAACGATCTCCTTTCGAATTTAGTCGAGCTCTAGTACAACTGTCGTCTTCGCATGGTTTTAAATGTTTTTCATTTGAAATAAGTTGAAAATCTACATTTCTACCGATGGGCTGTCACCGCTCAGTATGCGAGAGGATTAGGATTTAAATCCGGTCGTATTGATCAATCCATGAACCCAAAACCAAGATTATATTTATGTTTTCCCACCATTTACAACCAATATTGAATTGAATGATCATCTTAGTGAGGTAGGAGGTACCCATCGAACAAACTAATCCATACTCCAAGCCATCGCATACTAATTCATATCTAGAAATTTCAATAACACCTGTGTGGTTTTAATTTTAGAACTCTCTTGGTAGGTCTTGATCGAAACATCGAGCAAAAACTGAAATAAATGAGTTAAAAGTTCAGTCAGCAGTTACTTTTACATTATTTAAACCCAAAGTGTCATAATCTAAATATTCAAATGCCACTTCTTCCAGATAGCGCAGTGAAAATTTTTACCAATCATCTTACATACAAATCAGTCATTTTCTATTTGAAATATTCATGAGCCTTGTTGATGGCAAATGCCTTCACCTTGAATTTATTTAAAAGGTTTTTACATGATATGCATTTTCAAAACCAGTTAGTATAACCTTTCTGTATTTCCTTTGTTTCAGGTAATTTTGAGTCCACATCACTCTTTATCATAATAATTCAAGCGCTGGAGTATAGTCCGGTAAGTGGGTATGTTTGTAAGTATTGTCGAGTCGTCAAATATTACAAAAAGTGTTTGATACACTGTATTTTGGGCTAGGCCCTTCAGGAGACACAAATTCTGATGTGATTCGGGAAAACTTCAAAATTTGACAAAAATGTGAATTTGTGGATTCTTGAAAAAATGCAGTAACCGTACAGTTATCATTTACGTTACTGGTTCAAATTGTACAAACGAAATGTTTGAGTAAAATTCAATTCCTAGGTACCCCAAGTTCGTTCATTTTTGTGGTGTCAGCCTGTATTCCGATACCTACATATTGCTTATGACGGATATTACAGAATGTCTAGGTATGATGCTGTTATTCCGTCATCACAGCTGTCAACGTAGCTAAAATATATATCAATATTTTCAGAGAAAAAAAACTCAGAAGAATTGAGCCGCCATACCTAATTACAATAATTACTTTGCAACTTCGTAGAAACCATTAATTTTCCAGTCACGTCTCGCCGAGTTCCACTGAGTAACTATTCAGTTTTGATGTCAGACTCCATTTTGACATTGCTATTTATATTAGCCACCGCTTTAAACTCATCAACCACCGACATTATTTTCTTTATTAATATAATTTCACCTCTTGAAAACGATGTTTTTCTTCGCGAGATAGTTCAGCTGACTCATACAGAGAAGCGAAAAATTAAATTGACGTCACTTTGGTTTATTATTTTAAATAATGAACCATTGGAATCGAGCGTGAAAAAAAAAGAAAAAAACTAACCCCCCTCCCCTCAAAATTTGATGGTTTACGTTTCAAGTTATGTAGAATCCGAAAATGCAAATAAAATTTCTGTCTGTCCACCGTACGCCTTAATGGCCACTTTTCTTAGTTACCATGAAACAAAATTGATGAAATTCGGGTTATAGGTTCCGTTCGGGGTCTAGTTGGTCCTCGAAGCTCGGCGTTACTGTCAGTCATCTCTAGGGGGTTGAAATTTTCAGAACGCCGTAGCTCGAAAACTTTCGATAGAAGGGTATGGGTTTTTTTTACGTTATCAAATTTGTCTTGAGCTAAACAATTTTTGAGGCCACCCGTAGCATTGTACGTCCAGCCGTTCGTGTGCACAAAAAAGCTTCGTCAACACGATCGTGAATCAAACGGTATAAATCCGGCCCGGATATCATCACTAGGGAGCACCTGATTATAAACAAGGATGGCTGTATGAAGTCGAGTTGGTTGTTGTGCGATATTATTTCATTTGATAAGTGATGAACTATTGGATTTTGTTGGTAGGTACTTGTGAAACTTGAACAAACGTTGAAGTATTATTGATGGGTAAATTATTACACAATGGTAAATTATTACACAACGGCAAATTATTACACAGCGGTAAGTTATTACATAACGATAAATTATTACACAACGGTAAATTACTACACAACGGCAATTTATTACACAGCAGTTCATCTACCAAGAAGGTGCTGGATTTTGTTGATCGGTACTTTTGCAACTTGAACAACTTGTATTATTGATGATTACACAACGGTTCATTATAGGTATTGACCACAGAAAATAGTGATCTACGCAGATCAACAATTTTCCTTTAGAACTTCATTATTTGCGTTTCTTTTTGCCGTTTTAGTTACTGTTTGTCATCGACAGTATTATTTTAGCAACACTTAACTCGTGATTTAGGTAGGTACCTAGTAACGAGTACGGGGTTAGGTACAATCCTACGGAGGGTCTGCGATTCACGTAGTATGTATAGATTAGTACATATTATATTATATAGACGGGTTATCTATACAGAGAGCTGTGATCTGTAACAGAAGTGTACTCTGTACAAAATAATAAACCGTTGTGCTGGGATTTGCAGCGTTTTTTAATCGCTTCATGGAGTACGAGGACGTTAACAGAACTAAAGTCGCTTATTATGTGCTGAGTTGTTCTCGTCGTTGTGTCTGGGGGTTTTAGGTAGGTTATTGAAGTACGTTTCCGAGGTGGGTCGGGGAGTAAAAAGTTTGGCGTCGGAATTATCACAGAACGTCAGCTTTTTCCTTGTAGTCTGCGCTTGTTGTTCGTGACCTGTTTTCAGCGAACATGCGATATCCCCCTTCACATGGCTTTTTCTTCTTCACAATTGATTTTCCGCATTTCTTCAACCCCTCCGTTTGATCCGTGTGCGGCGAAGTGAAGGTAAACATCGTTCGCGATGAGCTTTCGTTGGTGATTTTATGTTTCACATTTCACCTTCACAACGAGGTTTCCCATGGAGGGAATTGAACCCCGGCGTGTCCACAACCAATGCCAGACATAAGTCCAAATTTTAAAATTTGGCGCAACGGGAAAGTTGACTACCATTTTCATTACCACCAGTTACCATAGGACCAGAGCAGTTTGTTATTGACAGGTATCGGTTATGTAGGAAATTAGTCTGCATTGCGTGACATAGAATGAAGGGATCAGTAAGAATATCTTGAAGGTATTTCTGGCGTTCTTAGAAAAGGAATAAGAGGAAAAACAAATAATGAGCAATCATTCAGTCATTTTCAAGCTTTAGGTATCTGATGATTGTTTACATTCATGTGTCGCCCATTACGACGATTTTCCCGGCTTTTTCTCGAAAAATGCTGATCTCACATCATTTAAATTATCGGGATCACGCTATTGTTGGTTAAAATGTTTTACTCGAAGCATTTTTCAGTCAGATCAGCCAGTCAGATCATTTACACTTATTTAATTGTATTTTTCGAGAAAAAGCCAGATATTACGTAAATTTAAGAATGTAGAAAAAGTGGTTACACTACGACAATTCTGAGCTCAACAAATCTTCACCTATAACTTCTCTTAGTATTTATATTATTTTTATATAGATATGTATCGCTTATTATGAATACAATAATAATAATAAATAAAACATTTATTTATATATCATTATGTACTATTTATACATCAGTAAAAATACTCTAAAAACTTGAGGTTGGATGTTGAACTGATGGAAGAAAGGTCGCTACTAACCACTGCTGAAACCAAATGCTGGTAGCCATATTGCAGCAGCGTTGCCACAGGCTTGAAACAGTAAAAAATTCCGTTCTTCCAAGGGCTGGCGGAATTTTTCAAAACTTCTAGGGAGTGAGGTAGAAACTGAGTGACGACCATAAAAATCGATGTAAACTCGAATGTGTCATGTAGGTATATTCCTTCTTTATGTTCATATTCAAATTGAGTAACATATCCTGCAATGGTAAATTATTTTTTTTTGGTTCAAGAACGTTCAATAACTTGGGAGAAATTCTTGGTTGTAACAGCCTAGGGAGTGAGGAATTGTGTATATACATAGATAATTAACATTTTTCATGTTGAATATTATGGGTACCAGTGCTGAAGGGCCTGCGAACATTTTTAAAAAAAGTACGCTGAAAGATGTAAATTTGTTGCCATCACAACCTTGTGACGCGAAATGCACCGAAATATTGAAATGACCCCTAACCACTCATATAGGAGAAATACTCATAGTGAAATACTCAAGAAAGCTTGTCCGTCTCCCTCTAATGGTGAAGTTCGGTTTAATGCTGCACATCATCATGATGCCGTTTACTTCGGTTCAGCAAGTGCAGCTGCTTCATTGCTGCAGCTCACCATAACTGTCTTGTACTGATTGATAGTTGAAGTTCCTTAGATTCGACCTTTCACACATCTCATTGACAATTGGTCGTTTGTTAGCTATCTGAAAACTTGCACTGAAGCTCTTGTCCCCACGTTGCACCTATAATAGTATAACAAATTAATCGATAAACGAGGTCACTAGTTGCTTGGCAAGTTGATGTTTTTATTTATTCATATTATATTGAAAAATAACGTTGCTTCCGCGTCCGAAATTCATCAATCAAATCTTGATCAAATCACTCCATAATGCAGTAATATCTTGCAGCTTTTTGGCAGGACGGTAGTGGTGGATTGGGAGGATATCCATAATCCAATCTGTATATTATGTACCTAACTATCCCAGCTTCGGTTTTTCTGGTGGAGATGTCTCTAGTCGTCGTGAATATCGTTACTATCTTGTGTGTGTGTGTGTGTGTGTGTGAAGGAATTTGAGGAGGGTTGTTGCACTTGAACCCATAATTTAGGAACCCAAGTCAGCATTCGGCTGCGGGAGTCCTTTGGGAGCGAGATTCGGCAGTCAGCATTGGGTTCTTTTGGTAGTAATATTCAGCAGCCACACGTCAGCAGCAGTCAGCTGGTTTGGCTCTTTAAATACGTTACATCCTGTGTTGAACATTTACACCTGTAGACCCTCCAACATGCATTCGGTCGCTTGTAATATTTCGATTCTCCCATTCAAATGAATTCCTTGCTGTCGTTATTTGGTCATAAAAATAAGATTGACAGATTTTTGCAACTAACGATCTCAAGAGTGAACTTGTGAGGGAGAAAAAGTGACAAGGGCGCACCTATCTTCCATTTGAAGTAATTACAGTTGGAGTTCGGGTAATACCTGTTCGGAGGCGATAACGGAAGGCAGATGGGGCCGGCAGGGGTCCCCCATTGTGCTGTAGACAATGGAGCTGCCACATATTGTGCTTGCCTCTTCCCTTGTTGCCACCTCGCATCCAGCAACAATTTAGGGAAGCGGGAGTCACGTAGAATTGTAGGGATGAAAACCTTCCTATCTAGATGGGAAACAGGGTCCCCCCTATGGATTAGAGGCATCCACTGATAAAGCCTGGCACATCATTCGGGCTGACGGTGCAAGCGAGGGCTACGAAACTATGCATCACAATTTCCATTGAATGCACCCAGTCACGTTCTCGTTCCGAGGGGATCCGTCATAATAATCCGTCTCAATTGGTTTATGATAATCCGAGTGTGATGAATGAGGAATGGCGGGGAGGGGGAGGGGCTACCATACCTTTTTCGGGAGAGGCGATCCTCTTGTTGTCTCCTGTACCACCCACTTTTTGTCTCCCAAATACTTCCACACGTATACCTCTGTGAATGGTAGTGTTCACCATGTATTTTTTAAATCCTCCTCGATACGAACGATCATTGTAGATTCAAGTGGACGCCTGCAGCCTTTCATCAGAAGGCACAATGTTCTAGGCTACGAAAAATCTACAAACACGTTAAACTTACTTCACTGTCCTGTACACCCGATGGTGCTTTTTCTCTTTGGGTCCCAAGCAGCTGCTGTACCGCCATCATAATTCTTCACTACTCTTATCAAATAATTTGGTTAAATTCCGTTGTTGTGTACTTCTAGACCAGGCATGTCAAACATGCGGGCCGTATGCGGCCCACAAGACGTTAATGTGCGGCCCACGAGTCGGTGCTAGCAATCAGTGCAATGCGTCCCACCCTACAATGTCATGAAAAAGTAAAAGATGTTGGGAAGGCGAATGGAGAAGGGAGTTCACTCCTGTTCTTTTCAAAAAATATTCTATATCTATTGAATTGTTGAAAAAAGAATTTGACAGAAGGTTTGAAAATGTGAAAGGTGTTGAAGATGACCTAGCCATTTTTTCTGCTCCTTTTCCGCTGACGTCGAAAAAGTGCCCTCTCATTTACAAATGGAGGTGATCGAAATGCAGTGTGATTCAACTCTGAAACACAAGTTTCTTGAAATAGGCACACCCGCATTTTATACATTTTTGCCTCATCATCGGTTCTTGAAAATTCGGCATTTCGCGGCTGAAATAATTTCCATGTTTGGGAGTACCTACCTGTGTGAACAACTCTTCTCCATTATGAAACGAAATAAGTCTCCAGAAAGGTCCAGGCTTACAGACTGCCATCTAAGCTCGACTCTCAGAGTGGCCGCAGCAAACAATATTGTTCCCAACTTGGAAAATTTGGTGGAACGAAAAAGATGTCATCTGTCAGGGAAAAAATGTTAGGCTGTAAGATCCTATTTTCTTCTTAAATTTTGCTGTTAAACTTCTTGTAAACTTCTAATATAGAAACTTGATATAATTCCGTTTAGCGATTTTCTTGCGGCCCACACAACCTTTAAGAAGCAGCCATTTGGCCCTTGAGGAACTTTGAGTTTGACATGCCTGTTCTAGGCACTCAGCATTGAATGCGTTGGATCGTCTAAGTTACGTCGCTTCTATTTTATAAGATTTGGGGGATTTATGCTGTTAAAAGTAGCGTAGCTGATAACGCTTGTATGTATTTTATGGCATTTGGGTGCTTGAAGAGAGTGAGAGCGAGCTGAAATTTGGAGCAGTTTGTAGGTTGGTGTCCTGATGGACTTTGATACCAGTAAATTTCACCAACTTCCAGAAAGGGAACCGAGAATTCACCAGCTTATGGAGCACCTTTTTGGAGATCCTCATCGTGGTAAAGCTTTCATTTATAAAAATGAAAACCGCTGAACAGGTGGCAACAAACCGCTGAACACTGGCAACCAAACCCAAACGCATTTTCGCCTAAAAATGCCATTTTGTAAAGGAACTTGAGGGGGAAGAGCTGAAAACACTCCAACCACACGCTAGAAACCGAAGACCAGGCCTCACTTATCAGCTGTCTAATCGCGGCAACGACCCAAAACACGCTCGTCTCCCCCTTCTCTGGGAATCACCGCAGTTTCTGAACTAGTCCCAGAAATCTCCCTTCGACTCCTGTTCTCCCAGAAACCACAACGGGGTCCCTTGTTTACTCCTCCAAACTTCTCTACAGAAACCTCGAATGTTGGAAGTCAATTGGGAGAACAAGTAAGCGCTTTGAGGGCCGTTTTCTGCGCCGCTAGTTTTAGATCTGGCGCAACGAACGCCTGTTGTGCCGTTTGTCTGAGGCGAGATTGAGTTATTTGTTGAGCAACGCGCTGCACGGCTTAAACGTGGTGTTTCAGTTATTATACAGTACCTAAGTGAAGCGCGATATTTTGATGGGAATCGGAACGAGCAAGCGAAAATTTCTCACTCGCTCATTGGGGAAGAAAAAATATTATGGATTGGTTGATATAAGTCCTATAGCAACTAAAGCGCAAGGAAGAGACCAAGGGCACCACACGATCCACGAACCACAATCCATGCTTGTACGAGTTTTACATGAATACCTGCGTTTCTTATTAGGTACTCTAAATGTCAAGGGGGGGGTTTGATGTCACCATAAACATCATTCACATCCAATTTTCGGCTGTAGTAGGTACGTAATCTATGTATTCGGCCACATGTTTGGTTTAGTCCTTATAGTATATCCATTAACGACGTGAAGACGTAACTTCATGATTAGAAATAACTCATCTCCCAATTTCATTCGCTAAATTGAACAACACACAACCTTTAATGGTTGTTAACGAGTTTGGAAGGTGTTTAAAATTCAACATGCCTCATACAACGATCTCCTGGCGGGGTCTTTTTGGGATTAGGTTAGAAGACTCGATCCTTCCTGAATACTCATTAAATATCGTGGAAAGTCATTAACTTCATTCCAAAACTCCAAGGTTCAAAATTGAATTAGGGAAGCACCCCTGGGCGTTGTGTAACAATTTGCCTCCTCCCATAAGCTGGAACGCGCTAAAGCACTTACGCCCTGATCCTCTACACCCTGATACTGGTTGCTAAGGGTGATGTGTTGGTGGGGGGGTTAGAGAAAACTAACTGAGTTTCCTGAGTACAAGCTGATGGGGAAAAAGGGACACGAAGGACAAGGTAAATCCTCGAGGTTTGCCTTGAGAAAACATTTCTTCTACGAAATTAATTGTTCGAGTCCTTAGGAGAGAGAATATAATAACGTGACGGGAACCTCCAACTAACTTTATTTATTTTTAGTTCTTCCAAGGTTTCCTTCATTTCCCCCTTTACCGTGTGCTGTGATATTATGAAGTCAGAGCACACCTTGTGGGATGACGTGAATAGAAATTTATCCACTTCGTGTACGACGTCATCCCAAATAGGTCGCTGAAAATTTGTGATCTCTATGATGATAACGTGTACTTTATATCAATCAAGCGTCGAGTAACAGCCAATACTTCGGTTTATACTTCAGTTGTTTTCCATCAGCTGGTGCAGTAAAGAGAAAAAACTGCATTCAAATTGGCTCAGCCCCTCACCCATTTAATCATCATAATGAAAAATGCTCAGTCCCTGAGGGGGCTACGATTAAACCTGGAGGTAGCTGGTCATTTTTTGGTGAATTTGACATGAAAGTTACGTCCAAAATCAGTAAAATGCTGCACATTATCAACCTAGATCACCTACCTGTATGATACACATACCTGTATGTGTTTCACTGTTTTCTGGGGTCAATACTTCTCTCCCCCCCCCCCCCCCCCCCCCACAGGAAAAGCCCTAAATCGATCACTGGAGCCAACTGGCATTTACAGTTTCGTCAATATGCAGTGGATTCTTGAATTCTATAATTAATTGTTATTTGTTGTTATTCATGAAGCACAACGTTTGTTCAAGTTACAAAAGTACCTATAAATAAACCACAAAATACTCATCATTCTTCAAATGAAATATCACGTAGCAGCCAACTCGTCTTCATACAGCCATGGTTATATTAATTATAATCAGATGTTCCCTAGCAATAATACCTGGACTGGATGTATACCGTTTTATTCACGGTCATGATGTTGACAGAGCTTTCGGTGCAAAATTCAGGATTTTAATGTGGACGAACGGCTGGACGTACAATGCTCCGGGTGTTCTCAAAAAATGCACACGTTCTAGATCGATTTAAAAACGTAAACAAATTCGAGAGACCGGCGCCCTGGAAATGTCAGTCCCTATTTTCCACCTGTTTGAGATTACTGACATTAACGCCGGGCTTTGTGGACCAACTAGACCCAAACAGGACCTGCAAACCAAATTTCTTTAATTTTTATTCATGGTAGCTAAGGGCAAAAACAAAGTACGGGGGACGGGCAAACATTTTTTTATTCCATTTTAGGATTCTACTTTACCTTGAAACGGAAACCATAAAATTTTGGGAGGGGCTGAAAATTGTTTTTTCATGCTCGATTCCATAGGGTCGTGCTTCAAAATAATAAGCCTGGGAGTTTCAAATTAGCTGTATTTCATACAATGTTCTTTGTATACTCGTTATTCTCCTATTAGGAGTAACAATGCGACACTTTTCCCCTCCTCAAAATTAAATTTCAACGGTGAAAAAAAATTGTTGGAAAAGGCGATATTGAAGCCCTGTTATGAATTCACAGTCCATTACTCAGTAAATTCGTAATGAATGAAAACACAAAGCTTTTGAAATTGCTGTTGAGCGTGCCTTTTTGAACCTATTACAGTCCCGCCATTGAACTCGGTTCAAATTTGAAAATTATTAATATTTTGTCGTTTCCCTTGTGAGGTAAATCTTTGTAATTTGCGACCATTTGACGAGTAAAAAGTTGCCATGTAACTTCAGAGGACCCCCCCCCCCCCCCCCCAGGAGATTGTTAATAAATTAAATAGAGCCTTAAAGTGTTGTTATCGCGATCGAATATTCAAGGCAAATCTCTCTATTTTTAGACTCTTAAATTTGTTCAATGTTCTTGTGAACAGTGACTTGATTGAATACGTGATTTTGTGTCGGTTACTCTAACTAGATGGATATTCATATTTTCAAATCACGAAAGAGGGGCTACGGGAAAGATGGATACGATAAACAAGTAGCGCAATCAGATCCTGAACACGAGATTCGCGTGTAATTACAGTGGTCGACGATTAAGTGGTGGTTCGGGAAATGTTGACGTGACGTTGAAACGGAACATTTATTATAATATTCTTATTCGACTACATCAATCTTGATTAACGCGACTTCATAATATTTTGAAGAACCCTTTCAAGTTGATGGGACATGAAGTGTACTCACCTCATTCGCCACCGTCAGACTGTATTGATTCCAAACGAGAAATTACGTTCATGCAGCATGGATATGTTACCGAATTTTCGAAGTAAGCTTCCTACCAAAAGGAGTGAAAATTTCCTTGGTATTGTTAACAAATTTGCGCACTTTTATGAACTCGTTTCGGTTTCCTTACCCTACCCAAAAGTTTATAGGAAATTATTAAGTATATTTTACTATACAGTAAATGTACATAATTGGGTTAAGAATAGCACTGTGGTGCCTCGTACCTGATGTTTGTTATTGACAGTTTATTGTCTATCAATAAATTGCCATATATGACGTATTTTGGTAAAGTGATATTTCTACCTATTTTTGTTGATTTTACTCAGTTTATCCTAAAATTGAGATATTTTACCATTTTAAAACTCAAATTTTGAGCCGTTGAGATGAACAGTTTTTTTATGGCTATCGATATACATAGTCAGTTTCTCTCGTCACCATCCTATGCAATTTTTGGCGAAGTTGAAATACCTAATTATTCTCATGTGGAGCAGTCTTTCACAAAGATTAGGTACCACCATTAAAATTATTAGCCTATTCGAAAACATTACATGCTTATTATAAAAGTACACTTAAGATTAAGCACGGGGATGGTAATATAAGATACGTTACGATGTAAAGTAGTTTTTGGTGATCTTTGTACATACGTTTTTGCTGTCATCCAATTTTCGCTCACCAAAATATGAGTGTGACCTTTTTTGAAAAAAAAAAAAATGTTTTGGTAGTTGAAATGGTATTTTTCTGCCTCGAGTTATTATTCTGTAACAGGTTTGATGATCATGTAGTATCGTTGATGACTTCTACCAACCCAAATTTGACAGTTGTTGGCGATTTTCGATGTGCAATCCCTACAAACCAGGTTTTCAGCCTAAGAGTAGCTCATAATTAATATAATTATTATAATTAATTCAGTTAAAAGAATGAGGTGATGAGAATTTCAGTAATGAATTCAACTTCACATGCGAAGGCACTTTCTGAAGATAATAAACCAACTACAGGCTGTTCCAATGGGAAATGTCGATGGAGGCGTATTTTCAATTTGGACGTGATGAAAAGCAAGTTTCAATTGTTAATCAACACGACCAAACAACCTTGGAACTGAAGAGGCAAAAGTTGACAGTCATTAGTCTAATACGTGTTTGCCAAACCGTATTTTTCTCCCTCCCCGCGAAGAACGATCAATCAACCAGACAAGTGTGAATGATGGGAGGAAAACAAAAGAGCCACGAAGGGGGAAAAAAATCGGCGGAAGATAAACAAGAAGCAGAGGTGTAAATAATTCTTTGGCGGACCGACTTCGGTGAAGGACCTAAAGGTGAAGGCGTGACCCCACGTGGTTTTCGCGCATGACCTCTTTCTAAGGTGGAATAACAATAGAGCTGACTTCCTATTGAGGAATCCAATCAATCGAATAACTGACGATTCAAGTCGGCGGAATAACAAAAATGGATAGAAACAACCAGATATTTGAATCGAGTGAAAATTTTGTATAAAATTCGTTTTTGCAACTTTTTAGGCTACAAGTGTTAATCAAAAACCATCCATCACTTTCCCCCATTCAGCTTGATTTGACTCGATCTGAAAATTTGACCCAACTCTGATTTTAAACAAAGCGATCCATCTCGTTCATGCTCGTGGAAATTTAGTTCTCTTTCTATTATCCATGATAGACCTTACGTTTCCGTTCATTAAAAGTACAATAGCCTCGTTTATTCGCCATAAAAGAGCCGACAGAATGTCGAATAAGCGAAAATGTCGGGCATTAGGGAGTTGCAAAGAAAAACCAATTAGTATAAACCTACACATAGGAAACCTAATTACATTTTACCATTAGGAACCTCATTATCATGTTTAGAGCAATAAAAAAAATTAAAAAAATAAAAATTGATGAAAAAATTAACTTCCAGTTACAGAATTGTAGCAAGTTATCACTACTTATGTTGCATTCACTTGAAAAGTTCTGTCCTCCGTTGATTTAAAGGATTTTTCGATCGCAGTCTGCTTTCCTGATGTTTCAACACTTGAAGGAAACTTTAAATTCACTGGGGGACTAAGTTGGATTCAAATACACTTAGTTGGATTTTTTTCTTCCTCTTTTCAGTGGAATGTCAGATAATTGAAGGTCAGATATAAAAGAGACTCCACTGTACGTTGAGAGTTCGTAAACTTCAATCATCAATGTTCTACAATAAATGGAACCTGATACAAGGCGTAAGGAGGAAGTGTGAAGTTGGATGTGGTTGGAGTTGTGTCGTCAAGTGGTATTCAGTATGCATAAATGTACGAATCGTACCGATTCACATCAAGTGGGTTAGAGTTGTATTATTAAGTCCGTTTTTGTCGATTCGAGTTGCTGATTGTGTTGATGTGAATCGGTTCGAGTCAAATTATTGAATAACATCGAAGTCGGTACGTGCTGAGATGAACTGATGCGAATCTTATCTATTTGGGTAAGAGCGTGTATTGGTATGTGTCTGTTGAGTTGTTTCGACGGCTGCACTCGAACTGCCACAACGTTTAGACCAAATATGAAATGCACGAACTGCCACAACCATTAGAGGGGATTAGGGAGGGTCAATTCGCAAGATAAGAAAACCACGAACTGCCACAAGGGTTCAGTCAGACAAGACGGTGGGTGTACAAGAAGTTTAGTTCCCATTCCGCCGCTCGCATTGTCAAGCGATCTGGATGCTCGCTGGCGCTCGCATCTCAAAAAAGATAAAAGATCCCAGAAACTATCCCGTGAATGAGCAGGTTGTTTGGGACTTCTGAATAGATTAGTGGAATGCATTGTCAAGCGATCTGGATGCTCGCTAGCGCTCGCATCTCAAAAAAGATAAACAATCCCAGAAACTATCCCGTGAATGAGCAGGTTGTTTGGGACTTCTGAATAGATTAGTGGAATGTAATGTTAGGTATGTAACAAGACTGTTTAATGCCTTCGAAAATACCAGAAAAGAAGACAAGTAGAGCAGGAATATCATAGAGGGATAACCGCAGTATAATTCCCGTTTTTCCCTGACTTGTACCGGCTACCTGACCGAACCTTTGTGGCAGTTCGTGGGTTTCTTATCTTGCGAGTTGACCCTTTCTAATCCCCTCTAATGACTGTGGCAGTTCTTGCGTTTCAGATGGACCCAAAATTTGTGGCAGTTCGTGTGTCCCCGTTTCGACATGTTGCTCCCACACAAGTTAGCTCAATTCAACTTGATACAATCGGTCTGAATCCAATTCCACCCAAGTCTTGACTCAAACCTATCAAATCCAAATCTTGTTATTTTTTCCCGATCTGTGCTCATCATCTGCAATATTGTTTAATCCAGGTTAAATAGGCGATTTCACAGGGATGTAGCGTTCAGTGGTGAACGGATCCGAACTGAACGATTCTTTCAACTGAACGTCTCCGAACTGAACGGACGACCAAAGAGTTGACGTTCGCTCTGAACGGGCGATCACAACTCCTCAGTCCCACCAGTTCATCCGTTCATCAACCCCTCCCTTCACCCCTCTACGTGCAAAATGGTTTCATTTTAATGTTGTAGCCACGGAAAAATGCCGATGTTGTGGAGTTGAAATTAGCATTAAAAACTGCAATCCTTGTATAACATTATATAGGTAGGTAGTAATGTTTCAGTGCATAGGTAATGAATGATCTTCCATTGCACAAGCCTAGTCTCTGAATCGTTCTAATCTTATATAGAATATAGAATAAGAATAGAATATAGAATACTCTTATATTTATATAATGTTGTGGTTTTAGGTGAGAGGCGAGATGATGAGAGATGAGGCGAGAGAAGGATGATGAGTCATCGAACCTAGCACCCCTGGTTACCACCAATCGAGTGCAAGGAGGATATGCCCAGTGGATATACCAGTCTGGGATCCTTTAGAGTAAGGAGAGAGGAGGCGTGAGCTAGGAGGAGAGATAAGTCATCGACTTGAGGAGAGCGTAGAATGAAGTAGAAGGCGAAGGAGGCGAGTTTTTATAGTCTAGGGACTATTCTCCCTCCATCCTCCATGCTAGTTGGAGGATGGTGGGGATCCCTTCCAGCTTGACCCTTCCAACTCTCTGGAGCTACCTGAGCCTGACTACGTCTGCCACTTCATTTACTTTTTTATTTGCGAGATCTTAATAAGTTACATTGAGTGATTCTGGGAGGATATCACGACATATAATAATATAAATTTTTCGCACTTTCCTTCTAGTCTCTAGAGCAGATGCAAAATACGGCATGATGTTTCTAAAATAGTTAGAAAATGAAAATATATATTGATCTTAGTATGTATATATAACTAAATAATAAATATAACTCTATCAATATAAATAATATATATAAATAATAAATATAACTAAATAATATGTAAACCCCGTTATCGTAATTTTTAGAGGGGGATAGTTAGAGGGACTCGGTTCAACTGGTGAACAGGTGAAAGGTTTCCCAAAGAACGCATCCCAGAAGCGAGTGAACTGGTGGAAGTGAACTCCTGGAATTGAACGCATCTTACACATCCCAACGATTTCATAGCAAGTACACCTCACTATCCAGATATAAGGTGTAAGGAGGTTCGATCTAATCTTGGAAGCACGCAGGGGGCAGCTCCGCGCCTCATTTCGCTCGTGCTCCGCCTCTGACAGTTCTGGGTTAACATGACAGAATGTCACTTTGTAAATTGAACATTCGATTATCGATCGGGCGGTGATGTGGACGTGCGCAAACAATGAAAACAGTATCTCCGTAGATGGCGAACGGAGGAAGTTCCATCTCTTGATTTCGCGTTCATCCGCTCGCCGGCCATTAGCAACGCCTGATATTGATGTGGATGGCGTGTTCTTCAATTATGCCAGCGCTGACGTCTTCGCGTATTCAATCAAATCCGTCAAACAACTGTCATCAGACTGATACCCCCATCTCCTTCATCGTTTGTATATTCACATTTCTTCAATTTAGTATAGTAATGGATGTGTTCGTAGCATGATGAATTTCAGCGAATTCACTGGAGTCTGATGGGCCCAACGTTTTGCCCACCAATTTTTGACTTGGTCAAACCTTGTTGCAGTGTTCCAGACATCATGATTGAATTGGCTGCGCTGTATGGGTGTTCGTTCCACGCAATAAACTAAATTCGCTTCCATGTTCCTACTACAGTAGAAGTCGCTTAGTAGAAATGCGGTTAAAGGAATAAGTCGGATATAAGGATAGAAACAGTCAGGTCCCGATCGGCTGTATGCAAACACACAGGGAATTGGCCTGTTATAGTGATCAAAAGGACGGTTCTAGTGATCAGTTTTTCAGTTTCTGTGTCAGAAATCGTCAAAATATGTAAAAATGGCTGAAATCTCTCAAAATTTGTATATATTCACCAAAAGTGGTACGTATTGAATGATGATACGAAACAGAAGATAACTAACTGCCTACAGGTTTTAATAAAGATTTCTTCAAAAAAATAATTGATCAAAATTAGGTCAATTCTGTGGGGGGGGGGGGGGGTCAAAGTTCGCCAATATCGGTAAAAATTATTAAAATCACCCCGATGTATATTATACAGTAAAGTCGCTTATAGAGATTGGTCGCGTATAGTGATTGTTTCCAGTCTGTCCCAATTCGATCACTATAAGGGACTTCTACTGTATATAGAAATGGAAGTATGGCGATACCATCAAAAATATATGTTGGAGAAAACCATGGGATCTTGTTCAGAAGTGCTCAAAACGAGTTTCTAGACGGTTTTCCGGTTGGTGTCGCTCCGTCTGAATGTATGTACGTACGTATTTATGTTTGTATGAATGTTTGCATCTCTGCGGGAGTACTCCGTGGTATCACCACCCGCGTCTAGCGCGGCTCATATTTAAACTGGTAGTCATTTTATAGGGGCACTTTCAAAGTCATAATCAACGAAAACCGGTTCTGAATTCCTTTTATTAGCGGAAACTCGAAGGAGTAGGTCCAACAGAAAGGTTCAAACTACTTTAAAAGCATGTAAAATATATTTATTGACCATTTTGGTGACGACAGAAGGTAAGTAATATAAACAACTATTCCAATGACAGGTACGAGTTCTTAGAAAATAAATCAGGTTCTTCTGGGTCTGTATTAACTAGGTGGATTTCAATGCAATGTAATGATGGATGAACAAACAATGAGTTGGGAAGTATAGTTTGAATATAAAAAAGAAAGTCAAAAAAGTAATAATCGTACTACTTTACTAGAAAATTGTAGTTTCGTTGATACACTACCTACACCTAGTTCTGCCTATGAGTGCATATAAATTCATATGTGTGGGTCAATGTAATTTAATCTACAGACATATATTCAAGGGCGGATCGATTAAAAGAATGAGGAGACGTACTACTAATTGAAGGCGAATGGTCCTCCTCAAGGGATGCGGATGTGGATGGGGAGTCAGGTATAACCAGTAAGTTACTGACTTCAGGCGGCAATGGGTTTGTTTTCTTTTCTATGATATTTCTAAATGTATTAATAATTGGATCAGATGAGATCAGCAACATTGTAAGTAAATCTCTATTCGTGGCATAACGAGAACACTTCCGCGTATTAAATTCCCGGAATCTCCGGCAATCTTTGTTACGGGCTTCCTGAGCTTCCTCTGATAAGTTTCCGATCGGTAAGACCATGTGTTCAATTACATCCACGCTATGGTATAAAATTTTATGTACTGTGAGCGGCATGAAATACCACGAATAAAGGTTCACGTACAATGTTGCAGTATCCTGGGAAAATTTTTGAAACTCATATATATTTATATCGTACCCAGACGTAAGAGCACAAAGAAGTGTATGAAATTTTTGTATTAGTTCTCTATCAATGCCAGTTATTTCGGCGGATTGTTCAAAGTTATCAAAAAACTTTCTGGCAGTATTGCCATCATTTGTGGTGCCAAACCCTGGTTTTACCACGTCTATGTTCAAGCCTAGTTCAGATTTGAATCTTTGTTGAATCAACTTCTTCCTTTCTTGAAAAATAATTTTGTGGTTCTCGTCTCGAACTTGCCAAACTTTTAGAGGCAATCTATACGATATATGTAATAGGCACTCAAAACATTTTATGAGTGCATGGAGGGGAGACAAACCATAGTCATAATTCTCTGTTCTTACATTTTCAACAATAATTGGTGAATTCATCTGACTGGGTTTGGCACCACAAATGTAACAATTCTGGTTCCCTTTTGTACCTGATAGTATGTTGCATATTTTCCCGTCAACCATTGTTTGGAGAAGGGTGTGTTTGACAGAAACATTGCCTTTTTCAGTTAGGTTTAAATTTTTTATTTGGTTCTTAATTTTTTCTGCTACTTGATTTACTAAAGCCGTAGTTTCTTTCTGAAAAATAAATTCAATTGCACGGCAATAACGCGTAGATGATGGTTTGGGGTTGACCCAAAGCGTGGTATTGGATTCTTCCAAAACCAATTTCAAAGGGACAAAGCAAACTAAAAATAAATACTCGTCGCTAGCTGTTTTATCGTCAAATTTTTGTTTATACTGGCTATGCCCTGAACTCCCATCGAATCCCCATTTACTTATCAACGTTGCTTTTATATTTTTTTCCGTCCCTAACAATTGCAGTGCGTCTAGGAGCCGCTCAGAGGTGACATCTAGCAACGACTGCAATGTAAAACTACCAGAGATCTCATCAACCTGAATGCATTCATCAGGTGGGAAGCATCTCTTCTTGGCATTTGTCAAACAATAAAATGAAGGAATCAAATCATGGCCTACACTAACAGATACTTTTCTTAATAGTTTATAACTGTTAGTTGTCAATTTAGCATCAATGTAAAGGCCTAACGCTTCATCACCAGTGAGACATCTCTGCTTTGAAGCAAGTACTTGCGCGTTTTTTATTTCCTTGGCGCCACCTAATAAGTCATCACTTAAGTCTCTCACGATATTTGCAGCATTTTTTTTCCTCGCGAGCCTCAGAGAGTGTTCAGCCGCAAACAAAATCTCTTCCAACGTATAATTCTTGATTATGTCTTGTACCCTCTTTATTTTAGTTTTATTCCCACAATCAACAAAATTTTTTGAAGGACGACCGAAAAATTGTTTGGATGTTGGGGGAGCTTCTACTGCCTGCACATAGAGGTCTTCGGAGTTGCCGAGTAATAAAACAATATCGTTTTCATTTAGCCAAGTCTCATACGTAGAGATGAACCTCTCTACTCGACATCCCACTCTATTCCATTTATCAGAAATTTTTGCTGACCACAATCGAATACTGTTTTTCAACTTCTGTCTTCCACTATCAGAAACGTTGAGTCTGTGTTTACACAATACGTAGTTGTAAATTTCCTCATTTCTAACAGTTTTAGGATATTTTCTCCATTGTTCAAAAAATTCGTTCCGCGAAATTGCGATAAGTACATCTGAAAAAATAAAAAATAAAGAACTTGCAAAGTCGTGCAAAACAATCGGTTTGCGTGCTCGCAAACAGCATTAATTTCTCTAAAAGATGCTTCTAATTTCAAGTCTTGACAAACCGGTACTTCCATCTTTTTCCACCGATAACGTGAAACAACTACTTTATAATTCCTATTCTCTAAGAAAGCATAAAGAAATGACAAAATAAAGCATGCATTAACGATGGGTAAATCATTCGTACCATCCAGGGGAACATCCATAACACTGGTAGAAACAGTCACGTTCAAAAATAATTGAGAAAAGTAAGCCGTCAACCTTAAATGCCACTTGAGTACTGGGGCAAGATTCTGTTGAACCTACTCACCTAGTCGTCTTTATCTGAGTGGTGACAATCCAGTTGAGACAAGCAGCGAGTAAACAATGTCATTATTGCGGATTTGAGACCTTGGCCTTTCACTCTCGTAGCGAAAATGATGTTTCTACAATCTTACTTTTTTCCACCTAAATCCATATAGTCGAAACACTGTGCGGCGCCGGCGTCGGGTAATGCTGGTCGTCTCCCCACTATTTGATTTGTGTATTTATTTTTATTTACTGGCGTGCCCCCTCTGCCTTTGAAAGGTTTCTTTAAAATTAAAAAATCCTCAAAATGCGTCATAACGTCCTCAAATTACGCCCTTTTCCAGATTTTTCTTTTTGGGTTTTGTTCAAGTCTTTAAACTCTTCTGTTTGAGATGAACGAGCTTTTTAGGTGGAAAAACAGGGGAATTATGACGGGTTTTCTAGTTTTTAGATTTTCAACTACAACAGCCGTAAAGATGGACCAAAATTGGTGCGGTTTGGTGCCAAAGTGTCCGTTAAGGTGTCAAAATCATGCCTATTGATTTTGAACTCGATCGCATTTGATTTGGCTAATTTACAGCACAAAAAAAAATGTCAGTGGGTTTTTCTAAATGACGCTAAATGACGTTGGTGTGGTGTCAGAAAGTGGTTGGAAGTGAGGTTTCTGTGAAGTGTATTCTGGCACTTTCTGTACCACCGTACAGAAACCAGATCAGGTGCAAGTCTGCACGGACCTTGACAGGAGTCCAGGTGTCCCTGTAATACAAAATCTGTTCTGCAACACTGACCGACTGACTGCAACTTCCAATCAAATCACAAAACTCATCATGCTTGCTTGCTTTTTAGTGACGCCTCTCGGAAGCTAGACTTCCAAATCAATAGGGGTGTCCCTGTTGTTTTCGATTTTTTGGTAGAGGGGGATCACCCAAAGTCTAGAGAAAAAATAACCTATTTCAAATCCGTTACAGACTCAGTTACACCCAAATTCAGATCTGTGAGAGAGAAAAAACCCATAGGTATGTTGTGTGTGTCTCCTATGCTCATATTCTTCGCTTTGTGAGTTTCTGTCCAGTTTTATTTATTTATTTATTTTTATATACGAGCCCAATTTACAAGAGAAAATAATGAAAAAACTTCGAATAACAGAACAAAACTAGAAATCATTACAATGGAATAAATGGGTATAAACAAGAGGATAATGCCGTCAAAATCGCACTTTATTTCGTCAGTTTGGTCTGATGGTCTGGAGTCTTTGTGGTCTGATGTGTATGTGGTCTGTCCGATCCGGTGATTATCCGTACCCTCTTATCGATGATTTGGTTGCCTTTGATAATGCATTTAATGTGATTTACTGCGTAGAACCTCCAAGCCTCTTAGGAAACCCTCAATGCAGTCACAAACACAACATATTATGGTTTATCGAACATTTATTGATTCGTACGCGGCTTACGTATGTTGATAGGCTCTGAACATGGAGATGTTCAAAAACGCGCCCCCAGTCAGGCAAAATTTGGCTGATGTGCAATCTTGTGTATAGAAAATTCGTTCATTTAGCGCATACTGCTCACAGAAATACATGGATCGAAATGTCGTTACTACGGCTACGGATTATCGGTAATCTGTCGATACGTCACCTCTCGTCACGGACCCGGAGGTGCCACGGATGAGTAATGTACGGTTATCATTTTTAGCGGCTTATTGGGATCCCGTGACGAACCTCATATTTGTCACGGGGAGCAGGCCAGATGTTTGGGAAAGCAGAGATCTGGGAAGAGATGAATTGCGTTTGTAACCCTTTCCCTCCCGTACGGGTTTCGAGTGTCTGTCTCATTATTAAAGCAATACTTCGCTAAACCCGTGTATCTTAGTTTCACCTCAGCTCACGACATTGTGGTTAGGATAATTGAACATTTTGGTTTCAACAAAGTCGTATTCTCTTTCACAACGAGGGAGTGGTGCCGTATGGGCCCCCTATTTCTTTCCCATCAAATTCAATCGATTTTCCACTAAACCCTCACTTTCACCTGCAACCATATAGACGGGATGATTGTTCTCGAAAAAGTCTACCAAAGCAACCGTTTACTATAATGATGGTCACCTAACTCACAGTCAGTGGTTCTCAAATGGCCTTATCCTAACTCTGGATGGTGCTTACTAAATTTAAAATCCCTTACTATATTGATTCCGTGAATTTTATAAAATTTATCGATATCTTCACGGGGGTTTGTTGTTATTTGTGAAGATGGAACTGATTATGATCAAATCTTACAAGTTCAAGTACCGACAGCTTTAATGAAAATCACGATCCATATTGAGATCACATACAAATGCCACAAAACTGTTGTTTATAACTTTTAAGAATGATTTTCTTCTTTTAAGAATTATCTACGTAAGTACGTTGTTGTTGGAAGACAGCTGAATTTTAAACTTATCATCTGATAACATTCGTTTACTCGCTCATCGATATAAGTTAATGAAGGAATTGAGGGAAATTTCCTGATTTCTATCCTTTCTACACATCTCCCAGATTTTTGCAGGTTTCTCAAGTCTATAGGCATGTTAGTATGGAATTTCTGGTAGAGGGTGGAATCTTGAAAAGGCTTTTCTGTCAAGGTGGGGCCCAAACTTGACTGACCCCCTTTGCGTTAGAGACCTCAAAACCGCAACTCTAACTAAACTTGACCTCGGGAGGATCGTCCCTCGAGGGGACGCTCCCACTGAAGGAAGTGCACTCAGAAAGGAAGTGAGTGGAGTTTGAGCTCGTAACTCACTTCGATCGATTTCTAGGCCTTCCCTGCGAAACTACAACTCGATTATGAAGGGTCAAAGGAGGGTCCTCACTCGTAGCTGAGGTGATTTCAGTCGAATTTGGTGCTCGCAGTACCAAAAGGTAGTTGCAAAAAAAAAAGTTTGTTTGGACACAACTCACTTCATGATGTACCAGACACATCTTTGTATGATCGACTTGGTGAACTAAAAATATTCAATTCATTATGGCGATTTTGCCTGTCCATCTAATCCATTCAGCCCAGGATTGCTGGATCCAGCAGTCAATTTTCCACACTCCAACCGGTCCATACGGTGCCGTATTCAGCACCCCAAAATCCAGCATCCTCTCGATCCCCTGTGAATCACTGTCCTCTTCCCCTCAAGCTGTAGTAATGTAATCATCTGCTGTTTCAATTATATTTGGACCCTTTCATCTTGGTGAAAATGGCTTTACTCATGTTTTTCGAGGCGAATTGAAGTATTAAACCGGGAATTAAGTTTTTTAGAGATGTGGAGCTTACCTATAGCATATTTCGAATTTCCCGAATCGCATTTTGTAGAGTACCTACTGCATTTTTGTGAATTTCTCTGTTCGTTAGTCGGCAAAATGTTTGAGTGGATAGAATTTTCAAATCCTCTACATACATGGTTCGCTTCAGCACCCTGGAGACAAGACAAACCAAATCTGTAAAGCACACTCTTGGCTTCTGATGGTATCAGAGCACAAGGGCTTGTTCGCTACGATTCACTAAACATAACCGGCGACTCCAGTGTTTAAACGGTTCAGCCTAAAAGAAAGGAAAAAGTTGTGAATTCACGAGAAGGGGGGTGATAAGTTATATCAGCGAGCTTGAAAGCTACTGTTATAACAGCTACTGTTAGAAAGGGGAGAGATCTGGCACGCGGCATGCCCAGGCAAACGTCCAAACGTCTTTCATTAATTCAGGATTTTTTTTCCCCCCTCGCTCTTTCCGCAGAAGTTGGCAAAGGGTTCCGATTTCACCTCTGCGAAGGTGTGTGAGGGAGGTGTCGTGATCAACTGGCTGAAGCTTTGTAGCTTACGAGTTTCCTTCTAACCGGAGTTTCCAGTAATGTTTTTTTTTTGCTTCTGAGTCTACAAAAGGCAGCGGAAGCTTTGTTTTCACTTTTTGTGTGCTCCAAAATCAAAATTTTCACTTGCATTTTGCGTTTCACGGCCTCCTGAACAAATTTTGTTTCGTGTCTCTGTCCACATTTCGTTGCCACAGCCATAACTTCCACAATTTTGATCCGATTTCAATCAAATTTTCAGGAATTGTGTGGGTTTAGCGCTAGATGGTCCCCTATCAGTTTCATCATGATCGAATCAACGGTAGCCTCTGCGCAGGCGCTAACGAGATTTTCTTGTTACGGTCATAACTCCATCAATTTTGAATGGATTTTGGTCAGATTTTCAGGGATGATGCGGGTAAGGTCCCTTGAGGTCCCATACGACATTCATCATGATTGAATCAGCGGTGGCAGTGGCACGTGGCACTGGCATCGCGTGCATTCCAAACGTCGAGCATTCATGTCCACCATCTCTATGGCTACGGAATTCCATAATAACGTTTAAATCTTTTTTGCCCCCGTGCTTTGTATTCCCCAAAAATAACGCATTTTCGCATTCCCCAAAAATAACGCATTTTTAAATTTTTGGTTGCCCAGCATTCTATCGTCATGAGCATGGCGAACCGGTCATTTCTAGTTTTCTGACAATTTAATGGTGACATCCTGTGAAGGCTACGAGCAAGCTTCTGAGCCATGTCCTTGGCAGTGTATTTTTCTTTAATTTCCAGACGTTTTCAGGATTATGAAGAAAGGAGTTTAAGCCGATTTAGCCAGCTATGCATTAATGTTTTTTGGGACATTCGCTGCAAACAATAGCTCAAGTACAACTATATTCTAACTGGAGGGGTGAGCTCTATTCAAAAGACCGAGAAGTGAATGGGGAGGGGGATGAACGGTGAAAGGACTTGAGAGAAAGGCGAGTGACAGGGCTTCAGAGGAGGTGAGGGGAGTAGGATACAGCACCGACAGGATTATTACTAGAACATGTTATTCGTAATAGCGTATGTTAATGATAGTATGGAAAGAAATTATAGAATAGGAAAATCTTCTGTAGTGTTGTTTGGTGTGCTATCACAAAAACCATAACGTTTGCTCTCCCTCCATTTCTGAGTTGAGTATATTTGTGATTATTTTGGTTTTTCCACCGAAAAATCTCAAAACTGGAGCCTTGTAGATCTTTTTGATAAAAATCCAAGGGTTACAATCTGAATGACCTGAAAAAACTGATATTGCAATCTTAACTACTTGAAACTACATCGCACAATTTGAGGTTTAAAATTTACGGAAGAGCAACCTTTGCTGAAGAAGGGTAGCATTTTCTACTCGTATCAAACTGTTTTCAATCAAATGAAACCTTTATTTAGGCCCAGGCTTTGTTTAAGGTAAAGAGTTTTATTTGTTTGAAAAAAAAGTTTGATTTGATGGAAAGAACAGTTTTCATTTTGCTGGAAAATGCTATATATTTATCTTGGTAAGTAATGTTGTGTGTGTGTATGTGTGCATGTGTATTTTTTCTGTCTTTTGTGCTTCTGGCAATGGGAGATCAAAAACGTACCTATCAGCTAAAAATTCAGCCATCAATTGATTGAGTGCAGTTTAAAGTAAACTTCAATTGAATGCTTGAAGTGGCGATGTGGAGACACACCTGGACAGAGGCGCCGAGTTCACGATGATCTTCTCCATTCGCACCCTCGGGTCGGAAAGACGATACAAACCCACAAATCTCCCTTCCCACTTGCAGACTTAGGACTGTCTCAAACTTGCGATGATCTTGAACATTCCCATATATGACAGGATGTTTAATAATTATGTATCCATCACTGACATCACCACAAGCTGGAGGTGTGGTTAAAAATTTGTGGGTTCATTCATGTTGAGTACTCAACAATCGTAACTTTCTTAGTCGTTGAATCGAAATTTCATGTCCAGGACCAGAATAAGCCGGTCCAGATTGGCCACCATTCTGTACCACTTTGGTGAATTTCAATTGATTTACGATGGTTTTTAGTTTCGACCAGTGTTTTATCCTTTATGACCCACGAAAACTCCAATCCCAACTCCCCCATTTTGACGCAATTTGTAGTTTTTTCTGGTCGCCAGAATCGGATAACACTTACGAATTATAATCGTAAAATCTTTAGGCATGGATTTATGTAGAGTGATCTGAAATGGAAAACAATCAATGATTTTTCAAAATTGCATTTACCTACAAAAAATTGTTGGCCCATTGCCATAGGTAGCGTATTTTTTCCGAAATGTCTCCGGAATTTTCAGAGAGAAAAACGCCAAAAAAAGTGAGATCGGAGGTGGAAGCGACTCAAGGGCTAGCGACGTTCATAAATATTTATTGAATTTGTTATGTTCACCGAGCCGGAATTTAAATAACTCTTTAATAGATTAGTAGTTCCCACGCGAGGCGGAAACTGCTCGAGAAAAATGTGAGAAAAAACGGAAACCGCTGCCAACGCCAGTTTACTTCAAGTACCTGAAACTCGATACCAAATGCTATAATCTTGGAGTAATATTAGTAAAATAAAGTACGGTCAGTCGCAGCCAGTTAGTATTCCGATCGGGCTGCCTAGCTTCGGAGCACATCTAGGAGCCAAAAAGGAGCCTGTGTGCGGAAGGACGACGATTTTAGACCAAAATGTAACGTAAATTTAAGGCTGAACCTTTGTTAGAACCTCAATTCTTCACTCGTTGGTCAAAATTGCCACATAGTCGGTCTCCTCGCACAGGATGAAAAAAAAAAAAAAAAAATTAAGAAAAAATCCTAAAAACCCTTAGAAACACGGAGAACGATACCTCACAAGCTTGTGCTACTAAAACAGCAAAAAACCCTATTTTTACACCCATTTTGCACCCATAGGTAACACCCGTGGGTATATTCAAATCGAAGTTTCGGGACACAACTAGGGCCCAAATGGAGCCTGTGTGCGAATTGAAGAATTTTTTAGATCGAAAATAAAGGTAGATATGGATGATGCGGCATACGGCGGACGGACATTGCATTTTTGGAATCTGCGCACCTTGAAACGTAAAAGAAGAAAATTTTGAGGGGCAGTTCAAAAACATTGTCGCCGAGAGTGTACATAGTTGTATTATGCACAGAATAATAAACCAAAATACTTACCGCTTATTTTTGAAACGGGTTTTAAACTAAATTTTTTCCAAGGGTTGTGAATATTTTTTTAAACAAAACATTTTGACGAAAATTGCCCATTAAGGAGGTGAAATGAATAGCACTAAACCGCGCGATACTGCACTTAGCAACATAAAAAAATCGCGTTAAATTCCGTTCAGCCGTTTGAGCGTGATGATGTCGTTATCATCAAATTATAATATAGATTTATTACATGAAGAGTTCCAAAAACTAGTCTTCTTCTTTTTTTAGCACTACATACTCAATCAGTTTTCGGCTTCAATAATCGTCCGCTTTCAAACTTTCCCATCGTCACTCCAGCTGATTCCAGCGCGCCTCATGTCCCTCTCCACTCTTATTCCCTCCATCTAACCCTAGGAGGTCGTGTACCCTCAATTTTTAGGTCAAACACTCTTCTTTCATGCCGATCGGTTTTCATCCCCTTCATGTGGCCATACCATTTGAGAAGAATTGTGCGGATATGAGCAGATATGGATGTTTCGTTGAATAGTTCAGCGAGCTCCCGGTTCTTCCTCCTCCTCCAGATTTCATTCTCACAAACTGGGCCAAAGATCCTCCTCAAGACATTGCGCTCGAAGCAGTCCGTTTTCCGGCAATTGGTTTTGAGTGTTAACAATACTAAAAAAAACACACATTATTATACTGTCTGCTCTTCTTCAGTTGCTTCGTCCTAATGTGGCCGGAGTTTGGAAGACAACTTTTTAACTAATTTATTAATTGGGTAGCCTTCGTTTTGCTGCCTGTCAATGTATTTAGCAATCCACCGTTGTTGGCGTAATCGTTCGAATTTTGGTTGATGATTGTGGTCGTTGTGAGTGGAATTAATTTTTGCATAAGTCTCGGTTTGAACCAGCAGCAGCCCTTCTACCGTGAGATAATGTTCGGGTGCGGATGGTTAAATTCCCTATTGTAATATTGACGTTGAAGGATTCACATGCATTTGTTGACCGAGTCAACTCTGCGGACTTACACGCCCACAGGCACGGAGGATAAAGTGCGTCTTCTGAAATATAACTGTTGTGCAGATACTCTGCAAGTGCTTGGAATTTTGGGTCTCTTGAAGGTGTATCTAACAACCACTAGCAGAAAACATCGCTTACTTCCTCCGAATCACAAAACGCCATCCCAAACGCCCAATGGAGCCATTTTCCAGCCCTAGTCCTTTCCTTGCAATGATTAAAAAGACCCCAAGTGTTGTATTTTTCTGAACCTGAGGGAGTCGGCTGGGACGCGCTATTTTTAATTTCGCCTGACGCTCGCCTGCCTCGGGAGTCGGTTGGCCCAGTCCTTCGGACCACTCTTTCTCTTTTGCTCCTACGGGAGCCGGTTTTCCGGCCCCCGAGGATCCAAGTGTCACATCCATATGTTGCCACTGGTCGTATGAGAGTCTTGTAAATACGGAGTTTGTTCGTCTTAGATAGGTTTCTATCGTTCAGTAACTTGGCATTTGCGAAATCGCTTCGGTCAGCTGCAGCAGTTCTTCTTTTCACCTAAGCATCTTCCTCGCATCTGGAACTCACGATCCTGGACGCCGTACACTTCCTGAAGGCTTTTGTTTCTTGACACTATCATCAATTCAGTCTTGCCATCATTGACTTCTAGGCCGTGCTTTTCTTCCGATGCCTTGAAGGCCTCTCCAAGTTCCATAATATGTCCAAGTCATCAGCGAAGCCTAATAGAACTTTGGACTTATTGAATATTGTTGTATACTCTGTAATATTTGTTATATCCATGCGGGATAACCTGCGCGACGCGTTAACCTACCGGGAAAATGAAGAGGTAACGCTAGCGTGTGCTATTTCATTTTTGTAAGACGTCGAGTACAGTATTATCAATTTATTTTCAAGTATTAAAGAAGTATATTCTGTCTTTCGGAGTTCTCTTATTTTGGGAAAACTCCTACACTGGCGACGATTCGGCTCTACTGGCAAGATGTCGCAGCCAACGAACCAATTGCAGCAAACAGGGACATCGGTGGTAAGGGATCGTGGTTTGCCGCCACCGGTAATGTTCAATCACGAAACAGGTTCTTGGAAAATTTTCTTAATCCGGATGAAGCAGTCCTTTGAAGTTTATCGAGAACGAGATCTGGATGTTAGGAAATCGTACCTACTTGCTTCCCTGAGTGATACCACCTGTAGTTTACTCTACAGCCTTTGTTTGCCCATGTTCGACGAACTTTCGCAGAAACTGACGGCACATTTTCAGCCAGTCAAGTAATTTTTTGTCGCCCGCCGAGATTTCTACTCGGCCAAACAAGATATTGGCGAGTCACTTTCGGACTTTTCCGCCAGATTGCGAGGGCTGGCGAGAAAATGTTCCTTCGGTTCCGAACTTTCCGTCATGTTGCGGGACTTCTTCATTATGGGGGTACGCGAAGGAAGAGTATTTGAACGATTAGCGGAAGAAGACGCAACAAAGATGATTCCTCTCCTCGTATCTAAGGTGGCGTCAGAAACTGCTTTCTGGAGGAGTATGTTGAAGAGTACCGGTGAGACTGTGTCCCCCTGTCTAAGGCCGTTATGCGTATACTACAAATCTCTCTCCCGTACTCTCCAAAAACTGGTTCAAGGTTGAATATTATTCGTTGCGGATATTTTTTCTTTGTTTCTCCCTTTGTTTGAAAAGACGCGATGCGAGCAGTTCCCGAGCAAAGGGGGAGATCTTGAGCCGATGCATTTGTGCAAGTGTGGGTCTGAGGGGTTCGGATGGGGGAGAAAGACGGGACGGGAAAGTTCCCGTGATTGCAGCGAAATTGAGAGTGTGTTGAGAGAAGGAAAGAGCGAGGAGGAGGGGGTATGACAGAGCTGGAACAGGAGCGAGGGACTCTGAGGGGGTTTCAAGTTCGGTCGGAGAGGAGCGCAAGATCAGCTTGACTATAGGACTGTCACTCTATCGATTTACCGCCCCTCCCGTACCCGCTCCTCAGTCCCACACTCCCCTCACTTCCCCCTCTCACCGACCCTCACCCAACCCGCTGCTCGTCTGCCCCCAGTCTAAACGCTCTCTAACGAAATTTGCTCCCGAAAACCATTTCCTATGATGCCCTCTCGTACAGTTTCCCTCCCAACTATTCAATTTTCGGTAAATACGTTTCATCTTTATCAGATCTATCGACGTTAAACCCTCCCAATTATCTTTGGGAAAATCAAATATAGATCAAATGCCCTTCAAGCCCAAATCCTATCTCGTCAACCTCCACTATCCACTCGAAAATAATAACTTCCGAATTTGAGTTAGCTCTTATTTTATTCAATTAACCCAATTCCGCTGATAATTACGATGGAAGCTGAAAAGCTGTTACCTTTCCATTTGCCCTTCTGGAAAATCGACACAACATGAAAAACCACATTTTTAAAGTGGACTAAAAAGTGTAAAATAAATTCTCGTAGCCATCAGCAAAAAATAGAATAGCCAAAATGGAAAAATCCCGTAGAGTAATGCATTGCAGTGGACGTCCTTATGGCGTGTATAGGTCACTGTCACTCATTGCACCTCGTCTGGATCAGTCAATCTAATAAACAACCACCCAAATCGGTTGAGAATACGGGCAGCGGACACAAAATTTGCAGAAAATTCGACTTCTCCCCCGCTCCGCCCCTAAAGAAATAAATGTCGAAATTCCGACGACGTAGGACACAACTAGACTGAATTCTGCGTCGAACAAAAAAATAAGCACGTAAATCGGTTGAGAATTGCGGCCTCGGCAGCAAACACAAGATTTAGCCGAAAAATCCCTTTTTTCAGCGTTAGCTCTCCCTTCCTCCCTTCTAGAAGTAAATTTCGAAATTCCGACGACGTAGGACACAACTAGACTGAATTCTGCGTCGAACAAAAAAATAAGCACGTAAATCGGTTGAGAATTGCGGCCTCGGCAGCAAACACGAGATTTAGCCGAAAAATCCCTTTTTTCAGCGTTAGCTCTCCCTTCCCCACTTCTAGAAGTAAATTTCGAAATTCCGACGACGTAGGACACAACTAGACTGAATTCTGCGTCGAACAAAAAAATAAGCACGTAAATCGGTTGAGAATTGCGGCCTCGGCAGCAAACACGAGATTTAGCCGAAAAATCCCTTTTTTCAGCGTTAGCTCTCCCTTCCCCCCTTCTAGAAGTAAATTTCGAAATTCCGACGACGTAGGACACAACTAGACTGAATTCTGCGTCGAACAAAAAAATAAGCACGTAAATCGGTTGAGTATTGCGGCCTCGGCAGCAAACACGAGATTTAGCCGAAAAATCCCTTTTTTCAGCGTTAGCTCTCCCTTCCCCCCTTCTAGAAGTAAATTTCGAAATTCCGACGACGTAGGACACAACTAGACTGAATTCTGCGTCGAACAAAAAAATAAGCACGTAAATCGGTTGAGAATTGAGTCCTCGGCAGCAAACACGAGATTTAGCCGAAAAATCCCTTTTTTCAGCGTTAGCTCTCCCTTCCCCCCTTCTAGAAGTAAATTTCGAAATTCCGACGACGTAGGACACAACTAGAGTGAATTCTGCGTCGAACAAAAAAATAAACACGTAAATCGGTTGAGAATTGCGGCCTCGGCAGCAAATACGAGATTTAGCCGAAAAATCCCTTTTTTCAGCGTTAGCTCTCCCTTCCTCCCTTCTAGAAGTAAATTTCGAAATTCCGACGACGTAGGACACAACTAGACTGAATTCTGCGTCGAACAAAAAAATAAGCACGTAAATCGGTTGAGAATTGCGGCTTCGGCAGCAAACACGAGATTTAGCCGAAAAATCCCTTTTTTCAGCGTTAGCTCTCCCTTCCTCCCTTCTAGAAGTAAATTTCGAAATTCCGACGACGTAGGACACAACTAGACTGAATTCTGCGTCGAACAAAAAAATAAACACGTAAATCGGTTACGAATTACGGCCGTAATTCTGGGCAGCGCACGCAAGATTTGGTCGAAAACCCACGTTTTATCAGCATTAATCCCCCCTCCCCCCTTTCCTCCTGTAGAAACAAATTTCAGAATTCCGGTGACGCAGGGCACAAGTTCTGATCTTCACAACTTCGATGCACAGAGTTTTGCGTCGAACAAAAAAAGAACCACGGAAATCGGTTACGAATTAAGGCCTCGCCAGAGAACACAAGATTTAGCCGAAAACCCCATTTTTCAGCATCAACCTCCCCTTCCCTACTCGAGGGAATTTTTTTTTATTTTTTATTTTTTTAAATTTAAGTTATTTCTTGTGTCCTGCGTGCGTGAAATGTTTTAGTTATTACTTAGGTAGTGATTCATTGTTATCGAAGATAGAATTATGATTCTGCAAAATTTCACCTCAGTTGGATTCGGGAAGTGGGCAAAAAATCTATTAAATTACTTATGCCGGACAAACAAGAAAGCGAGTTAACAAAAACGTGGTAACAAAAACTGGATTTTGTCGAATAGGAACAGATCCAAATTTGGATAGAAAATGTCGTATTGCTCTTCCCCAAGCGTTGCACCCAACATTTCGAATACGCTTTTTTTCGGTCTGCTAAACTCCTGCGAAAGTGCATTAAAATTTGACACCTCTTTCGTATAAGACGAGTCGTTTAACTCACTCCTGCTCAGAAGCTCGAATCACTGTTGTGTGTCTCGAAATTTGACACTGATTTCTTACAAGATGAATCGTTCAAGTTTCTCCATCATCCTGAGGGGGAAACCGTGGAAAAGCAGTGTACTAAGATGTCTTCCTCCCGGACAGTTAAGGTGCATAATTCATGAAATTTTTCGACTTATGACTGAACACGTGAATAATGCTGTAGGCGTGCATCTAAGTGCACAGTCCAAGTCAACATCATTAAAATGCATACCATCAGGCCCCCTAAATAATTCCTACGCCCCAAAGCAATTTTCAAGACGGAAGTCGAGGTTTTTAAGAATTTAAACCCTTCTCTTCTATAATTCGAAAATTCATCTTTTTTTTTCTTCGCTTCACAAGGGAGAAGTTGCAGAAGAGATACGGGGTTTCCTTCTAAACAAAAACAAAACTTTATTATTGCTATCCTTCCCATACCCCAAGACGAGAAGGGAACTGAGGGGAAAGTTGGGATGAATAAATGATGACACGGAATGCAAATCCGGCATCTCTGGTAACGGTTTTCAAGGCAGACGAGGGTTGGTTTTGAAGAGTTGATTAGGTCTTGTAGTTGCGCCTGTTGTTTTTGGAACTCGGCCCTGGGGGTACAAAACTTGAAGCGAACTCGGTGTTGAAGGGTACATCTTTAGGGAGGTCTCTCTCTTCTTTGGATTATTACTTAAATACAGGTTGAGTTTATTGTGCTTTAGTTGGAACGTTCTTGAATTTTAAATTGAATTATAGAACAACACGATTCTTCAATCAGCGCTGGTTTTGTTTTATTATTTTCAATAATGAACCTTTGGAATCGAGCAAGGACACAATTTTGCTTCCGAGTCTGCGAAGCAGCGGAAGCCTTGTGTTCACTTTCGTGAGCCAAAAAATTTTTGTCTTCAGAAATGAAAAATTTCCACTTGCATTTTGCGTTTCAAAGCCTACTGAACAAATTTGGTTCCGTGTCTGTCGGTCTGTGGGTCTGTGAGTCTGTGAGTCTGTCCGCATTTCCTTGTTACAGCCATAACTTCCACGATTTTGAATTGATTCAGCTCAAATTTTGAGGGATGGTGCGGATCAGGCCCCTTGAGGTCCCATACAAATTTCAACATGATTGATCCAGCGGTACGCCCTGCGCATGCGCTAACGTTAAATTCAACAAACACGCATAACTTTCACAATTTTGATTCAATTTCGCTCAAATTTTCAAGGGTCGTTTGGACAAGGCCTAATGAGTTCCAGTATGAATTTCAGCATTATCGGACCCTCGGTGCGCTCTGCGCATGCGCTGGCGTGAAATAGATTCAATTTCCTTGTTACAGCCGTAGTAACCAAAGATTTCACCCAATTTCAATGTAATTCTCAGGGATTAAGCGGGTAGGGCCCATTGAGGTCCCATATAAATTTCACCATGATAGAGCCAGCGGTTCGCCCTGCGGTTGCGCTAACGTGAAATTCTTCAAACACGCATAACTTTCGCAATTATCTATAATGGACGTAATGTATTATGGACGTAATGTTATGTAATATGTATATTTCATGTAATGTTATGTAATGTTATGTTATGTAATGTAATGTTATGTAATATGTATATTTCACGTTATGTAATGTAATGTAATGTTATGTTATGCAATGTTATGTTATTTTGCTTCCGAGTCTGTTCTATTTTATAATGGGTCACTCTGATTGTGACGAGGAAGCTCCTGTGCCATCACCTTGGCAGTGTATTTTTTTTTAGCCTCCCCTTAAAATTTTATGGTTCCGTTTCAAGGTAGGTAAAATCCAAAAGTCGAATAAAAAAAAACGCTGCAAATTAAATTACTACACAACGGTTTATTATTTATCTGTAGAATCACTTTTTTCTGTGGTCCATACCTAGCCCTAAATCAAGAACTAGAGCCGGCCCGGGAATTGCAGTTTCATAAAAATGCCTGTGATTCATTAATTATTTGTTCTTATTCATGAAGCATAGCGTTTGTTCGAGATACGAAAGTACCTATCAACCAAATCCAAAATAGCCATTCTTCATATGAAATGATATCACAGAACAGCAAACTCAATTTCGTACAGCCAAGCGTGATAATAATCCAGCTGTTTTCTAACAACGATATCTGGGCCGGATTGTAGCGTTTCATTCACGATCATGTTGACGAAGCTTTTCGTTGCAAACGAGCGGCTGGTCGTACAGTGCCCCGGGTGGTCTCAAAAAATTCTTTAGTTTGAGATCAATTTAAAAACGTTTAAAACAACCATACCCTTCTATTGAAAGTTTTCGAGCTACGGCGTTCTGAATATTCCAACCCCTATTTTTCACCCCTTAGGGATGACTGACAATCTGTGAATTTCTTCCGATAGGCATAAATCTATTTCAAAGCTATAAGTGCCTATCTACTACTAGATTTTTTTTTTTAAGCGTAACTCTGTGGTGATTCGATACAATAAACAACCACTTCAATATCAAAAACGTTTGATGGACAATAAATTGTACAAATTTGGATTTTTATGGATAAACGGGCGAAAATGTAGATTAATGTTGTAAACTGCAAAGTGACGATCAAAATTAGGTAGTCGAACTTCGTTTAAAGTCCACGAGGTAGCCACTAATATTAGTAGCCACCAAAATGGAAATATCGATATTCAAAGTTTTCCTGGACGTCGTCTCTCGAATGTTGGATATTAACGCCGAGCTTCGCGGACTAACTAGACCCCAAATGGGACCTACAAACCTAATTTCATGAAATTTGATTCATAGTAACTAAGAAAAGTGTGAAGTAAGGCGTACGGTAATTTGTTTATTCCTTTTTCTGATTCTACGTACCTTGATACGGAAACCATCAAATTTTGACGGTGGGGGGGGGGGGGGTAAACTTTTTTCTTCATGCTCGATTCCAAAGGTTCATTATTCACATAATGAACCAAAAATTTCTGTCCGCACCTACGCCCATCGCTGTACTTCGCGCTTATAGTTAGTACTAGTTTGTACTGGCAGTTGGAAGGATGAAACAAATACTGAAGTTAAGCAGTCTTTGATTTCTGTTTTTAAGTTTGATAATTTCCCAACACGGATCCGACGAAAGACATTAGGAGCCTTACCCTGAATATTCAAGTGAGTTGATTTGGGTGGACTTTAAAGGGCCGATTTTCTTTTTTCTTGGCGGAAGACGGATTAGCATCGCTGATTAAGCCATTTGTTACGTGTCAACGGCGTCGAATTAGGCCCCGATTGAAATTTTAACTTCTTGTTGCAACCCGTTTTCATCAGTAAACGAGACTGCTGGAATTCGAATTTGAACAATTTGGCCTTGGTAATTTTCTTTATTGATATTATCATTTCGGTATATAATCGAGGAGTTGCATGAACCGTCGTGAAGAAAGAAATCGTGACATTTCAAGCAGGTTACCTCGAAAGTTCACACCTCATGTGCACTGGCTTCGAATTTTTCGCAGTTACAGAGCAAGGTGCGAGTTTAGCCTGATGAGAGTCGCCCACTCGTTTTACAACTTCTGCTACCGTAACAAATTCCTACGTCACTATTGTACTAATAGTCATTTTAGGTCCTTGTCCGTAGTAACAAAATATCTGCAATACATGAGTTTGAACAGTACACCGAAAGCTCGTACTTACCGCGAAGGTGCTCCAGAAACAATCAACTAAAGAAAAAATATTCAGTAAAATGAATGAATTTATGACTAACAATGTTTTAAATGTAAAATTCATGTGAAGAATCTATGCTTCAGAGGCGATAATGATATTTAGATTCCCATTGGGTATTAACTCCTAACCTACGTTTGGTTGCAATCAATTTTATCCTACATTAATGGAGTACAGAAGGAAATTCAAAGGATTAAGTTTGGAAAGCTGAAAGGATTTCATGATTTACTCGATGTTGTTCCACCTTTGATAAGATAATGAAGAGATACCGTCTGAGAAATCTCACTGCGAACTCCTTTCGGTCATCATTTTGGCAGTTGAAGGACTATAAGGACAAAAACAATGGGAACGAACTCGAAGGGAATGACAATAAATCTTTCAAAATGAAGAAGGGGAAGCAGGAAAATGAGACATGGCCACACCTGGCAGTTAGTGCCCGTAGTTTTGACAGCTTCGAAGAGAAAACTCTGGCATGAGCTCGAAATTTCTTCTTAATGCGATTTTGATAGCGTTTTCACCCTTCAGTCTTGTTCAGGGGCATTAAGGTATCAACAAAGGAGTTAGTGCGATTTTATGGGCTATTTCATGGGAATCCCAAGTGAAGTTACTGATATTTGGATAAGCTTCAAACGACCTCGGAAGAGATTATTGTTGAAGCTTGAAGGTTCGGTCTGTGGAGAGGGTAAAATGCGAGATGAATGATAGACCTTGACGAATTTGAGTTTGAAACACCGTAGTGATACCAGTACGAGAATTTGGATTTATAATCTGATATTTCCTGTTATTCTCATCGGGAAGAAATTCGAAGTAAACGCCTGTGGCACTTGTCGGGTACGAATAGGTTGGCAGGGTGCAGCTTCCATCAGCTGCTGGTGCTTTGATACTGATTTTCTCCTCTTCACTAAAATTCAAAATGGACCATCTGAGGGGCCAACTGACGGGTAAGAATGTTGGTGGTGCGGTTCCAGTCAGTTGAGACTAACTCTGTATTTTTAAAAGCATTAGATATAACCTAGAATAGATACGTGGTATTTAGGTGTCACAGAGGACGTGTTATGTAATATAAAATCTAACAGAAATCTTCTATCGCCAGTTCCCTTGTAGCACTACACACAACGTGCTGTATGGTCAATATCTTCCGAAGAGTGACTGTTACGACAATATTAATAGCCCGTTTACAATGATATTGATATTTGGTGCTGGCCACTGTTTGACCAGGCCAACAAGAACACTTTTCATCCAGTTAGTGGTAGTTTATCGCATTGTACCACCGCGGAGCTCATCCGCTGCTGGACATCTGCCAACGGTGCATCTTTGCATCCATACAGTCCCGGTCGTGGTGGTATCAAAGATATATTTTATAGTAATTACGCGCCGTCTACTGACCCCCTCGCCTTTGTCAGTCTCTTGGCATCTCTTTTGCGCAATTAGTCAGGGAGCATTACACCTGGATCCGCTCCAAAAAACTTGATCGTGCTTCCCCAAGAGCAGAAAGAGAAGAAGTCAAAAGTTTTGTCGTAGTATTGGGAGAGTATTGATATAGCTGTTCTAGTGGTGTTTTCCCGTTTTGGCAGTACCTGTCTACTTGGAATGTACCCATTTTTCCAACAAAAAAAATCATTTTAATATTCCTACAACTGTTATGGTAAGCCTGTTATGGGGCTTGTGGAAAAGATGATTTCAAACCCTTGATGGAACAAAAGTGAAGATTGTGAAAACTGATGAGAAGAGAGGGGAAAAAGTGAAAATACAACGATTTACGCGGATCGTGGTTTTGATGCATCGTTTTCATTTTTTCGTTTAATGTCCAGAAAGTAATTATGGTATTAAGGATAGAGAGTTCTTAAAGAGTTCAAAGTTTTATCGGTTGGTGGTCTTGTACACAGATCGGTGGTTTGTTGGATATCGGGAACGAAAATTTGGAATTTGTGGAAGATGTCTTTATCGCTTAACCATTATGTGCTCCGATTGATTACCTTTCTACTGGAATACATATGGCCAGAATAGCTTGAATATAGAGGAGCTAAACTGTTTAACAGTTTACTTATTGATAATAGAAAAGCACCTCTTTCAAGAAGAAAATTACAAATATGTTTATTTCTGAACAACACCTATTATGTACTTCTTGAAATTAAGTTTTTTCACAAGTGCTGTTACGCTATGTGCTTTTGTACTGTTCTTGTTTTTTTGTGTGTTTTTTTTTCCACTTACCTGTGGTGATTCTTTTGCTTTTTAAACACCGCCTCTCTGCACCAGGGGTGTAGCACTGTGCATATAGATGAACTCGGATGTATTCGGTTTTTTATTTGAATAAATGCAGTTTAAAATAAAATCTAAATGTTTTTCCTCGTTGTTTACATATTTTGGTATTGCACGATTGAGAAAGAAGAAATTCAGCCTTGAGCCTTCTCTGGCATGTCGTCATATAAAACTATACTCTGCTTGTACAGGTCCTCAGATTATGAAATCCATCACACCCATTGGTGTTATTGATCTTCACGAGTGCTGCATGAAAAACGAGAGGTGAGGAGTATGACGAAATGAATACTATGAAAAAAGAGATCACCGGAACCCTTGATGTAAGAACACAGGTGAAGAATGGTCGAAACTGTCGAGAAGAGGCAAAAACATCGGGAAAAGACGTGAAAGCCTGGGAAAAAAATGCGACATCTTTCAGCGAACAGATGAGATGGGGGAGGAGTGGATGTAGGTGGGACTGGAAGGGAAAAGCCATTACTCCAAGCACATTATACTTACGACCGCATCAATCACCCCCTCCCTCTCCTCATGGCTCTCCCCCATATTTACGATCATGTGCCCGGCATAAAATACTCGATAAAGTCCCTCTAATCACAACTTGAAGGACCCAAGGAGAAGTACGAGGAAATGCAAAAGTTGGCCTGAAGTTTGAGCCCTGTTTCACCCCCTTTCTGGTAGAAGTTTCTTCATGTGAAACACCATACCGGAAAGTTGAGGGTACAGCAGCCCTTTTCGTGAGAATACCTCGTAGCAAGCCAGTAGCTGCTATAGTCTTTCCTTTAACCCTTTCCCTCCTATAACTGAATGCTCACCCTCCGCCAGAAGAAGCTCCGCAAACCCACAACTCCCGGGAGACTTGGCCTCCTCTCGGTGAGGCCGAATCATTTCACGCCTGATAAAGTCAACTTCATTACTGCGGGAAAGTGATTCAGTTTATTTCGCGATAAAACGGAGAAGTTTATTCATTTACAAGTCAAGACTCCTGTCGCCCCCCCCCCCCCCCCCCCTCATGCCGCTCTCCCATTCAACCTTCGGTCGTTGTACAAAGAAAAAGGTTTTCCGAACTAATTACCGGACCCGATGAAGCACGTGCTGAAAGTTTTCCTTCCACCCTCGAACTCGAAAGTGAATGAAATTGTCCTGAAGAAGAAGGACTTGATTTTTACTGATAGATTCTGATTTTTTTTAAAACCATCGTCGTGTTTGTTATCGGTGACGCCAAAAGTAGAAAATGTTGAATGGGGTTAACAAATATTCCATTTTTCCATTGGACTTGAAAGAATTAGTAAAATACAAACTCGACTTGTTCAAGAATAGATCACGACACTAGAAACCATCTGTGGTGAGCGCTAGGTTAGGGTAGGTTTGGGTAGGTCGCAGGAGAAAGGAGGATGTGTTCCTTGGGCGTCTTTTTGGATAGCTAACTAACACCGCAGCGAGTGTTAGAGGAAGAGGTGTCCCGCGGTTACCACCACAGCAGATGCTAAGGGAGATGGTTGCTAACACTCCGCGTTATCACCACAGCGAGTGTTAAAGGGTGAAGCATCCCGCGGTTACCACCACAGCAGACGCTAAGGGAGATGGAAGGATAGGCGAGAGAGGAGGTGCAAGGTGAGTGAGAGAGAGAATTCGCAGGTAGGAGTGAGGTCGGTCGAAGAGCTGGGCGAGCCGGGCGCCAAAGGTGCCTCCACCTCGTCCCCCGCCTGTCAACTGTCGTTAACGGCTGTTGAGAGTCGTTGGGAGTTCGATGGAGGGGAAACCTTCTGGGCTTCAACCGAGGAGTCGCACAGCTCGTATTTCTCCTTGTTTATTGGTAAAATCTATATGTTACATGTGACTGGTACATGTTACAGTTGAGGGGTGCCACGACACCATCAAATATTGATTTATTTTACCACCTATATATGCATTCCAGAAAAAGAAGATCATGAATTGAATGGGTATAGATTCTGGTGGGAAAACCGTCGAACATACCAAGATGTAGTCAGAGGCGTCACAAAATATTGAAAGGGGTCACCAAATATTCCTTTGAATATGTCGAAAATTGGAATCAGAGTACCAAAAGGAGGGAGTTTGACTGTCTGTTTATTGGTCTATCAAAATTAGGGCCATGAGGCCCTCTCTACCATTTTGGCAGAAATACAATAAATAATGTAATAAATCAATATATTTCAGTCTTCATTCTTCGGCTAGATTTCTCATAAAATAAAAAACAATATCTACGTAAAGTAAAATTCAATTTCCTTGATAGCGTTTCAACAGTTCCACGTTTAATCTTTCTTGAAGGCGCTAATACTTCTTTCCAGCCTTTTCGTTATTTATATCATTGAAAATAACGATTATACAAAACAGTGCGATGTAATAGTATCCTAGGAGCTTTGCTCCGTTTCTAGTTTCTACTCCATGAATATTCATAGAATACCTGAACTTCTCACTCAAATATGAGGGTTTATCAGAGTTCATTATTTTAAACACGAACAGGCTCAATCGGCACTTCCTCCATCCCTGATCTTGAGCTCCCATTTCCTAAACCTGAATATGAATCAAACACACGCATTTTTACACGTTGCAACTCATCATATTGTTAGGAATCCATATCCATTAAGCAACAGAAGCATAATCCAGGAGGGGCTAATGGAAAATTATTAAATATAGCATGGTGTAGGGGAAGACGGAGTGGAGGGTAAGTGAACACATGGCTTCCATAGTTCAATCACTGCTATGGAACTTGGTTATCATAAGGACCAGCGTTTACCATACGCTCTTCCGACTATAAATCGTTTGAAGTAAAGGCCATTGATCCACAGAGCTAGTTTATGTACGCGCCGCCCTCACGTGCGCGACTCTCCACGCATTTTAAAGGAATACAATACCAGATAGCTTCTCTGTGGTAGATATGAGAGCTCGGAAAGGGTTTTGCCATTGTCACTGCGGTAGAAATACGATACTCCGCGGCCTGGGAGAAACGCGGGACTGCAGAACGGATCCCCCTCTCCCTTTCCCTCGACACAACGGCTGACCAAAGATAAGGAAGCCCTCAGTTAATAGACGTAGCGTGACTTTGAGAGTCGTTTCCACAAATTGAACCCCATTAACATATGTTAGAACTTTCTGTCTCCCTTTTACCTTTTCTCTAAACCATCATCCCTCCGTGTGCCAAGGCAGTCAACCAGACGAACTAGCCTTTTCGGTCGATGATTTCCATAATGAGGGATCCAACAATCGTCGATAACACACAATTACAGATTCTTACAAGTTGTACTTTTCATCTCCGTTGGAACCGAAAGGAAATTGTTAGGTACGTACATGAATGGGGAAATGGCAGAGAGGCAAATAATCTAACCCTGAAGCATGTCAAAATACTATTTTAAAACTAAAGTTGTATACAGGCTGAAACAAATGTTTGCTACCGATCTGCAAAATTCTTATTTGAAATTTGACGGGGCGGATTTTAAGGTAAAAACTTGTTTTCTTCCAGAGGGCACATTTGACGGCTCCAAACTGATTCATAATTTTAATGAAAAACCGATCAAATGATGATTTTATTTCACCTAAAAACGCATATTTTAGGATTTGGGGAATATTTCGTAGTTAAACTCATAAAACCTTATAGGTATATTTTTACGGATTGGGGCCAAAACCCAAACAATTTTCTGGAAAAGAAACATACCTACCCTACAGTGGGTCGGTATCTAAAACAAGACTGTAACTACGAACAAGATTAGAAACCTAGAAAGTTAAAAGTTTTGTACCTTTTGTATATTTTTTTTAATTTTAAAAAGCGCTCCTTTCCTACATATTTTAATTTAATATTCCTCGAAATTTAATCTTATATACTTATGTGTTCTGGCAGTCTGTCAGTTTTCTATAAAAAAAAATATGCAAAAGAATATTCAACGGAATATTTTTTGTTTTTTATGCGCTTAATACAGCACGTATAACGACCTAAGAATTCGTAAAATATTTTACGATATGCAACGAAAAATTATTCGTTTTCCAGTGTTTTTTGGGTGCTTTGCTTCTTCGAAAAACAGGGAGTTTGCCCACTCATACGCCTTTCTGGCGTTTTTCCACTCTGCTACATACCCCTGATTTGAACGTGATTGAAAATGAAATGTTTACACCCGGAAATTTTCATTCGCAGAGGGTTTTCTTGAAGATTTTGTAGTCCTCAACTCGATGGTGTGAATAACACAAATTTACTTAAATTTTAAGATACACTTCACAATACTGTATATATCAGTGCTGAAATAATAGTAACGTTTCTTTGTTGTATTGATGATTTTTTAATCGTTATTTTGTTCTGTTCTAGCGGTCAGTTCGATGAGGCCTTCCATGGATCCCTCCAGCTGCATTTTGGTCGAAGATGCCAAAGTGATAGCTCAAGATGAGCCTGCGCTTGACTCGACCCTCCCGCACACGCCGACAGAAGGTAATGAAAAGCTACGCTGATGTTTTCCAAAAGGTTATGTTACTGTACAAGTCCTGATCAGTGCGATGGATACTGTTGTACGTGGTCTTTGAAATTGTGCAGATGTTGCAATGGCGGTCAAAATTGATACAAATCTGAGCCTTTAGGGAGAAGTACAAAAATTTATTGACGATTTCAAAATTCTGACTCCACTCGACATTATCAAACCATCTAGTTTTGAGTGTCACAGGAAACTCTGTTTAAACGTTAGTTGTTCCAAAGTCAATTTTTTCCTCCTCTGAAACAATCGGCTTCCTCTTCAGACTTGGTGTCCTTTGACGTTTCTATTTACCGACCCTCAAGATAAGACCTCGACCGTCGGAAAAAAATCTAAATAGCCCCCTTCCCTACACTTAAACCCTCCTTTTCCCATTTAATTACCATTTAATTACGTTTAACTGACTTCGAGAACGCCGAATTCTCCTTTTAGAAGGACCCCAGGGGTCAACCCTTTGGAGATAAGCGATCTCATGAGTATCATCCCCTCCCCCTGTACTTAAGGGCCTTTTTCCGTTATTTCTCTGGTTTTCTCGTTGTACATTGGTAGAATCACCAAGGACCTCACTAGAATCTTTATTTCACGGAGTCAAATGTCTTCTCGTTTTCTCTTCATTCGCTCCTTCGCACATTGAAAGCAAAATGTGCACAGTGTGGACCTGGTGGGCGTAATCTCGATATAATTTTATTGGTAATTTTCATTAAAAAAATAATCTTCCCTCTTACGCCTTCATTCTCTACCTACCGCTTTAAATGACTTTATTAAATTTGATCGACTTTCATAACGGAAAAGGAAGGTGTAGTTCGAAAATAAAAAGTGGGTTGAATTTGAGAAGATTTACATGTCAGTTAAAAAGGGCTAAAACCTACCAAATTTAATATCTCCTACTAAGGTTAAATAATATCATCTGAAATGACACATTGCTTACTAAAATAACCTATGAACATTGTTTAAATCTGGGAACGAATTCACAATGCTCTGAAACGGATTACTAAAAGAAATCGTGTTCTTGACATTTTGGATGTACTTTAATAGCGAGTTTCTCGCAAAATTCGCTAAAAAGTAAAAGTTATGTTCGAATTTATACCTTTCGAAATTCAAATATGTTTTTCAGGAATACTCCGTTCTGCTTGAAAAGCTCATCCTGAGGATCTCGACCAAACAGTCAACATTTGCGTTCGAAGTCGAGAAAAAGAAAGTGAAAACCCAATTTCCTTATACTAATTGCACCATGTCCCCCTGGGAGCTGTTCGAAGTCCCTGCTCGAAGGCAAAGGGCCCTGCAAACTTTCTAGAAAACCCTTACAGCGTCTTTTTAGTATTAATTAAGGTACTCTAGGGAGATACCTCCAACACCCGAAGGGAAGGTTTTAAGGGACGCGAAACACACTTGAAGCAACTAAAAAGCCCTTGTCCTTTGAAAAGCTAACTGGATTAATTAAATCGTTTGATGTGAGATGCCGGGTTTGTATTGATGAAATATTAAATTAACGGGGCGTTTAAACTCTGATTATCTTTTAGAGTGCGAAGGGGGGGGGGGGATTGTTGAGAAAGAGGGCTTTACCTGGCGGAGGCTTAAGTTTAAAGTTTTGGGTCCCCCATACTATCGAGTTTAGGATCTGCGGGACCGGCACTCGCCGTTGTTGAATCATAAATGAAGTAGGTTTATTCGCTATACCTACCTCGTATCGAATAGTTATTAGTTACGAATATTGAATGGGAGTATATTAGCGTTTTTGAATAACGTTAAAAATATATACCTAGGCTTTTTTCGATGAAGTTCAAAATTATGAGTCAGGCTTTTAATTGCTAAAGGACGTTCGCCTGTGGTGGAAATTCTTTACAAAAGTTCCTGTCATGCAGTATCTAATGGCGAGTTTTCGAAATAACTATTCTGGGTGGACTTTAGTTGTTTTTAATGATTTTAAGTATTTTTGACAATTTTTACGTATTTTCTTCCCACAAAATTGACACGCGTTTTTGAAAAGTTATATAAATTATAGATATTTTAAACTATTGATCTAAGTACCTGATCTTTTTTTTTCGTTTTAAAAGTCACTAATGACTGTGGAATCCAGAGGAGAACATCAGGGGACCAACGTATGATCTCCTCAAATTTCAGCCAGAATGCATCTTTTGCTTGTGGATATTCTTGAAAATTCTAACTCTTACTCCTATACATCCCATTTTGCGGAACAAAGTTATGAAAAGTTTCGACAGTCGTATATTATTAGGGCTGCCTATGCGTCATGTCAGGTCAAATTTCAAAACGTCTCGTAAATGTCAAGGAGGAAACAATTTTCTTGTTGAAGCTCTCTCTTTTTTAGCGAATTTTCGAAGAAAAGGAAGCTATTGTTCTCGGTCCAAAATTTTTAAAACTCGAATTTCCGAAAGATTTTTATACCATTTATATTTTTATACCGTTTTCGTTCATTTATATATTTATATATATATTTATATATGTATGTGTCATTCCAGACGATAACTCTCGAAAGAATTGAGATAAAAAGTTCAAATTTGCACGAAAAATCTGTCTTGGCAATCGACAGGCTAAGTTCGAAGATGGGCAGAATCGGGTCACCCTAAGGGGGAGTTTTGGGGAGTTTTAGGGGGGGAAAATTACCCATTAATTCCCAAAATGAAAAAGTCTGACAAGTGACACCTCATTTTAAAGGTTTTTGTACGCTGAACACGATGGTGAAATCAGAATTGCGATATCTCATTCCATTCTCAAACTGGAGCACTTTGAAGATGAAGGAACGTGGTTATTTCTTGAGATGTTCTTCCTGGTTCGTCTGCTCTAATCTGATAACGGAATGGGATATCGCAATTCTGACTTCACCATCGTGTTCAGCGTTGGAAAATCTACAAACCGAGGTGTTACTCGGCAAAAAATGGAACAAAAAATTTGTTACGTACCCAATACCTACTCTTCTGGTATTCAAAACATTTTTGATTTCCCCATCCCCCTCCTTCCACCCCAAATTTTACTTTGCGTAAAACTACTCCTGTTTTAATTTTGTATCAAGTTGGGAAAACATTGGCCGAAAATTAATTTTCAGAAAATTTTAGGCGGAGGAGGAAGATGCCAAAAACTTCGAAAATTCGCTCTTATAGCCATGCTGCATGACTGTGGTTTTTTGTTAGATTACATTGGTTCATTATGAAAATATTGAAACCAAAATCATAAACTTTGGTTTCTAAAAATGCTATGACAGTTAGTTTTTAGTATAAAGAGTGATATACCTAATATCAGTTACGTTCATGAAATCGCGTTTCACGAACTCATAACGGGAAGGAAGAGAGAAACTGCAGGATGCAATCTTTACTAAATGCCAACTAATAGCAGATCATTAGCAGCGACTGCAGCTCCAATTAACTTAGCATAATGGAACCAGAAATACGAGAAATCCTCACCATATTCCAGACAAACCGTGGGGAGCAATAAAAGGCGAGACGTGACTTGGATAACCAAGCTAAATCTTTTTTCTCGCGAAAACTATTCTAATTTGTTGGAAAGGCCATTATTACTTAGCCCTCCGCTACGTGCTCCTTTGTGAAGGGGAAGATCGAAATTCTCTGGAAGATTATCTTCGGAGTTGATCTCATTGTCGGTTTATTCTTATTAACAGACACCGAGATTCTCTGAGATGTAAAATTAGATAAGAAATTGGTAATTAATTGAGCAACTCTCTGTTTTATTGCCATGTGTTTTCCCGAACGGCTGGACCAATTTCGGTCCGGTTTTCTTTAGCAAACTACTGATTTTGGGAAATTTAATTGGGCATTCCAATTCGGGAAGTTCCAGTCATACAGCATGTCCATATGAGTGGATTCTCGAAGTAATGAACCTCAACGCGATTGGCTCTGCCAAACCGCTGTAGTCAAGAAAGTCAAAGGACCCCGCACACTTCTTATGGGAAAGTGGCTTCGGTCAAATTGGCTGAAATTGACATAAGTTATGTATTTTGACCTCCTGAACAAAAGTCTCAATGGGCACAAAAAAATCTACCGTCAGGATTTTGAGCTATGGCCAGATTAAGCGCTTCAAGTTCGACTATTTAAACACCTTCAATTGCTTATATCTCTCTAGGGATGCATTTTAGAGAAAAAAGTGCACGAGTAAAATCGTCTTAAAATCGTCCAAACAACTCGATGCCATACTTGTTTTAAGTCAAAAAATGTTTCTTCATTTTTGGCCAATGTATAAGAAGAAGGCCCCGTGTGCTTATGTATAAGAAACGTAAAGGAACATTTTTTTGACTTAAAACAAGTATGGTATCGAGTTGTTTGGACGATTTTAAGACGATTTTACTCGTGCACTTTTTTCTCTAAAATGCATCCCTAGAGAGATATAAGCAGTTGAAGGTGTTTAATAAGTCGAACTTGAAGCGCTTAATCTGGCCATAGCTCAAAATCCTGACGGTAGATTTTTTGTGCCCATTGAGACTTTTGTTCAGGAGGTCAAAATACATAACATATGTCAATTTCAGCCAATTTGACCGAAGCCACTTTCCCATAAGAAGTGTGCGGGGTCCTTTTGGATCTTGCACGACTTGACATGCTGCCAGTGGACCTTTCCTGCATTGGTTCAGCTCGGTCGAGCGGCCTTTATTGCTTATTAGTTGCCTCAGTGTTTGTCACCGAGGCAAATTCAAAGGAATCGTCACTCGTTCGCCACGATGAATCAACTTGACAACATAAGATTTATGAAGGAAAACCGAATAGATTAATGCGTAGGAGAGTTTGGAAGTGGATGATGGGGGGTTAACTGGAGGCTATCAGTAGTTATTAATGAGGTGGGCCCACCGTTCGACTCGGGATCGAATTATAGGGCTCTGAAACCGTTCGGGAAACTCTCCCAGTGACTCCCGACGAGCCCTTTGTCCGCTGAATAATTGACCCTTTGAAGCGTTGTCAAGGGTTGCACGCCCAGCCCTATTCTTCCACTTTCTAATCAAACTCGTCGTTATCTTTTTTCGTTTCTCAACCTAATCAATGATTTGTCTGAAGAAAGGGGAATGGGACCGGAGCACGGAACAGTTCCTTGTGGGGAGCAATAACACACCTATCACCAGGCAATCAGAAAACGAAACGAGTCCAACATTGATTTATTTACTTTCGAAAAGAATCGTCTTGCGGACTTCTAAAGTACCTAACAGCGTAATAGTTGAATACAATAGGTTTCGTTACACATCTGCTACAGAACTGCTACCTACCTACTTTGAGTACAAATAAGGTGGAGGGGTAACGTATGATATTTTTCTCTCCTTCGCGGCTGTCGCCTTTTGGTGATGCAATCCCATGGAAAGATGGCAAGAAACCAGTAGATTTGAGACGAAACCTGGGGAATCGAGCGTAATTTAGTAATCCGTACATCTACTTGAAAATTAGCAAGGTTGATATGTGTTGGACTAAACTGCATCGCACAGTGATGCATATTCTATCCGTGTGCATATTCATGTGTAAGGAAGAGATAAGAATAGGTCAAAATTCGTCAATTCGTCAAAATTCGTCTTATATTTGATTTGAGTAGGAGTCCTCTTGCTGAATTTTTCATTTGGAAGCAAGAGTTAAGAACATAATTATGCTACCTTGCAGCCAAAATTCGTCTTATATTTGATTTGAGTTGATTCAGAGTCCTCATGCTGAATTTTTCTTGTGTAAGGAAGAGATAAGAACAGGTACTACCTTGCAGTCAAAATTCGTCTTATATTTGATTATGAGTTGATTCAGAGTCCTCATGCTGAATTTTTCATGTGTAAGGAAGAGATAAGAACAGGTACTACCTTGCAGTCAAAATTCGTCTTATATTTGACTTGAGTTGATTCAGAGTCCTCATGGTGAATTTTTCTTGTGTAAGGAAGAGATAAGAACAGGTAGGTACTACCTTGCAGTCAAAATTCGTCTTATATTTGATTTGAGTTGATTCAGAGTCCTCATGGTGAATTTTTCATGTGTAAGGAAGAGATAAGAACAGGTACTACCTTGCAGTCAAAATTCGTCTTATATCTGATTTGAGTTGATTCAGAGTCCTCATGGTGAATTTTTCATGTGTAAGGAAGAGATAAGAACAGGTAGGTACTACCTTGCAGTCAAAATTCGTCTTATATTTGATTTGAGTTGATTCAGAGTCCTCATGGTGAATTTTTCTTGTGTAAGGAAGAGATAAGAACAGGTACTACCTTGCAGTCAAAATTCGTCTTATATCTGATTTGAGTTAATTCAGAGTCCTCGTGCTGAATTTTTCATGTGTAAGGAAGAGATAAGAACAGGTACTACCTTGCAGTCAAAATTCGTCTTACATTTGACTTGAGTTGATTCAGAGTCATCATGCTGAATTTCAGCTGTCAGCCTCATTTAGTTTGAAATTCGCATGAAATTCTATGACAGCGAGTTCAGAACTGTTTAACTTGAAAGTTTCTTAAACCGCAATAGCGCGCCATAGTAATTATTGTGATTGATTCTTGAATGTAATAGCAATAGCAATCATTAGTAAGTAACAGTAATAATTATAGTAGTAGTATAAAATTAGTAGTAATGTTGAGGTGTTCTCTCATGTTTTTCTAATTCAATTACATTCATTCGAATCCGTTCATTATCGTTACAATGGCAGATGAATTCATTCAGAAAGAATGTCTCTTGAAGCTCGACAGATGTTGATATGAAAAAGGTCGGTGCAGTAACCAAAACTCTCTTTTGAGCTTTTTGCATCATAAGGACCTTTGTTCTTACTGTATTTCAGCTACTTTGAGCGTGAGCAAGGGCTTTGAAGTTTTCGGTGACACATAATAATTATAAAGAGATGGTGATGGCAGCGGCATGTTATTCCGATTAAAAACACTAATATCTCTTCAGATTCTGTGGAGAGCTTAGCCAGTTCGAATAAACGTCACAACTAATGCGTCACTTGAATAAAAACCACCAATCTTGCTAGATAACCATAACTTAGAGTTTCGATTTCTTTTTTTTAACTGCTATTTTTTAAATATTTGTTATCCCTAAAAACTCAAAGTAATCAAATCTCATAATAGCTTTATACGATTCTTGGTGAATTTACGTCCATTTTTCGTGATTTATACGTATTTTTAGCGATTTTTGACCCACATGATAGAAATATGGTACCTATTTTTTGCATTCCATAAATTCTCACCTTCGAATTCATCATCACTTTTTAATTGCAATCATTTTGGCGAAATTTGGAATTTTTCATTGGCTATCGCCGTATTGAAAAACAGAAGGGAGTGAGTAATGGAGTTCCTGAGCCATCATCGTCTCAAATAGCAACATATAATAGCAATCAACATATAATAACAAAAAACTAGTAAAAGTAGATACGTGAAATTGCAAAAGCTGACAAAAATATGAAATTTATTTTTCCCGGTCAAATCTCGGATAACCTACATCGCGATTCATGCGAGTGAATTTAACAAAATTGTTCTGAAAACCCTACTTTACATCAATTATAATTGGGGTGCTGTTTATGATGGCACTAAAAGCTTTTAAAAAGTGAGGAGGGAACTCCCGGAAATTTTTTTATCAATCACTTAATGCACCTGCACTGTTCTGCATTTTCTTGAGAGACCCATAATGACCATATTTTCGGGCAACTCTCCAAGAATATTAAAGGTTCACGATGTTTACTGATGTGAGTGGAAAGGGTGGGGGAGGGGGGAACACCAACGCCCCATAAAAAATTCGAGACTTTTCTATTAAGGGGATAATGTAGTTTACGGTTTAATAAAGTGCCTTCGAGACCAGTAAAGGGTAAGTAGAAAGGAAGCGCATCCCCGCGCCTATCAAACTGTCAATCAAAAGGGTAGTCATTAGTATTTATTGTCAGGAAAGAAAAGGCGAGCTAGAGTGTTGGCCTGGCCGAGGGTGGGGCAGGGTTGAAGCCCTTCGATCAATATCGTCTTAACTCCTAGGCTTTTTAATGCCCCCCCAAGCCCATCCTAACCCACAAAAAGGCCGAAAAACGGAGTTTTCCCTCAAAAAAGGGATTTTTTCTTCGGATGAGAAGCCCTAGGGAATCTTTTCAAATTTGACATTCAATTTTCTTCTCCCGTCTTCCTCGTATATATATTTTTTTTCTCTTTTTACTCCTCCCGCGAGGGTTGAAAGGAGAAAATAAGTCGTTCCCCTTCTCGCACCCCGTTTGGATTCGGAAATATGTTTCGTTTTCGACAATAAATGAATGTGGCAAATGTGTTGAAGGATGAAATGGTTTTGGCACCCCCAAGGCCCAACCTCAGTCAATTACTTTCCGATCTGAGGGGAGGCCAATCACAGGCAGGCGATAGAATTCCGCCGTGTACGTTTCTCCACAATTTGAACGCTGACTCATCTGATAAACGAGGATTGGTTCAATGGAACGGGTTGGAGGTGTCGAAAACCGGTTATTGGTGTTAATCATTAGTTACATCGAACGCCAAAATCAAGAGTCCGCTGTCGCAGTACTGGAAATGACTTGAGATCTTATGTCAGGACAGAACAAATAATACAGATTGATATGATCCAGAGCGATTTGTCGAGTCAAAGGGAATAATTTGGAGCCAGATCCAGAAGTCGAGGCTGATTCAGAAAACTAGCTGCTGGCAGTCTGACTCAATTTGCTCAAATTTGTTGAAAATGTCTGGAAGATTAGAATAACTTGTTGTATTCTGATGAAAATAATGCCTCGCGCATGAGGAACAATGTACAAGTGAAAAAGTGACCTTGTACTCGTACAAAGCCGTAGACGTAACTTCATAATCGGGACGCTATAAAACGCTGCAAATTATTACACAACAGTCGATTATTTTCCTAGATAGATACCCCTTCTGCATAGATCACTGTTTTCTGTTCGAGCATGATCGGGCCATTCAATTCGTGAAAAATACAGTACCTCGGATTCGCGTTTGCGCATGCGCGGTGGCCTTACTCGTGATTCACTTGTTCGTAATTCATTGGGGACCATTTAGAAGCTACGCAAGATCCCAAATGAGACCCACAATTAATTTTTTGGATTCTACGTACTGAAATGGAAACCATCAAATTTTTAGACCATGCAGGTTTGGTTTACTGTAACAGCTTGGTAGGCTGCCTCATTCTCATCCTCTTTTACATCAGTCAGTTTGCTAGAAAACATTAAACCGAAACCATCAGAAGATCTTCCTCCGTATGTTAGTACAGAGTTATCTGTACAATTTTACATCAGTCAGATTTCAAGATCGCTCTCCTAGCACTGATGTAAGAGAGGATGAGGATGAGTCAGTTTAGCGAGCTGTTACAGTAAATATTCCGCGGTTCCGGTAAGCAACGCCAAGCCCTGGAGGGAGCCACACGATTTGCGGTTTCGGGTTTGTCCTTCCGCAATGAAATAGGCGGGTCGGTCGTAGTGGCTCTCAGTAATGACACCATTAACGAAACTCTGTTCTCGTCTTGCCACAAGTGACAGCTCCTACTGCGCCTTAAACACGGAGTCTGGTGGTTTTCAACAACAACTTCACAATCAGAGTAGTACATTTCCTGTGGGGTTGAATCAGGATTGAATTTGGTGTTGGGTTTGGGTTCGAATTTCTCGCTTCGCTCGCTCGTCAGAGTGCCAATTTCACCTACTAACCGCAGAAATTACCAACAACAACATGAGCAACAGCAAATCACTGTCAACCAAAGCACTTATCAGCTTCAAACCATATGATTCTATCGTTTGGGAGACTCGTAGCGTATCCTTTCATTCCGTACTGCCTTCACATGAGCGAATTTCGAGCCTGAAGTAGCACATCCTTGAGTAGTTACTTTAATCCCAGCTCCCTCTTCAAGAATCCAATCAACTCTATGTCCTCAGTTGAAGAATACGCTGTAATATTATTGCACCATCTTAATTTCATTACTTATGAAATACGAAATCCACTCATTTCGGTTTTCTGACCTAATTCAATTATTATTTCTGAGCAAACTGTGATATTTTCAGTTTTGACAATCCGTGAGGTTCGTTGGGTCAACTTTACAGGGAATAAAAGGTTGGAGACTACGGTGAAACTGGAACAGCAAACGAAAAGGGCAAATCCGAGCTCGGGAGATATAGGAAGGGGTCGGGAAGAACTGGGGAAGAGTTGTGTAAGTTGAGTTCTTGTATCAATATTTGCTTTGCAGAGAAAACAATTTAACGCCTCCACCGAAAACACTGCACAACTAGAACACCCTGTTCTTATCTAAATTACCATCGCGGCGAAACCCAAACGCCTTCGTGAAAACCGGCTGAGTTCAGTTTCCGCTGGATCCGGGGTTTGCAGGAGCAAACTCGAGTACACGTTCCACTATACGTCTGCTAACACGTGCTTAGAACCTACCTGGTAAGCGAAATCCCTAATTGTCTATCCTCCGGGTCCTATCGGTCTAATCTTAGTTCTAGTCGTTTCCAAGAGAGTTCGGTATTGGGGGGACTGTCCCCTTTCTTGTGTGCCTGAATTAAATTAGGATCGTAAACTTCATCTTGTCCAATTAAGTCCCACCCTACTTTCTTCGAGCCCAAAACTTTATTTCTCCTAAATAAATTGAATTGCACTTTTAGGTGAAATAATTTACTACTAGAGTTCTTGAGGGTTTGAAATTGTTATGGCCAGGTCAATTGAACGCTATGGGCGTGGCCATTTTTGACTACTAGGAGTACGCACGTATTTAAGAAAAATTTTATTTGGAAAGCACTATCAAACACTTGGGACTGACTTATTGCTGACTTATTTCTCGATGGATTTTCAGTTTATGATTATATCTTGTGGATGTTTTCTCTGAACTGTACGAATGGGTATGTACATGAATCAACAGATTAGGACGCGTTGGTTGTAACCATGTGACAGTGGCGTCACGTAGAGTCTTTTTGCTTTAAGTAATACCAGTAGCCCTTGTCTTAATATCAAAGGCTCAAATAGACGACTCGTACGTTAAGTTAATGTGATTGTCGAATTATAGAGAAGGTGAATTTGAACGGACGAAATGCAGCTTATCGAGGTAGAATTCCGCGTTTGAATATCTTCTCGGTTTATTTATTCAAGCACTCGGCTAACCACACGTCAAAATTTTGATGGATCAGCGTAACATCCCCCCCACCATTTCCGTGTAGTTGTGAGAGATGCAACGAATATTGAGTTCGGTTTCGCATGGAACAATAATATGCAAATCACTTTTCGAGGCCCTCACGCCTCGAGGTCCCATTTACATGGATTCTAACCCCGCAGTTAGCGTTTACCGTAAGATAACCAACTGTAACCCTCCGGAACCACAATTTTCAGCTCCCGTCCACCGCATACTCTATCACCCAAGAACTTGTCTAGTTATCGTCATCCATAAAACATGGGACGCCCAGAGAGGCGGATTCAAAATTTGCAATCCCTTTTGCCCCACTCATCCCGATTTTAACTCAAAGTCGCCCTTACAAAATGTCTCCATCTGAAACTTGAAGTAAAATTTAGAACTTTCTGTCGACCTGCGATGAGTCGTAACTGAAGTGACTTTGAACAAAATTGTGTGTTTCATTTATAGAAGTCGATGAAGGTTTGAATTAACGAATTAATTAATGAATCGAAGCAATGCATTGTCACTGTATTCACAAAATTTGTGTAAAATGTCATCAACAATATTTAAAGCTATAAGTGTAGGCTGACGTAAACTTAGAAGGAAGCTGCTAAATTGAAATAAGGAATACTGAAGTATTTACTACATTAGAAGTACATATTAAGATGAGATGGTAGGTACCTAAGTATATATTTTGGTTTGGCTCGAGATAGTCATTTTATTAAAAATTCATAAAGATTCCGTGAAGTCACTGATGTTGCCATGTTCCATGTCGGTATACAGGGTGTTTCTTAAGTAGTGAACCACCCTTTCTAACTACGTTATTTTCAGGAAAATGAAAAAAAGCTTCTAAAGTAACCCCCCTTCATTTTTTACAATGAATTCAAATATCTCATTCCCGCACTTTGCGCATGCGCAGAAACATGCGCAATTGACACCAACTTCGGTTTTTCAAATGGGTACCCTAATTTTTTATTGCAGATTCAGATTCTACGTAAAATTTCATGAACATTTGACCCCTCAATCGATGAATTTGACTGCGCAGAACCTGTTCTGCGAGCGTGCAAAGTTGCTCAGCTGCCAAATTTCGCAAAACTTGGCGTCTAGTAATCCCCAAGTGTGGCACATGATTTTTCATTGTTTTTCAACGCTGATTCACATGGTGCTATCCGTTTTTTGATTTGACTCGATTTGAACGAAATAATGGCCAAAAGTCGGTTATTTTGTACGAAAAAAACCCGTGTTTTGAGGCGTGTGTTTGCACGTGAATTACATAATTTGCTATTCCCATCCTCTCTTCCAGTCTCAACAGAAGCGAAGGAATTTGTAAAATAAAATAATAATACCTTGCAGCTGCACCTGAAATTACATAATCCGTTCTAAAAGTGGTCCTCGTTTTCCTCCGTTCAAATCGAACTCGGTCCCTCGTGTCTCCACTTGATGACTGTTGAACCTTTCCAATATGCGAGCAAGTGACTGCATGTCTCATATTATCGCTCAGATCAAGTTATTTGCACTCTGGGAGGCCCAATAGTTAGGTTTAATCTACTTCTCGTGCAAACTATTTTTCTCAGTTTCAAGCCCTCATAGCCGGTTCCAAGCCCGAGTTTCGAAAGGGAGAGGAAAAATAAATTTATAAAAAATATTTTGGTTCGAGTAGGTAATTAATTCATGTGCAAACACACGCCTCAAAACACGTTTTTTTTTCGTACAAAATAACCGACTTTTGGCCATTATTTCGTTCAAATCGAGTCAAATCAAAAAACGGATAGCACCATGTGAATCAGCGTTGAAAAACAATGAAAAATCATGTGCCACACTTGGGGATTACTAGACGCCAAGTTTTGCGAAATTTGGCAGCTGAGCAACTTTGCACGCTCGCAGAACAGGTTCTGCGCAGTCAAATTCATCGATTGAGGGGTCAAATGTTCATGAAATTTTACGTAGAATCTGAATCTGCAATAAAAAATTAGGGTACCCATTTGAAAAACCGAAGTTGGTGTCAATTGCGCATGTTTCTGCGCATGCGCAAAGTGCGGGAATGAGATATTTGAATTCATTGTAAAAAATGAAGGGGGGTTACTTTAGAAGCTTTTTTTCATTTTCCTGAAAATAAAGTAGTTAGAAAGGGTGGTTCACTACTTAAGAAACACCCTGTATACTTACGGATACTCCATGACTCGGTTGAGGCATTTTACTGTGTTTCCATGCTATTGCTTCTTACAAGTCAGTTGTTAAAAAAACCTTACAAAAATTTAGTTATAAATTAAAAAGCGGTTTAAAAGAAGTTAAATGAAGGTTGTTGAAACCAGCTGAAAGCCTTGTTTCGGTCAACATGAGAAAACTTCACAGTGTGGGACGTTACACTGCTCATTGATAGTGGTTAATTCTGGAAATTAATTAAATCTTCGTTACTTTCTTCAACTGGAAAAAGGTATTCTAGGGGGAAAATTGTCGTGCAGTTCCGGATTAACGGTGGCTCATATTTTTACGGTTCAAAAACTTGTAGTCGGCCACTTTTGCCCGGCTCGGGTCAGCATCCAGTAGAGATATATATTACTCCGACGAAGGTTCCACTGGGTTTTTTTTTCTCTGCCTTATGTTTTATTCACGTTACGACGTAAATGTTTTACTATCCCGGGAGCTGAATGACAATACTCGCTATGCAGGCACCTCCTCTCCCTCGTCCTGTCATCATCCTTCAATCCTGCCGCCCCCGTGCTTTTTTGTTTCTTTTTTTTTACGGCCAGCGCCACGTAGAAAGTGTTATAGCGTTCTGAATGGTTCTTTTTTCGTTCATTTTATTATATTACTCAGTCAGTTCAACTTTTTCCTTCAGTGCCTCCCGCGTCGTAAGGGGTTTCCCGTGGAATGTCCAGCTCGCAGATATAAAAAACGGAAGTACGAAGAAAATGCATTTTCCGCGTACAGTTTCCACATGTCCCTTTTTCAGAAGAACTGCACTATGCCTAGTTTTTTAGTTCTAGGGTTTGGGCCTGGGGCGGTGATGTAGCACTTCACCTAAGAACCTGGCTCTAACGAAAACCGCAGCGCATTCTAACGAACTGAAATTCTGCCACTTTGAAAGTCAAAGTGGCAGTATTTGTGTGCTAATGTTAAGTTGATCCTGTGAGAATTTGCGGTTTGAGTGTGTGCCTCTTTGATTTAGTTGTTTTCGACAGCCAACTTTTCAAACATCTGTCTGCTGTTGAAGCTCGTTTTAAGGGAGGGCAGCAGTTTACAAGGAAGCGGACCATGTTGATGGGCGCACTATCTCGTATGACTCGTATGACAGTACATGTGTAACAAGGGATTTTCATGTTTTCAGCTGCATTTCCTATATTGTTAGATAAACTTATCGTTCACCACTCGTTCGAAGCTGGTTCGAAGATTGAAAACCTCGGCGTCCTCAAATTCACTGAAAAGCCAATAAAATATAAAGAAACCTTGAACAATACTTTCAGCCATATTGACTCACACGAGCCATCACACCCCTCCGCGCCACGATAGATTTCTGTCATTCATTTCTCCAGTAGCTTGACAGCTTCTATCTACTAGTTACTTAGGTACATACATCTTTTCTAACCTCTGCGGTGATTGGAAAAGGACGAGACAACCAAATTCGAGAAGCGCACACAACCTTGAATTTTAAAAGGATCCAGACTTTTATTCCAATGTTGGCAACGATGTTGTTACTCAAATGAGGTTTAGGTCGACGTCTTACCATACACGTCTTTCCACAGAGTTGGAAGGTGATTAATTAATACGTCTTAGGTAGATTTATTAGAACATGTATGTACCTACAGCGTGACAGTCGAGCTATATCAAGCTGAATCCCTAGCCACTCAGTATTACTAGTCTAGCACATCATAGTGCTCTATCTGCTGCTGTAGATAGAATGAAGGGTGTTTTCCCTAATGCTCACGGCGCGCGAAAGGTAGTCGTGAATGCTCACAAACTAATTTGTCGCGAATGCTCTCGTAGTTGTTAATGCTCACGTTGCTTGCCTGTGGGTGTTTTCCCAATGCTCACGGTGGCTCAATCACGAATTTCCCTTCCCACTTATACAGACTTAGGACTGTCTGCGAGCGAGCAGGTGTGGTTAAAATTTTGAGTGTTCATGATTTGTTAGCAGTCAAATACGTCATCTCTCGACTTTGGCAAATTGCAGGGATTTGTCTTCTTCCTGACTCTCCACGACATTTTTCTCAAATTCTTGACGTGTCCAACACCCACTTCAACGTCCGGAAGCTCCCTCATCGCTGTACGAACTACCTATGTACAGCGACAACACAATTTTCTTTTCAAAAAACCCGAGGAAGAAATACATAGAAGACCTCCATTACCTCCTTTTCTGCCTCCACTTTCAACAAACTCAGTTGGGACACCTTCGTTCTCCATTGCATCGAGATAACTGACCACCTACAACTGTGCAATCGTTCGTTTCAAATAATCTTTCCATATCAGATGCCCAATCTGACGCAAAGGTCAGTGAGCATCAACGAAAACACCAAACACGAGATTGTGAGCATTCACGACCTTCTCGAGGAGCTTCCGCCTTTTAGTCCGTGCGCATTCGCGATCAAAACATTTTCACGCTTCGACGACTTTCACTTCTTGTGAGCATTAACGACAACGCCCAGAATGAAAGAGCAAAGTGTCTTCCGGTATTACATAGAGTTTTCTTTCTGTTACAGAATCCCTCCCAACGAGTACGGCTGTACACTACGGTGGCCCCTCGCCGAGCCTCGCAGTCTCGACAGACCAACAACTCGTCGTACCAGCTGAGTCCGCCCAACCTCCGGCAGCTTCGACAGTCGAAATCCCCGAGCTGGGAGAGCCGCATTCCTTCACTGTGCCGCCGTCCCAGTTCTGGAACTCGGAGTTTCGGAACAAGCAGCCCGCCTTCATCAGGTTCAACATCAGTCTCCCGTGGGGAGCCAATTTCGCCGTTTACGGGCGAAGGAACGTCGCTCCGAGTATAACGCAGTACGACTTTGCCGAATTCGTCAAAGGAGGTGTGTGTTTTACAATTCACTATTCTATTATTCCGATGTATCGACATTACCGTCAGGCCTGCAGTGCGATTCTGCAACTCGGTATGGCATCGTAACGACGATAAGATATCGTTAGCATAACAAAAAATATCGATGCCACTAAATACCGACGATTGGTATTCTGTAAGTGCTCAATAGCGTCAGCTATCGCTTAATCGTCGATCAATTGTCGTTGCGGGGTCGTTTGCATTTCGACGGCTCTAGACCCCCCCGTTATCCGTACCGAAAGCTTGTTAAACCCAAAAAACTTGGCTTGACGTTGCTTTTCGGCGGTAGAAAGTTTTATGGTAAGTGTTAACGTAACGGTAAGTATACCTACTTTTCTTTTGGCATGTTTTTTCAATTTTATTTGACGTAATAAGCCCAATGTAGGTAAATAGGTAGGTAAATTAGTGACTTAATAATTTATGGCAGTGATGTCATAAAAACATCGTAATAAATAACTTAAACGTTAAAATTACTTGATAGGTAGGTAGTTAGAAAGTTAGTGATATAGAAGACTTCTATAAGTGATATAGTCTATTTCACTTTGGGTAGTTATCTACTTTTTAGAATCGCATTTCACCATATATGTAGTTGTTACCTACCTACCGTATTTTTTCGTGCGCTTATGAATTGTGGATAATAATGTCAGGCATTATGACGCTCGAATTCCTTGCTTGGTAATTAAAATTCTGCAAGAAAGGGAACAGAGGTATCGCCCTCGGCTTGAAAGAAGAGTGCTACGAGATGGGCCAAATCCTTATTCCCTTGATTCCTGCATGTTCAGAAAAACCTTTAGGATAAGTCGACACTTGGCCATGAACCGATATTCGACCATTGCTCCAATGCTCCCATTGAATGGATTATCCCCTGAAATCCAGGTACATGCCTATCCAATTTTGCTGTAGATACCGATCCCCTACGTTTTCTTTAATAAATGCAAGTGACCCTAATAGGATGTTAATTAATTAGAAAATATTGGATTTTGAAAATAACGTAAACGTAGGTAGTTATTCATTCACTTGCATAGGTATTTATCAGAATTTCCGAGTAGGTAGGTACCAATTATAAAACATACATTTCAACAAAATCATACATGAATTTATACAAATGAATTTGGCATAATACATATTACATTTAAGCTAAAAACGGTAAAAACTTCATTAAAACCTCAAGACGATACAACAAATTGAAATCAAAACCTATCCCAAGTGTCAAGTGATCCCAAACTGCAGTTTTTGACTTCCAAGGTATGAGCATTTATTTCGGCCATCGAGTGAATTCGGGGGATTCAAAACACAATCATTGACTCCGGCGCACACACACACACACACACACACTCTTCAATTCATTTCATCACTGCTTATCACCATGGAAACGGAATGAGTTCCAGTCGATTGCTCGCCCTAGACTCAGATTTCGTGAGACAAGCTAACAAAGTCGGTATCTCATTCTGCAACGACAATTTGTTATTCAAGTTCGGTATCATAAGTTCCTGAATACCAATTTCGCTATCCGGGTGTCGTTACACGAGAGGGATAGCGACCCCGACTCCGTACCGACAATAAGGTAGCGAGTTGCAGAATCGCACTACTGGGAGCGAAAGGAAAGTTTATCTACCATCAGCCACTCACTCCACTCAAATTTCCCTTCCTTTCACCTATTCCCTCGAACTTAAATGTACCGAATCAAACAAGTAGCCCTTTAAAATAGGAATATTTTTTGACGTATTTATCAAGTGGGGATCGAGTACCTACTTTACGAGCTGGACCCTGAAGATTCTGGTTGACGAAGTTTCAAAGATTCTTCAACTATGCACCCAACCTTCAGTAACCCCGTCTTCCATTCTCCTCTCGTAAAATATATACTATTACAGATCATGTTGCTTTCGATATTTCAATTCAAATGAGCTTCATCATTACTGATATTCTACAGTTCTTGGACCGGTTCCGAGTTCCTAAGCAACAGACTGGTTCTAAATGTATACTATGAGGGCCCCATGTAGATGAAGTCATTTACCTCAACTGCATTTTATCAAAAGCCTCGTGATTCGGATAAACCATGGGAGCTCTCTATTCTTCCCTACTTAGCTACTGTAATCTCAATGCTACATTATCAACTGAAGGGTACGGTAGTCCAATTTCGTGAGTGCCCTCCTCCTTTACTTCTGTAGGGATCAAGTTGAAATGAACCTCAGTACGATAAGGAGCAATCAAGCTTCTAAGTTTCTCACGTTTGGATTGTTTTTTGTTATCGGTTTCAGGCCGTGTTGATCACAGGTTAAGACGCTCAGCTATACTATCGCCATCCATCGCAATGAGCCATCCCAGCAGAGGCAGCAAAACCTACGATTTCGACCCTCCCAAACACGAACTGTCCAAGAGGTCGGCGCCGATGCTGGTCAACGTCACCCTGCTGCAGTACTTGGACGCCGGAAGGTGGTTCTTGTCCGTCTACAACGACGATCTCAGGCCGCACGAGGTTGTCCTGGTCGTGGAGGAAGCCGAGGGCATTTCTACCGCTTGCCCCAATGACTGCTCGGGCCACGGGTCTTGCTATCTTGGAAAATGCGATTGCATTGACGGCTACGAAGGCATCGACTGCGCGAAAAGTAAGTTTTATATCAATCATGTTATATGTCGAATAAATTCAAACTGTTGGAGGTAATTTCATGGACTTTTGGAACAAAATTATTATCTCAGAAGTAGCTACAGGGTATGAGATGTCCTTAGCGTTATTAATTTTAGGTTACAACTTTTTCGACTTGGACCTCTGTCTCGACCTTGTCGGACACACATTTCCTATCATTCAACTTAGCCAAGGTTCATAACGTCTACCGGTATCCTTTTACGACGTTTAGCGCTTGCAACGACCCCATCATATTCATTACTCAAGGTTTCAGGATATCGACAATGTTGACTCCGATGTGATGTCAGTTAGGGAGGCGACAGGCGCTGCCAACTAAATATTAGTACGTGGCCAAGTTTCTGGCGGTTTGCTTGTCCGGGCATCATTCACTGGACCGCTGGGTTGAACATGTTTTGGTCAGTTTGTATTGGGCGACTATCAACTTTTGAGCAGTTTTGTTCAATATCCCGTGGAACTGTTTGCAGGTGTTTGTCCCGTGCTGTGTTCTAACCACGGTAAATACGGAGGCGGTGTCTGCCATTGCGAAGAAGGCTGGAAAGGGCCCGAGTGCGACGTGCCGGAGTCCGATTGCCACGGTGACTGCTCCGGACACGGTACCTGCGTCGACGGATCCTGCGCTTGTCGCCCAGGATGGACCGGACCCGCTTGCGATCAAGGTAAGACTTCAGGCTATTTCAGTCAGTTACACAGCGATCCTCTGATTCGCGTGTCAATCAACCTGTGATCAGCCAGTATAGTTCTCATATGGTTTGGCTCAGTCCGTATTTAAACGTGATTTTTGAGGAGGAGGTAAAATGTAGTGTATTGTAATAGGTGGAATAGAGAATGAAATACTGGACCGACGATGAAAGTTCGGAACCTGCTTATTCAAGAGGGTTGAAATATTAAATTGCCATAGGAAACAGTGACACGAGGTGATTAGGGAAGTAACGGCAACTCTGCGAATTTCACGGAGGGCTGGGAGTGAAAATGTACAGAAACCGGGCTATTGTGAATTACGACCCGCTGGAACGAGACAAGCGCTTGTAAATTACGGCAGCGAATAAGTGAAACAAGGGAGCTGTACGAACCTTCAATTGTATTGAGGGAATATAGGCACATTTGACGTGGTTCGGGAAGCAGTAGGGGTGACACGCACGCTACCTTTACATCGCTACCTTTACGGCCCTCCCCCCACTCAGTGTATTGCTTCTGTGTGTAGTGAGTGGATGCAGGGAGAAGGGATGAGTCTGAAGCCGAGGGTTGCAGGAATGTAATTGGATCGAGTTTCTTCCCTCCAGTACCCCTCCACTCGCAATTTTTCTATCCAGGTCTTTTTTTTTCGCAGTGCGAGGGCGGAGGAAACAACAAACTTTGTTGGAATAATAAAAGTCTGGGAGCGCTTATACATACACGGGTGCGCACACCTCCTTCATATTCATGCATTGATCGAATATCCAAACTTTTTTTGCCCAACTTTCCGATCACCCTCCAATCCACATGTTGAATCCTGCGTACCTGTATGACAAATAAGATACCTAGTCAATTACAATCGATTTCAAGAATAGTTATCTTGAGCCGAAAGTCTAAAATAGCTGCGGTGAAATTTACATCTAGTCTTTTTGTCTAGACTGGAAATTGAATAAAGTTTCTTCGCGTGACAGAGTAATAAAAACGCTGCAAATCCCTGCACAACGGTTTATTATTTTGTATAGAATACCCTCCTGTTACAGATCACAGCTCTATGTATAGATAACCCTTCTATATAATATGATATGTACTATTCTAACCCCGTACTCGTTACTAGGTACCTACCTAAATCACGAGTTAAATGTTGCTAAAATAATTCTGCCGATGACAAACAGTACCTAACAAAAAGAAACACACATAATGAAGTTCTGAAAAGAAATTGTTGATGAGGAGTGAAAAAAGTTGCAAAAGTACCTACCAACAAACTCCAGCCCCTTCTACGTAGATGGTATAATGAACCGTTGTGTAATAATTTACCGTTGAGTAATGATTTACCGTAGTAATAATTTACCCATCAATAATACTTCAACGTTTGTTCAAGTTTCACTACCTAACAAACTCCAAAAGAGCCATCATTTTTCAAATTAAATAATATCACAGAACAACCAACTCGACTTCATACTCCGCCAATATAATCAGGTGATCCCTACCAATGATTGGCCGTATTCACAAATTCCTATTGTGGGCGCGTCTCTGGTTACGAGATTTGGTTTGAATTGTATACAATTTCATTCACACTGGAGTCGAAAATGCCTGTCGGCGCAAACTTCGGGGCCTTACTGTGAACGAACGGCTGGACGTACGATGCTCCGGATGGTCTTAAAAAACTCGCAAGTTCAAGAATTATTTAAAACCGTAAAAATATTTACGTAAAAAAATGGTATAGGCGTTTTGAAAATTTCAACCCCTATTTTGAACCCCTTAGAGATGACTCACAGTAACGTCGAGCTTCGAGGACCAACTAGACGCCGAACGGAACCTATAACCCGAATTTCATCAATTTTTTTTCATGGTAACTAAGAAAAGTGGCCCGTACGGCGTACGGCGGACAGACAGAAATATTTTTATTGCAGTTTTGGATTCTACATACCTTGAAACGTAAACCATCAAATTTTGAGGGGGGTTAAGAATTTTTTTTTTCATGCTCGATTCCAATGGTTCATTATTGAAAATAATAAACCAAAATCAGCAGCTAATACCTGTGTTTTTATTTACTTAGGTACTTTATTTTTTTAATTTTTATGGTGTTTGTATAGGATGCCATTGGGAATCCCTGAACGTATTATGTTAATCCACAACTTGTTAAGTATGTATGGGAACGAACGTATTTATTGTGTTTAGGATCCTCCTTCCGGCTGTTCTCGCCATAACCCATCTAGATGGCTATATCATCAACAGAGACTGATGCCGACTCAACGTTAACATACAGATTAACCAATCCACCCAGTTTGAGACGTTAACACGCAAGATCATCAATAAAAGTACAGAAATAGATACCAGGGAAAGTTGAATCAACGTATGAAGTGGGTGAGGGAACGTCTTGTAGCCGAGAAAGCATTTTCGAACTCCACCGTGATAAATGAAGAGATGGAAAACTTGTCAGGGAAAGACGCGCCTTCCATTCCCCCCAAAGGAACAGGCACGGGGAACGGAGCCGCTGATGGTTTAGCGGAGGGTTTCTCTGTATGTTGTCCGAACGGATCTTTGTGGATCAGGTGGCAAACTGCCATATATCAAGTCGGGTTCTGGAGTCGAATGGGTTTCCCTTTATCGCCCCCTCACCCCTACCCAACGCCGCTATTGCCTACACATATACACACTTTCCGATCGGGGTGCAATGGTGACCGGTTTTGCCCCATTGTGCCGGTGGCCCCCCCATGTCAAAACGTGATAGCGATCTCACTTCCCGACGTCTTTCAGAGTTGTTAACTTTTGCATAAATCAACCCAGTTTTGTAAGTCTGAAGTTCTTTTCAAACACTATACATCACATGAACGATATGTCTAGCTACGTTGGGACACGTGATAGGAGCTGTTAGCTGTTGTGTCAACTATGTACAAGAGAGGATCTTCTCACAAATAATTATCAGCGATTTTTAAAATGAAGAAACAACATAAAAACTCAAAAACCCTTAACTCTGAATGTATATTTCGATTCAGGAGAATATTTATACGATGTTTTTCTACACAATCGCCATCAAGTTTTAGGCTCTTCTGGTAGGGAGTTTTCAGCTTTTCAAGTCTCTCCTTGTAGAATGGTCCCGCCGTTCTTTCTTGTTTGGGGGGGGGGGGGGGGTCAGATCATCGGGACTCTTCCGTAAAATGTTTATACTGTTTCATCATTCTGAAAATCGCTGATATACACTCACTTTTGAGACGACCCTCGTAGAACACGGAATTGTGTTGGTCATTTTGAATGCGATTGTCGAGGGTGATTGTCTGTAAATTGGAAGATTTTCAAATGAGTAATATAAAAATGCCCTAACGACCTATATGAATAAGATGCGGGCTGAAACATAATTTATTACTTGCTAGCGAGAGATCTCAGGTAGTGTCTTCCAGAAAGCTGTGTAGTTAATGGCGTCAACGAACCCTGTTTGGCTGATGGGACCGCACCACCCTTTAATAGGTGTTTGTTGCTTAAAATGGGAATAGCCTAAAACTGGAATTTGTCTTTGGTGGTGCTGAATCCGAATTTTAGGTCATCAAATCCCGACTCATTCCATGCACTGTGCAACCAACCCCTATTTCATGTACCAGATGTTTAGTTGTCTGTGAGATGCACATAATTCATTTCTTTCCCTTTATGTAATGTTGTAGTAGTTGTTAACATTGCTGTTAATGTAGAGTTACCAAACTTTTATAAGCACGAACAAAAAAGAATCACAGCGATGTTGCAAAAATAAGTTCAGTATGAAAGTAAAGAACGTGGAATAACTTGAAGGGTGAAAGGACTTTTTCGGCAACCTGGTTGAGGTTGTTTTGTTTGGAAATGATGTATCACCTTCTTCACCCCCTCCTAACCGGCAGCCCATTTGCAAAGGTAAAGTGGAAAGTTGTGTGTAAACCTTAAGAGGTTACGCGGAAAGGTGGAGGTGCTTCAATCCCGCAAGACACCTAATCCCTTTTAGCATCTCCAAGCCCTTCAGCGCCCTCCGTCAGCGCCTATACAGTTGTTTTTCGGAGAAAGCTCCTTCACCTGGGCTCGAGAGACCCGGGTTTTTCGACGGGAGCTCGTTATATCAGCAGCAAACAGCAAACACTTCTGCTTCGTGGCCATTCACGCCACGTTGCGCTCCGATGAAGGTTCGCCTAAGCAGTTATTTCGCTGTCTCGAATCGATAGGCTTCGTTATCTCATGAAAGGCAAATCATCATCATCATCCATAATAGAGCAGGCCTTGTAATGAGATATCACCTGCCACCACAACCGCCACATCCTACTAACCACTGCGCCAACACTCATATTGATTTAGTGTTGAGGCCTTACTTCTCATTTTGTACCTATTCCATCGGTCTATCTTTGGTCTTCGTCGAAATCTCATAATCCGTGCCACAAAAGTAAACTTGAAGGTTTATTACAAAAGAAGAAGTAAGCACGTTTTGCAACGTCACAAGCGCTGTGTGGGCCCTGAAGTTCCAATCCCAGTCAACGTTGTTTCACTATGTAAAATTTCGCTTAAAAAGCTTCTTTTTTTGCTGCAATTTTAGTTTGTGAAACATGCGGTATAGTGAGACGATCGGCGCGAAGTTTCCATTAAAGAACAGCATGTCATACGATTTTTTCCCTTCTGGAACCCAGTGTGCAACTTGTTGGGAAGAGAAGAATTGGAAAAAATGCAGTCTAAATTTCCTGGTAGAATGTAAAAGATTGCCTGGGAGTGTGAACCCTCTAGAAACCCGTAATGTATGTGGGTAAGCAGCTCCCGTACCTGCCAGCTACCGAAACCGTTCGAAGTTGGGGGAAGCATGATGAAGAATCCTGGGCGAATGCCGCGGGGCATCAGCGCCGAAAAAAGGCCTCATCGAGAGACCTCCCCTCGGGTTTTGCGTTTCATGGGAAATGGATTTTTAATTTTGAGGACGGCACCCGTTTTGGGTAAAGAGCGTGCTGGCACGTGGACCTGCCGAAACACGTGTAGGCCCTTCGTACATGCTCGTGGGTTATGAAGAGGCAGAAAACGGATATCCGGGGAATTTAGAATGACGAGCCCCCCTTTCAAAGTGGGAAGGGGGTTCGGTGCTTTTTTCCCGAAAGTCATCTCTGATTAATTGGCAGGTGAAGCTTGTGAACACCCACCCTAACCTGCAAAATCCAGTTTTGTTGCATGGCCATTTTTCATTCTGTCAACCCCGAAAAAATCATTTCAAATCAGTTCAGTGCAAATCCTTCAAAGGGCATGTCGTAGTTGACCACTGCAGTGGCTACAAGGCGTAAAAAAACTGCTCTTAAATATTGGTGCACTAACCAGGGTTTCGCTAGCATTATAACATACGTAGATATCAGTTTCTAACAATAAGCAAAAATTGCAGCAGAATCAGTAATCAAAATCAGAAGCCTAATGCCCCTCGGTAGATATCTTCATGGTATCTTTATATCAACTACAGAATTCTAGACGTCAGATACTCATTATGTTGGAAACTCCCACTCATTCTGCATGTAAAATTGGCAAGCCTGGTGAATTCACAGAGCCAAAAATTGTCAGCCACCTGTTGTTTCAGTATGGGTGTGATTCAGCACCCACCAATACTACAATGTGTGCCAATTTTCAGCTCGAAATTTCATATCAGGAAGCCGTGACAAGGATAGAAAGAAGCACTACCGTTCGCGAGCAGTGATGGTGACGTAGCAAAGACTACGGACTGTCAAGAGCCACCATTAAACTAATCAGATAATCTTTTGGTTTATTATTCTGTGAATAATACACCTATGTATTCGCTCAGCAAAAAATTTTTATAACACCCCTCAAAATTTTTTCTTTTCGGTTTCAAGGTGCGTAGATTCCAAAAATGCAATGTCCGTCCGCCGTATCACTTGTACCGGCTTCATTTTCGGTCTAAAAAAGCTCGTTTTTTCGCACACATGCTCCATTTGGGCCCTAGTTGTGTCCCGAAACTTTGCAGCCCGATCGGAATATACCCAGGGGTGTTATGAGTGAATATGTGTATAAAAATAGGTACTTTTTGTGCTTAAGTAACATGTTAGTAACATGAGCTTTTGAGGTATCGTTTTCCATGTTTTTGGGACGGGAAGACCGAATATGAAGTCGATTTTGACAAAATAGTGGAAATTTGGGGTTCTACCAAATGTTCAACTCCCAAAATTGATTTTTTTAGGTGTCTAAAATCTGGGAAATTGCCTCAAATCACCATCAATTTGTATAATAATACTAGAAAAAGTCTAAGCACGAGGATCAAGACGATTAAGTGGCACTACCAATGATCAAAGATAATTTGGAAAAAAAGGAGGGAGCCAAAATTGGTGGAAACCATCAGAAATATCTATTTCAATTTTTCCACATGAAAGAAAGAATAAATGAATAGCCAACATTTCTGTAGGTATGTCCAATAGAATAATAAACCCACGTGACAAGGACTTTGCAGCGTTTTTGGAATGCTGCCATCGTCGTCTCTCAATTTGTAGAATATTCTTGAACTTGATTGAAGAGTGAAATATGTTGACGGTCGAGTGCCACGGTTTTCAGTAACTGGGGACTTCTGTTCGATATCTGATTTGAATTCCATTTATTCCATTTTGAACTGACACCAACTAAATCACTCGCGATGAAATCGTGGATGAAGTCGTGTTGACGAATCTTTTCAACTGAAATCCCACGTATCCGTTCACTTGGGATCCTTTCAGCTCGGATCCGTCCACTGCTGAACGCGAGATCCCTATTTTTTCTTGTGTTAATGGAAATTGACAACCTTTCAATAACTTTATTTTCAAAAACACCCTTTTAATCTGACCATAAAATAGTGGGGCTAGGTGTTTCTGGGAGAACCGGGTATATTGGACACCAACTGCATGTGAAGCGTAGTATCAAGCTTGTTCATTATTAAACAACTTTCAAAGCGGAATTTATATGCAGCATTCGACTCTGAACAACTGTCTTCTCATTAAACTCAACCATAATACTCCCGGGTTTAACGGTGTCAGGAGTGAAAAAGCAATTGAGTTTCAGAGGAGTTGATACCGAAAAGAGGGCATGGAAACAAAAGTTGGCTGGCATCATCAGCGTAGATTGGTACAGCCGACGGAACGGGTCGAGGCTTCGAGCTCAATACGCTACGGTAAACAGCCACAGAAGGGAAGTTGGGAGGCCAACCAGTGGAAATTCGCGCTTCGCTGCCTTTCACAATACAACTAGTTTCTGTATTGGCGAGACGAGGCGACGGGTTTTGTGGGGAAAGAAAATGACTCCTTGTCTGGAGAGTGAGAGAGGCTTTTCGAAGGAAATTAGGAGTTTCGAGAGTTTGTTAACGAGAAACGACGGTTTTCTATTGTGGGGGGGGGGGGGGGGGGGCTCTTAGGTGGTTTTCCCGATAATACGTCTAGAACCGTTTCCCGCTAGCCATAACAACTTGGTGGCGACAGCTTACGTAGTTTCCAATTTTAAACCCACTTTTGGTCGTATAGAGTTGCATATTTCATAACTGAAATTTCTAGAAAATATTCCACGGAATCAGGACTGCAATCAGCAGAGATGTCCATTTTGGAGCCAGAGCCTGGAAAATCTGTGGGAGTCGCAGTCAAAAGAGCCAATTTGACAATGTGGCAATATATTTTCCCATCCACGTGTAGGTACAAATACTAACTTCGGCGCGTCCATATCGCGCGTTCATATATCATTTTATTTTAGCGAATTTTCGAAGAAAAGGAAGCTATTGTTCTCGGTCCAAAATTTTTAAAACTCGAATTTCCGAAGGATTTTTATACCAAAATCCGTTTCAGACCATCCTGAATTCCCTGCCGAAAGACACCAAAAAGTATATGTATATATATATATATATATATATTTATATATTTATATATTTATATATTTATATATATATTTATATATATATTTATATATGTATGTGTCATTCCAGACGATAACTCTCGAAAGAATTGAGATAAAAAGTTCAAATTTGCACGAAAAATCTGTCTTGGCAATCGACAGGCTAAGTTCGAAGATGGGCAGAATCGGGTCACCCTAAGGGGGAGTTTTGGGGAGTTTTAGGGGGGGAAATTACCCATTAATTCCCAAAATGAAAAAGTCTGACAAGTGACACCTCATTTTAAAGGTTTTTGTACGCTGAACACGATGGTGAAATCAGAATTGCGATATCTCATTCCATTCTCAAACTGGAGCACTTTGAAGATGAAGGAACGTGGTTATTTCTTGAGATGTTCTTCCTAGTTCGTCTGCTCTAATCTGATAACGGAATGGGATATCGCAATTCTGACTTCACCATCGTGTTCAGCGTTGGAAAATCTACAAACCGAGGTGTTGCTCGGCAAAAAATGGAACAAAAAATTTGTTACGTACCCAATACCTACTCTTCTGGTATTCAAAACATTTTTGATTTCCCCCTCCCCCTCCTTCCACCCCAAATTTTACTTTGCGTAAAACGACTCCTGTTTTGTATGGTATCAAGTTGGGAAAACATTGGCCGAAAATTAATTTTCAGAAAATTTTAGGCGGAGGAGGAAGATGCCGAAAACTTCGAAAATTCGCTCTTATAGCCATGCTGCATGACTGTGGTTTTTTATTTTTATTTTTTATTAGGTACTGATTTTTTTTACTGAATTTTAGTTTACATTTTATTACTGAAACTCGCAATTTTAACGAGTCATTTGGGCCAAGGTTTTGTTTCCTAAACTACCTGGAATATTGATAGAAACTGGTTGAACTGATAACTGTGGGAACCAAATAATAAAAATGAGTTATTGAAAGGTTTTATATTTCCACTAATACACGAAAAAGCTGCAAATTATTACATGAAGGGTTATTATTTACCTGTATAGATGCTCGTTATGCTTAGATCACTGTTTTCTGGTGTCAGTACCCCCCCCCCCCCCCCCCGGAAAGCCCTAAATCGAGTACTGGAGCCGGTCCCGGCATTAAGTTCCATACAAATGCGCGGGATTAAATAATTCACTAATTAATTAATTGTAATTATTCGTGAAGCTTAAGGCAAATAATAAGCCTTTGTGTAATAATTTACCTGTGTAGCCCCTTCTACGTAGATAGTATAATAAACCGTTGTGTAATAATTTACCCAATAATACTTCTGCGTTTGTTCAAGTTGCAAAAAGTACGTATCAACAAAATCCAAAAGATCCATCATTTTTCAAATGAAATAATATCGCAGAACAACCAACTCGACTTCATACAGCCATCCGTGAATATAGTCAGGTGCTCCCTAGCGATGATATCTGGGCCGGATTCATACCGTTTGATTCACGATCATGTTGACGGAGCTTTTCGTTGCAAACGAACGGCTGGTCTTACAATGCTCCGGGTGGTCTAAAAAAATTCTTTAGTTCAAGACCAATTTAAAAATGTAAAAAAAACCCATACCCTTCTATCAAAAGATTTCGAGCTACGGCGTTCTGAAAATTTCAACCCCTATTTTTCATCCCTTAGGGATGACTGACAGTAACGCCGAGCTTCGTGGACCATCTAGACCCCAAACGGGACCTACAAACCAAATTTCATTAATTTTGGTTCATGTTAACTACGAAAAGTGCTAAGTACGGCGGAAAGACTGAAATTTTTTCATTGCATTTTCGGATTCTACATACCTTGAAATGTAAACCATCAAATTTTGAAGGGGGGAGTTAACTTCTTTTTTTCATGCTCGATTCCAAAGGTTCATTATTTAAAATAAACCAAAATACACTGTTGTGATGAATTTAAAATTCTCATCACGGTGGCGTGGAAGGTGAGTGAGTGAATTTTTAGGTAAAGGAGAGAAAAGGAGGAAAAAATCGCAGGCGGCTGTAATCAACCGAACATCTACGACTTTTGGAGGAGAGAGAGGTGGTGTGGAAGGAAGGTGAGGAAAAAGTCGCAGGCGGCTGTAGTCAACCGAACATCTACGACTTTGGAGGAGAGAGAGAGGTGGATGAGGGAATTTTACCTAGGCGGCTGTAGTCAACCGTTCATCTAGGTAAAGGAGAGGAGAGGAGAGGTCCCTTGTCTAGGCGGCTGTATTCAACCGATCATCTAGACAAGGAGGAGGAGAGAGGAGGTGAAATTCCCAGGCGGCTGTAGTCAACCGATCATCTGGGAGGTAAGGTAAGAGAGAGAAGAGAGAGCTGGTTAGAGGAAGTGTCGAATGAAGCTTGAGCGCCAGGATCCGGGGTTTTATAGTACTTGGGGACCTCTCCCTCCAGCTCCTTGCAGGGAGCTGGTAGTGGGGCCCCAGGTTGAGTAACCCTGGGTTCTGTCGCCTGTCCCCACTCATATCTTTATTTACGGAGCTTTAGTTTGGCGTTTGGATATTGGTGAGAACTTAATATGATAGGAGTGTTCCCGGGAGGGACTCACGACAGAGGTCCCCCCAGTTTGAACCAATATTGGTGCTGAAGGCGCAAGATGACAGGAGCTGAGGGCTACGGCAAACAAGAGGTGGTCGCTGAAGGCGCAAGATGACAGGAGCTGAGGGCTACGGCAAACAAGAGGAGGGGCTGAAGGCGCAAAGTGACAGGGGCTGAGGGCCGATGCAAACAGAGGTTGAGCTGAAGGCGGTCCTTAATTCTAGTAGTAACATGGTATAGGCAGATTATAAGTAGGTAGATAGATTATAAGTAGGTAGATTATAAGTAGGTAGAACATAAGTAGGCATAGAAAATAAGTTCAAATAAGTAGGATGAGTTGGTGAGAGTATATACAGGATGATGGGAGCAGTGGTCAGGATCCATAAACATTTGGCATTTATGAAAGTGATCGGCAAGGGCTAGATGAGGAGGACAAACAGTATTTACAATTACGATATTTACAAGATGAAAGTGAGCGGCAAGGGCGAGATGAGGAGGATAGGCAATATTTACAATCATGATATGTACAAGATGTGCAGTGGTTACAAAATTCGCAATATGTACAATATTTACAAGGGGCGCAGTGTTTACAATATTTACAATCTTTGTGCAAACGTGGGGGATAAAGTGGAACGGGGTGTCGGAAAACCGCCGATTCCTGGGTGCGTGTAGGGTGTGGTGAATGACAGTGAGTGTGTGAGTGAGGTGTGCGGGGGTGTCGTGTGCTCGTAGCTCGTGGCGAGGCGGGCACGACGGGGCTCCGAGTTCCGGTACAGTGCGAGTGGAGTAAGGGTACACCAGCACTGTTCCGGAATCTCAAGGCCCCGCCGTGATTGCTCAGAGCGGGGCGGGGGATTTGGCCGCCGGGACGAGGGGAATGTGGGGACGCTCCCTCCGTCCGTTTCGCCGCCCGGGCCGTTTTGTCCCGGCGGGAACTATTATGGATATCCCCGACGATGGAGGGGGGGAAGGGGGAGGTGTTGGTTTGGGTATTTGAGGAGTTTGAGGAGTTTGAGGGGGGGAGTCCGAAATAGGGGGGTCGAAAATTGAAAATTGTTGTTGGGGGGTGAAAATGGGGGGGTTCAAAATTGGTGGGTGAAGGACAGGAGGTGGCTTTGTGAAATTGATGGGGGGTTTTGTGATTTGAAGGGGGGGCGGTGGGGGCATGAGTTCCGCAAGGCGGAACTCTTGGAGTATGGAGTCCATCAGGGGGTCCGTGGGGGTGTAGGGAGGGTGTACCCCCGTGGTTTGTGCTACGCGAAATTCGCGTAGAATTCGCCACTGGGGGTACTTCCATCGCCGGGGCCGGGGAGGTAACCCGGAGATCCGTGGCGGCGGAAAAAGAAGCAGTGAGGTTGGCCCGGGCGAAGGGGGTAGGGGGGAAAGTGGGTCCGGGACGAAAACGTCCCGGAGAATCGCCGCCATTTCCGGATCCGAATCGAAGTCCGGAAACGGCGACGGAGGTGACTGGTGCATCGGGGAGAGGTGCGACATAGCGAACGGACGGCGGGAGACTGATAGTGTCAGTGGGTTGGGTTAGCACAGGTGCGGGTTTACACCTGGCTAACGGGACTGTATGTGGTTTGCCGTCAATTAACAGGGTTGCGGTGGTGTGTGTTGTGCGAATGACTTGAAAGGGCCCGGCATAAAGTGATTGGAAAGTTTTATGGATGCCGGGCTCTTTCAGGTACATGTGTGTGGTGGTGAAAAACCGTTTGGGATAAGTGGTGTCGTTTGTCGGTGTTGTTGAGTGTAGCGGTTCCCTGTTAATAGACGGCGTGTGATTTGGGGTGAAAATGTCGGCTGGTAGACGTAATGGGTCTTTAAATGCATTTTGTGCGGGGCTGGTTTGGTCTGAAGGACGAGCTGAAGTGCGTAGGCTGAGTAAAATGTAGGGAAGGGATTTTGTCCAGGAAGGGGAATTTGTTGAAGTAGAAATGGCCTGTTTCAGGACCGAGTGCCACCGCTCTATTTTCCCGTTGGATTGGGGATGGTATGGGGTAGTGTGGATTTTGTGGATGCCGAGGGAACGTAGTAAATCGGAAAAGTGGGCGGACTCAAACTGCCTCCCTTGATCGACCGTGACTGTTCGCGGACAACCGTAACGGCTAACCCATTGAGTGAGGAAAGCCGTCGCGACGGCGTCCGCGGTGATGTGGGCGAGTGGGATGCATTCTACCCAGTTGGTGGCACGGTCGATCATCGTGAGGCAGTATTTCTTCCCCTCGGACGGGGGAAGGGGGCCCACTAAGTCCAGATGTACGTGTTCCCACGGGAGGGAGTCGGGAATGGTTTGAGGGGGGACATGGGGGTGGGCCGAGACCTTAAACCGCTGGCACTTCTGGCACCCCAGAACCCAGTTACGAATATCTGTGTTCATGTGGGGCCAGAAGTACCGCGTCTTGATAAGGTCCCGGCTAGCCCGAATGCCAGGGTGGTGAAGGGAGTGGTAGTGGAGGAACAACTGCCGCCTGAGCTCCGGTGGGACGTAAGGGCGCGGTGTATCGGCCGTCACGTCGCACCAGAGATCGAGGGGCGGCAGCTGTTCCAATTTGGAGGCGGAAATGAGATTGGAGAGGGCGGGGTCGGAATGTGGGGTTTGTTTTGATTTTAGGATTTGTGGGGAGGGGAAGGGCAGTAACTCCGCCACCGGCGCGGGGGTAGGGGTGGGTCGGGAGAGCGCGTCCGCCACGCAGTTGTCGGCCCCCGGCAAGTATCGGATATCGGACGTAAATTGCCCGATAAACTCGAGTTGCCGGAGGCGACGTGGGGAGGCGGATTTGCGGTTCTGTAGGAGGGCGTGGGTCAGGGGCTTGTGATCGGTGACGACAGAGAACTGCCTGCCCTCCACGAAGTCACGAAAGTGCTTGATGGCTTCGTGGATGGCGAGGAGTTCTCTGTCGAACGTGGAGTAATTTTTCTGGGTGGGGGATAGTGTTTTGGAAAAGAAGCCTAGGGGTTGGGGGGTGGCGCCGGTGTGCTGATGGAGCACTGCCCCGATGGCCCAGTCGGACGCATCGGTGGTAATGGACAGGGGGGCGTGGGGATCGGGATGGGCCAATAGAGCGGCGTCTACTAGGTCCTGTTTGCAAATTTTGAAGGAGGATATGAGTTGGGGGGTCCAGGTGATGGGGCGGTTGTCATTTTTTTTGGAGGGTTGGGGAATGGCGTGTATGAGTGGTTGTTGATGTTGTGCTGCGTGTTTGATGTGTCTGCGGTAAAAGTTTAACATACCCAGGAAGCGGCGGAGTTCCGTCACCGTGCGGGGTTGCGGGAAGTCACTAATTGCGTGGACCTTGTCGCAGAGGGGTTTGATGCCCTCGGATGAAACTTGGTGGCCGAGGCAGCGGACGGAGGGTTGGCCGAGAACGCACTTGTCTGCGTTAACCAAGAGGCCCTCGGAGGAGAAGATGTCGAGGATCTGTTGGAGATGGCTGAGGTGTTCTTCCGGTGTCCTGGAGGCCACCAGGACGTCGTCGAGGAAGCAAAAGACGAACGGTAGGCCTCGCAGGATGCTGTCCATATAGCGCTGCCATGTCTGTGCAGCGTTCCTCAACCCGAAGCCCATCTTCACGTATTCGAATAGTCCGAACGGGGTAATGATGGCGGTTTTCTGGACGTCGGGGGGGTGAATATTAATGTGGTGGAACGCCCTTGAAATGTCGAGGGTAGAGAAAATAGTCGCACCATGAAGATGTGACGAGAAATCCCGTAGGTGGGGAACATTGTAAAGATCCGGCGTGGTTCTAGAATTGAGGCGCCGGTAGTCCCCGCAGGGGCGGATATCCCCATTGGGCTTCTGCACGATGTGGAGCGGAGAAGCCCAAGGGGATTTCGAGGGGCGGACGATGCCGTCGGCTATGAGTTTGTTGAAATGTTGCCGGGCTTTCGATAGTTGAAGGGGGTGGAGTCGTCGGGCTTTTGCTGTGATGGGGGGGCCGGAAGTCTCAATATGATGTTGGACGGTGGAGATGTGGGCAGAGGGGCGGCGCTGGGGACGGTAGTTGAGGAGGAGGCGTTCAAATTGTGTGGGGGGGTGGTTGATGGCATGTATGAATCCGGGTATGGGTGTTTTTGTGGCGGGGTCAATCAGGCGCGCATTCCGGACGTCGACCTGGAGACCGAAATATGCAAGGAAATCGGCCCCCAGGATCGCCTTCTCCACGTCCGCCACGGTAAATTCCCACTCGTACGCGAGTCCGCTCATATAAACTGAGGAGCGGTACGTCCCGTACGAGGGGATGGTGGTACCGTTGGCGGCGTAGAGAAGCTGCCGGTAGCAGCGCGCCTGACGACGGAGGATGTTGTTGGGGAATATTGACAGCGCCGCCCCCGTGTCCACCAAGAACGGTACATTCGTTTTCTTGCAGCGCAAGAAAAGTCGCTGGTGGGTCGGGAGGGCGTTGTGCAGAATTGCGGAGGTAGGTATGTGTGCCGGCGGTGGCTGGTCCGCCGCGAAGGAGACGCGGGGCGGTTTCTTGCCGTTCCGGAGGGGGGGAACGGTGGAGTCGGCAGGGGGGCTGGTCCGTTTGGTAGGAGGTGGTTTCGTTTCGTTCCGGGGAGGGGGAACGGTAGTGGCGGGTTGAGTGGTGGTCGGAGGGGGTTGTGCCCTGGAGGCGGGCGTGGAGGGTCCGTTCCGGGGTGGGGGAACGGTAGCGGCGGCGTGAGTGGCGGCCGGGAGGTTGGTCGTCCTGGTGGCGGGCGGGGAGGATCCGTTCCGGTGGTGGTGGGGTGATGGTTTCGGCGGCGCTGCAGGCGCGGCCGGGAGGTTGGCAGCCGTGGCGGCGGCGTAGGAGGGGTAGCGGGGCTTGGTGGTGGTGGCGGTGTGAATGCGGGCGGGGGGGGGGTTGGTCATGGTCCCCCCCGTGTTGGCGAGGAGGGGGGCCCGCCGGATCTACCGGCGGGCGTCTGCGTTTCCCTGTTTAGGGGCGAAGGAGCAGGGGGGTTGGCACTTGCGGGCCTCCCCACCGAAGTTTACATGATAGAAACAACGGTGGGGGGGGGTCCGCAGGGAGGTAGGTGGAGTTGGTGGGGCGGGTCGAGGTGGATGCGCGCGCAGCGGCCGGGGATCGTCCTCTGCGCTGGCGGGGAGGGGATGTGTTGCGGCGCTCGGGTGAGCGCTGGCGGCGGCGGTCGGCGGAAGAGTCGCGTCGGCGATCCGCCGAAATGGGTCGACGTCCGTCGAGGGAGGGTGCCCGGCCGCGGTCTCGGGATTTGGTGCGGTCCCGGAGAGGCGGGGGGTGACGCGGCGTACGCACCTCACTGACGGCGGCCGCAGCGGCCAAGTCGTGAACGGTGTCCGCAAGCCGCAGGAGGGGCTCGTCGGGACCGTCGAGATGGCTGGCCAGGGCCATCTGGATGGGGTGGGGAAGGGCACGTAACCAGAACGTGCGTGCGATGTCGGCGGTCATAATCCCCTGCAGCTGGTGTCGCAGCCGTCGGTAGAGGTGGGAGGGCTTCTGATCGCCGAGGTGTTGAGGTTGGGAGAGGGCGGCGACTCGGGCGATTTTCGACGGCTGGTAGGTGTTGATGAGGCGGCTGCGGAGGTCGTCGTACGCAGCGGCGGCGTCGGGGGAGATATCTGAAGTTTGCAGCAGGATCTCGTAGGGTAGCAACGAAATGATCCGGGAATATCTAGTCTTCTGGCTGCGGATGTTGGCGGCCGAAAACGCAGCGTCCACTTGGAAAAACCACAGCGCGGGGTCGTGCGTGTAGAAGGGGGGCAGCGACAGAGGGAACGCTGCGGATGCCGTCATGACGTCGGTAGCGGTTGCGGCCGTAGCGGCGGCGGTGGCTGCGGCGGGTGCTGTGGATGTGGCGGAGCCGGCTGGTGAGAGGCTGGTGAAGGGGTTGTCGGCGTCAGTCGGCGTAGCGGTCGGCGGCTGCAGCAGGGACGGCCGGAGGAGCGGCGGCGTCGGTGAGTTCGGGTCCATTTCTGTAACTAAAATTCAAAAATTTGACGTGGTTTTGAATTTTGAAATTCGCAATCGGCGGGAGCGGTGGTGCGTTGAGTTGAGAGTTGAGTGGTGAGGTTTGGGCAAAGAATTGCGAATTTACACTGACTGGTTGAAATTTGAATTTAAAATTTGGGACACCGAACTATTTGACTAGGGCGACACATGTAGGTGGGAAGGTGGGAAGGAAGAAGGTTGAGTGAACGTCGGGTTCACCACTGTGATGAATTTAAAATTCTCATCACGGTGGCGTGGAAGGTGAGTGAGTGAATTTTTAGGTAAAGGAGAGAAAAGGAGGAAAAAATCGCAGGCGGCTGTAATCAACCGAACATCTACGACTTTTGGAGGAGAGAGAGGTGGTGTGGAAGGAAGGTGAGGAAAAAGTCGCAGGCGGCTGTAGTCAACCGAACATCTACGACTTTGGAGGAGAGAGAGAGGTGGATGAGGGAATTTTACCTAGGCGGCTGTAGTCAACCGTTCATCTAGGTAAAGGAGAGGAGAGGAGAGGTCCCTTGTCTAGGCGGCTGTATTCAACCGATCATCTAGACAAGGAGGAGGAGAGAGGAGGTGAAATTCCCAGGCGGCTGTAGTCAACCGATCATCTGGGAGGTAAGGTAAGAGAGAGAAGAGAGAGCTGGTTAGAGGAAGTGTCGAATGAAGCTTGAGCGCCAGGATCCGGGGTTTTATAGTACTTGGGGGCCTCTCCCTCCAGCTCCTTGCAGGGAGCTAGTAGTGGGGCCCCAGGTTGAGTAACCCTGGGTTCTGTCGCCTGTCCCCACTCATATCTTTATTTACGGAGCTTTAGTTTGGCGTTTGGATATTGGTGAGAACTTAATATGATAGGAGTGTTCCCGGGAGGGACTCACGACAACTGTTATACCGGTTTCGGTGATCATAGTAACAAACAATAAGTGGAGGCACATCGGCGAGAGTTAACCTTATAAAAATAGCCCCCAAAATGTGAAAGGTGGTCGATTATGAAGATGAAATGAGAAGGGAGCAAAATGAAATGGTTCGATTCAAATTGGCTCTGGAAGTGAATGCCAAAAAGTGAAAGGAAGGTATTCTTTGAAATATATTTCAATGACTTCACCGCGATTGATTTAGTTTTCGGAGGCTCAAATCAGCAGACATCCTATTCGCCTATGTGTCAGTATCAACGATTATTGTGAACAAATTATAACTTCAGCACCTGTTTCTTTGATAACCTTACAAGCACTTACTTCTTAATTATCTATAATAACTTTTATAATTGTAGTATAAAAGTATGACCACCTGATGAACCATCAAAAATCACATTTTTATAACCGAAGTTGGCAAGTTAATCGCGTAATTTGTACGTTGTGCGTTTACCTGTATCTTTGATTGGCCAAAGCCACTTGATATGAGTGAGGAGAATGGATTGAAACTAGTGTATGATCCACAACTTGAACTCATACTTGTCCGATTTACTTGCGTCTTATAAGGTGAAGAAGTATTTCAAACCTTCTAAAAAATATTGATCCCCTTCCGAGCTACTCATAAGTGAATTTGATTATTAGGTTAGGATTAGATACCTAACTGTGAATTAGGTATTATAATTTCAACCCTTTCTTTCGGAAGGTCACGCGAGCCTACTCGCACGCCCCGTCTGAGTTGTGGAACCCTTGCGACGCTCAAGGATCTTCCACGTAAAAGTTGAGAACTTTAATAAATTATGAATTCTCGATATCAACAAGCTCGACATCCCGACGTGGTTCACTCTACAACGTAAATACAAAATGATCGTTTTCTCCATTGAGTGCTTCTCTTAGTAATTCTGAGTGTTTCGTAAAGCTGCTGTACTTTCCGTCATGATGTGCTCCATTCAGAAGTATACCGTAGGAATTTACAAATGATTCTACAAAGTTAGCACTTCCGTATGCAACAAAAACGCCTCAACCCCAGTGTTCACGAATACGTGATTTTCCCGTACACCCCCCCCCCCCCCCCCCCCCGACCTGCTCTTTTCGATGGTGAAGTGAAAATGTATAATAACGAAAAAATTCGATTCGAGAGTGGGGGTGTTCCGACCATAAACATCGAAAATCGGTCGATGCTACGGAGAAACGATCATCAGCTTTTGCGATCGGATTTCTAGATGTTGAGGCGTTTTTCCTTGAAAAGCAAAGGTGGTGTACCAAATTTGGTGCGATGTGGTACCAAACTGTTGTTTCCGTGAATCTGTGTATCTTTGAACTGAGATCTGTGTATCTTTGAACCTGTTATTTCTAAACTCGACCACCGACCAAATGGAATTCTCAGATTAAATCATACACATTTGACGATTGTATTTTAGTACTAATTAAATGATTAAATGTCGATGCTCACTGTTGATCTTCGTATCTGTTGTTACGAAGAGTTGGAATTGTATCGCTTACAATACACCACATCGGCAACGTTTCAGTTAACTCTGCTCAGTTAAAAAGCTCCGTCATTCCATAAAATATTGGTCATTCCAAACCCCAGAACCGAACATGTTACATGAACCCGTTGAAACTATGGATGAAAGTTTTGCCAAACGGTAGTATTCGATTTCACATTAATTTTTATCGAGTGGGGGAAATATTGTAAGTATGCGCTGAGTGAGAGCTATGGTTTCCCTCTGTCTATACGTATACCTACCTTTTCTTGGACTTGAGGTTGTTTATCTGATAGTTTTAATTCTATCGATAAACAGCAATAAATGAAATCAATGAATGAACAGTTACGGAAACTGCAAACATCATTTCCATGACCTAATTGAATTGTCCATATCATTCAGAACAAACTGTAGAATTGATTTTGCTATTCCGTTTGACGCTCAAGTGTCACAGTATTCGAGATTTTGACTTGGTCGCGAACGTCGAGAAGGCGCAAAAGTTAGATAGTACCCGCAACACTCCACGGACATGCGTTCCATTGCCTACACACGTAGGTACCCCACTTGTTCGGTTACAAAAACATCATTTATTGATTATAATATGTTACAGTAATGATACAATACTGCTACAGTAATAATAAAGGTAATTTATTACAGGTTACCTACATTTTTGGGCATCATGTCCCATTGTAATGTAAATTAACCACTGACGTGCGGCTGCGTTACAATTGAATTTAAAAAACCACAGTCATGCAGCATGGCTATAAGAGCGAATTTTCGAAGAAATAACCACGTTCATTCATCTTCAAAGTGCTCCAGTTTGAGAACGGAATGAGATATCGCAATTCTGATTTCACCATCGTGTTCAGCGTACAAAAACCTTTAAAATGAGGTGTCACTTGTCAGACTGTTTCATATTGGGAATTTATGGGTAATTTCCCCCCCCCCCCCCCCTAAAACTCCCCAAAACTCCTCCTTAGAGTGACCCGATTCTGCCCATCTACGAACTTAGCCTGTCGATTGCCAAGACAGATTTTTCGTGAAAATTTGAACTTTTTATCTCAATTCTTTCGAGAGTTATCGTCTGGAATGACACACATGTATATATCAGACACAGCGAACCACCGCAACCAGCACACGCACCTCCCACGCCCGGCAACCACCACCGCAACAGAACAAAATTTAACTAAATGCGTTACTTAAATTCTGGGGGGAGCAGTGTTGTGATCGGCTGCTCCTCCACAACCAATGTAATGTACATACATGTTGTACCTCAGAGTGGGGACCCCCCGACCCCCCTCTGATCATGTCAGGGGCCTATAAAGAGCCGAGGGGCCAACAAATACATAACCATTCTCAAGCTAACTTTCGGCCTCGTCTGTTCCATCCTTAATCACTACAATATAATTTTTGGTGTCTTTCGGCAGTGAATTCAGGATGGTCTGAAACGGATTTTGGTATAAAAATCTTTCGAAAATTCGAGTTTTAAAAATTTTGGACCGAGAACAATAGCTTCCTTTTCTTCGAAAATTCGCTAAAAAAAAAAAAAAACTTGAATGAGCATAGTTTGTGTGAAAAATGAATAAATACCTAAATAAAATAATGACGAAATGGTAGACTGACAATGAAACGAAGTTTGGGATTTCTTGCATGTGATGACTCGATGGAAGTTACAGAAACTTGACCGGACACTGCTTATTATTATTAATTATGATGAACCTTTGCAATCGACTAAGGAGAAAACTAGGTAGTAAAAAAAAAATCTATTAGTCAGCCAGTTACCAACTATGTACGAGTACGTTTTGAAATGTGCTAAAAATATTGGCTTTTTCAACTGTGACCAACTGCGTACCAACCCCAGCGTAGCTACCGTCTCATATTTGAACTCACTAGAACCGGTATAAAATCTAAAGGGTTATTTCCACTTGTATAAGAAGTAATATTACCGTACTTTCCGTCGTCACTAGCTGGTTGAGTCCAGTACAAGGACATCATCATCAGGCCGTCGAGTAGAATACTATTCTACTCGACGGCCTGATGACATCCTTACATCGAAAACGCTCCCCTCCAGTTGTACTCAACCAGCTAGTGACGACGTACTCCTCCGGAAGTTATGGTAATATCACTAGAACCGTTTTATCTCGACCACAGTTCCTGTTCACAGAAATCTGATTTCTATATTTTTGTGGGACAGAAGGGTTATCTATGCAAGAAATACTTTCGAAAGAATTAACTTTAATCTTGTGTTCTTCTTTAGAATTTTGGTTTCAATAATTGTAAAACACTAGCTGTGCCCGACATGCGTTACAATGCCCAGCAGTCCCACAGAAGCTCCATTCGAAATTTGAGCCTCGTGATGGGAACAGGAGAAAAAATCTCACTCAGCTGATCACGGCAGGGACCCACTTTGCCATCGTTACCCTCTGAATCTTCATTCCAAATTTGAGCCTTGCAGGTTGAACAGGAAAGAAATTGGCCTCAGAGCTCACTCGGCTGATCAGAGCGGACGCAGAGACCTTCGTGGGCGTGCGCACAACTCACCAAAATTTCATCGCAATCGGGTGAATGGTGTTGGAACGCATAAAGGACAAAGAAATAAAGAAAGAAAGAAACATTCATTTTTATGTGTAGTGAATGTGAAATTTGACGCACATCGACTGCGAGCGGCGTCGAGGGAGGATGTGCCCAGTTTGGTTATGGACGGACCACCACCATGCCCGGGATCTTTTCGGAGTGTGTCCGCTTTGGTTATGGGCGTACCACCTCCATGCACGGAATCTTTTAGGAGTGTTGCCTGGTTTGGTTATGGGCCGACCACCACCATGCCCGAGATCTTTTAGGGTAGTTTGCTTGGTTTGGTTATGAGCGAATCACCACCATGCCCAAGATCTTTTAGGTTGAGGAGAAAGACGAGGTGAGGAGGAGAGAGAGTAGTCAGCGACTAGAGGAGAGAGTAGAATGGTCAAAAAGGCGAAGGAGGCGAGTATATATAGGCTTGGGAGCCGTCTCCCTCCATCCTCTAGCTAGTGGAGGATGGTGGGGATCACCAGGCTGGCCCTCAGCTCTCCTGCGTCTTTCGTCCCCACTTCTGAGTTTATTTGCGAGATCTTAAGTTTACGGGGAGTGGTTCTGGGAGGATACCACGACATTATGTATGTAGATTGATTTTAGTGTCATCATCTTCATCAATATGGCATTAACATTCCCAAACTCATATTCTAATGTCAGACTATGTCCTCACATGAGAAACATCACGGGAAAACCCTGAAGAATTCGATATTCGGATAATCGATGATAGGAATCCATAACTCTTATTTATTCTTCGTAATGACCCGCAATTTCAACTGTAATACCTTACATCGTGAAAACTTCGCAACGCTGTTAAAAAATGTTAAAATGCCCCTGGGTTAACCGCGTTTTCATGAATATTCGAAAGTCTATCGCTCAAGAACTTTCGTCGGGTGAAATTATACGTTGCTGGAAAAATTGTGTCCGGAAAAAAAAAACCTTCGATGAGCACGTGGCAATTTTTGAAAGAGCAAGCTTTGGGTGCCTCCCAACTCATAATCTAAGCAAATACTGAGGGGGCAGGTCCGTTGAAGAACACGCACTTTTTTTTCATGAAGGGTTGGATGAATCGATCGAATGTAAATTACCAGGGCAGTATAGACGTTTGGCAGTAAATTGTTTATTGGTTCCGAACGAATGCATAACGACGTTTTCTTTTATTTGAACGAAACTCGAATATCAATGCGAATTCGGTTGGCGAGGCCCAAGAGCGTGTGGTTTTGTGAAGAAAGTTCATCTTGGAACCCGGTATTTTAAATTATTGTTGTAAAACCAGCAGGAAAAATTAGCGGATTTTTGTTAATTTTATCGAAACAGAAATGCTTTTTTAGAGTAGATGTTGTAGATTGCGTTAATAGGTACGTTAGTTTCGCCGTTACAGACCTGCACAATAAACGTATAGTTTAGTTCGATGAGTGTTCAATATTTTAATACACCTGCTGTAGAACCGATCTCAACTGGCCTCGGATTAACCGGCCAATCCAAAGAAACAGTTTATTTTGTTTATTATTTTCATGGGATCGAGCATGGAAAAAAGTTTAACCTCCTCTCACAATTTGACGGCAAAATATGCAGAATCCGAAAATGGAATTAAAAAATGTCTGTCCACCCGCCCCACGCCGTACTTCGCACTTTTCTTAGTTACCTTAATCAAAATTAATGAAAAACCCGGTATTTCTAGGGAATCTCAGATCCACCGGCCAAACCGGTTAAGAGGGGTTTTAGTGTAATTTTATAAATATTGTAAATATGAGTAGGCATGCCCAAGTTAAGTCGAGTTGATTTTTACAAAAATCGCCCAAACCCTTCCAACTTGTTGCCTCATTACTCTGTTGAACCGAGGAGTTATCAAACGTGGACTGCTTGTATCGACTTAACTTTTCTTGAGTTGCTCGTCCGATTTTTCCTAATTTGAATTCCAGTAAAACCTGCAGTTGAGAAGTTCGGATACCCGTTAAATGTATTTGACTCAGAGTACCTAACGGTTCAAGGAAGTTTAGCTGCCAACTCACTTGACGATCATTTCCGCTGCTCGTAAGTGTACTGAAGTAGGTACTCGTTTGAAAAAAAAGAGCGCTGTTTAATATTGTTAATGCTCTCAGTGTAGACGCTGCATTTCACCAGAGATATATTTTCTGGTGAAGGGCATATCGCTTCAGAACTTTCGCGCGTTTCGTTTATGAGTTTGAATAATGCGATAAACTTACCTTCAAAGGTTTCGCGTCATAAAAAAAGGGGTATTTTAGATATTTCATCGACTTTTCATCCGATAAAAAGTGGGGGAAAGGGGTCGAGCTATTTTTAATCCACGTGTTGCGTGAGAGATGATTCCTTTTCCCTTTTTTTTACCCCTCTTTCTGCCCTTCATCATACCGTGGAAATAATAAAAATACCCGCGCCCCACTCCTTCGCCGTATGCCTTTAAGATACTCTGGAGTAACATTTTAACCTTCCAGACTGTATACGATACACGGAGAAGATAACCAATCTTCGACTTTTCCACAGTAACCTTCCCTTTCCTCCCACGCCGAAGGTTATTCTTTATTTATGGAAAAAAAGGGAAAAAAAGGAGAAAAGGTCCCAAGTTTTGGAAGCGGAGAAGAAAGGGAGGTATATCCACTTTCACCTTACGAATAAAAAAAAGCCCCACCATTGTTTACTTTTAAGTTTGAACGAGGGATGTGGGGGGGGGGGGGATAAAAAGCGAAGGCGTAGAGTACCAAAAATTATACATAAGGAAAAGCGGATGAGCGATGAGGCGTTGAGAGGTTTATTTTTCATTACGGACCCTTTTCCGATACCGTTAAAAAAATGGAAGGCAAATCCGGATTCTAGTTCAGGGAGAATGAAATGGGACCTCTTCACTTGGGAAATGGACAGATCACATATAATATTGATCAACGGTTATCGCTGTGGAGTTCCCTTTCGGGGCTCTTGAAAAATTGTTGCCAATAATTTCCTCTATAAAATGTCGATTTGTGAATTTCAAGCTTTTTTTGCATTTCCTTCTATACAAGGGGTCCTTGAAAAACGCCTTGGTCGGAATTGGTTGCTAAATTTCATTACGCTCGGCGTCATAAGTTATTATTAGTAATTCCCGAAAGTTAGTGAGTTATACGTGTGGTAATTAAACGAAAAACTCATTGTTTTCTCTCTGTGAAAAAAAAGTGTTCTTATTTATAAAAAATAGTAAAACGAATAACAAGTAGGAAACAAGTATAGAAACAGTACCAGTGACAACATCGCTCCGCGGTGGGGAATCGAACCCCGGTCTCCCGCGTGACAGGCGGGGATACCGACTACTATAATACTACCGAGGACTTCAACCAGTCTTTATGCCACCGGAAAACTTTGTCAGTCATATAGTTGGTAGTTTGTAATGTTCCTTTCTCGTGGGCCCTTAACAGACTTTAACTCCCTCTCCTTCTGGGCCATGAGAGTGTTGAGACGCAGCAGCGACCGCCGCTATCTCATATCGTATAGTCGAATCATATATAGCCACGTCATCTAGATACTGCCCATATATATGGCATTGTCCTCTTTCTTTATCTCGAACTTGTTCGTCAGCAGGTTGTATTCTGGCAATATGTCTGTCGCAACCACCGCATCGAGACGAGTTTCAACGACGTGATGACTGGTCCACACGCTTCTTTTTGAAAATCCCTTATACTAGCCTGACCGCTCGCTTCGCTCGCTATCCGAGATTCGCTGTACGCAGTATCGCGGAACCAACAAACGACGGAAAAATCCCATAGCCTACCGGGTATTTGTGCCCAATTTTATCAAAATCCGTCAAGCCATTCAGGAGTTGACCATGGTCGACCATATTTCCGCTATGGTCAGGGAATTAAAAATGCGCCTACGTTCAACTTGGGAGGCTACTGGATATTGCTGCCAAATTTGGTCGATATCCGTTGAGCAATTCGGGATTCGACCATGGAGGGGCCCATGGATGCGCTATGGTCGACCGCGGGGGTAGTCCGAAGGGTCGATCGTAGATAGAATTTCACGTAGATTACGAATACGCGATAAAAAATAGGGGTTACCATTTCAATTAACGAAGTTGACCATGGTCGACCATAGTTCCGCTATGGTGAGGGAATTAAAAATGCGACGTTGCATAACTTGGGAGCCTACTGGATATTCGTGCCAAATTTGGTCGATATCCGTCAAGCCATTCAGGAGTTGACCATGGTCGACCATAGTTCCGCTATGGTCAGGGAATTAAAAATGCGACGTTGCACAACTTGGGAGCCTACTGGATATTCGTGCCAAATTTGGTCGATATCCGTTGAGCAATTCGGGATTCGAACATGGAGGGGCCCATGGATGCGCTATGGTCGACCGCGGGGGTAGTCCGAAGGGTCGATCGTAGATAGAATTTCACGTAGATTACGAATACGCGATAAAAAATAGGGGTTACCATTTCAATTAACGAAGTTGACCATGGTCGACCATAGTTCCGCTATGGTCAGGGAATTAAAAATGCGACGTTGCACAACTTGGGAGCCTACTGGATATTCGTGCCAAATTTGATCGATATCCGTCGAGCCGTTTGGCCGTGCATAGAAAGACAGACACACAGACAGACAGACAGAGATCCGTTTTTATAATATAGTAGGGATGAACCAACCTTTCCATTCTTCACAAACAGTTCCTCGCGGGGAGCAAAAATTTTTGAGAAAGGTTTTGGGAGGGTTTAGATTTTCGCAGGAGGAGCTTGCTGCCTTGGTTTGTGCTAGTGAGTCATTGACAAACTCGAGGCCGTTGGCAAAGCTCTCAGAAGACCCTCAATGTCCTCAACCTGATTTCGCTGTCACCAGCGATGTTTTTGCTGGATTTAAGGGAGAACGAGGTACCCGAAATAGGACTGAAGGAAGAGCAAGGATTCGAGAAGAGAATCCGCTACTGGCAGAAGTTACGGAAGATTCTGCAAAAGCCAGAGTACTTGGGAAACCTCGTCAAATTTGGAAAATCAGAAAAGGAGGCAAAATTGTTAAAAACAGGACATGTGGTGCTTATAGGACAGGGCGGTGTAAGAAAAACCAATTGGCCTTTGGCTCGGGTCGGACAGTTAATTCCAGGCAACGACGGGAACATCAGGCTGGCTGTGGTGAGATCTGCAAAAGGAAGGATGCTGCGGCCACTTCAGCGCCTGTACATAATGGATATAACTTCTGAAGATCTGAACTTGCCTCCCTAAGATGCTGTTCCCTGCTGTTCTAACTGCTTTTGGACTCAAAATTGAAATATAATCATTTCAGTAGTTTTACATTGGGAGTATGTCGAGTATGCCAAATTTCGCTACCGACGCTCGGCCTCTACTAATAAATTATTATTAGTAATTCCGGGAAGTTAACGAGTATACGTATGGTAGTAAAACGAAAACTTCTTGTTTTTCTCTCTGTGAAAAAAATAGTGAAACGAATAACAAGTAGAAAACAAGTATAAAAACATTACCAATCACAACAGCCTTCATTGTTTTTGGCGGCTAAAAGATTACATCATGCCAAATTTAGCCATGAAATCATAGGAGGAGAGCTGGATTGTCTCATTCGAGCCGGAATAGGACAATTCTTTCATTTTCATAGGACCAAAATCGTTTTCCATTCGTTGGAAAGCTCTTGATTTATCACGAATTTATTTCGTATTTGTTCTTGGTATTTATTTCCTAGTTTCATACTATAACTATATAAATGAATGTTATAAATGGATAGTAAACAATGACGCTTGTTTGGTAGTCACTTGGTTATAAATACGTAGTGGTGGGTCAAATCCCAATCATTTTGTCCGGTGACATTAATTTGGATATAAATAAGAAAAAAATCAACATTTTGTTACGTTCATGGAGGAAACGTTTGGTCTACAACTCAAAACAAAAATCCTGCTATATCAACTACTCGAGGGGGATCGTGCATCGATATGATCTTCACTCGACACATTGACCAAATTGATTGTAAAAATTACATCAGTTACTTCAGCTATCACAAACCAATATTAGCCGTAACTTCTAACGATTGTATGGGACAAAAATAAAAATAAAGTATTTATTTATCATCCGTTCACAAGTTTCTATCTACTCTAAAGTTAACATTTTCATCAAAATGAATATGTTTCAATCTTTTGTTTGAAAAAACTCGGAACGCGGCTAAAGCATGTTTCATGTTTCTTGAATTTTAGCCTTAGGCTCTAAGCAGTAAGCATCCGGGGGTCCAGGGGGCTTGCCCCCTGGCGAGGCGCGCAGCGCCGAGTTTTCTCATTCTACATTCTCCTCTAGTCGCTGACTACTCTCTCTCCTCCTCACCTCATCTCTCTCTCCTCATCCTAAAAGATCGGTGGAGGTCCGCCCTTAACCAGATGCCGGCAAATTCTCCCCTCACCCGCTCGTGGTGAATTTAGCGCGAATTTAAATTCATCACAGCTGTCAAACGTCTGAGCCGATTTCGAATTAGATTCTTTCAGTTTAATCAGAAAGTTCCGGATTCGAACGTGGTATTGAACATTTTCAACCTTAAGGCAGGTCCTCCATTGGAAGCGATACCGAGCGATCAGGCGATGCGAGGCGACTTTGAGGAGGCGACTGGGGTCATCCATTGGAGACGACTAAAACAAGCGTAGGCTAGAAGTGCACAGTGCAGTGGAAATGAAGGTTGGTGAAGGGACGAGGGGATGGGGAGTTGAGGTCGCTTGAAAACGCGACAATCCCATCCTTCGGGACGGGATCCGTCGCTCGTCGCTTGGTATCGCACAAATCCATCGCTCAAATACGCGTGCAGTGGAGGCCCCCTAACATACTTACTTACTTACTTTACTTTTATTTATTTATTCACAATACATGGAGTACAAATGAGCAAAATAGTTTGGAGAACAAATATTGCCCGTTTAAAGGCTTAAGCCCGTGGCGACGGGTCAAGAGTCACTAATGAGGACTCCATGTATATAATTATAAATTTAAAAAGAAAATAAAGAACAAATGATACAACAAGAAAGGAATATCTCTGTCAATATAAACGAAAATAACTGTTGACACAAACTGGGGCGAAAACAACTGACCAGAAAAAACTTCTATAGTTGAAACTCTATCGAAAAGTAGACGAAAAAAATACAAATGAAATAGGTTAACTAACAAACATAAATGCTTTTCAAAATCAAATTAGATTGTACAAGATTCAGCGAAATCAAATAAGAAATACACTGCCAAGGTGATGGCACAGGAGCTTCCTCGTCACAATCAGAGTGACCCATTATAAAATAGAACAGACTCGGAAGCAAAATAACATAACATTACATTACATTACATTACATTACATAACATTACATAACGTTAAATATACATATTACATAACATTACATTACATAACATAACATTACATAACATTACATGAAATATACATATTATACATAACATGACTTCCATAATACATTCCGTCCATTATACATAACTAGCCTGACCGCTCGCTTCGCTCGCTATCCGAGATTCGCTGTACGCAGTATCGTGGAACCAACAAACGACGGAAAAATCCCATACCCTACCGGGTATTTGTGCCCAATTTTATCAAAATCCGTCAAGCCATTCAAGAGTTGACCATGGTCGACCATATTTCCGCTATGGTCAGGGAATTAAAAATGCGCCTACGTTCAACTTGGGAGGCTACCGGATATTGGTGCCAAATTTGGTCGATATCCGTTGAGCAATTCGGGATTCGACCATGGAGGGGCCCATGGATGCGCTAAGGTCGACCGCGGGGGTAGTCCGAAGGGTCGATCGTAGATAGAATTTCACGTAGATTACGAATACGCGATAAAAAATAGGGGTTACCATTTCAATTAACGAAGTTGACCATGGTCGACCATAGTTCCGCTATGGTCAGGGAATTAAAAATGCGACGTTGCACAACTTGGGAGCCTACTGGATATTCGTGCCAAATTTGGTCGATATCCGTTGAGCAATTCGGGATTCGACCATGGAGGGGCCCATGGATGCGCTATGGTCGACCGCGGGGGTAGTCCGAAGGGTCGATCGTAGATAGAATTTCACGTAGATTACGAATACGCGATAAAAAATAGGGGTTAACATTTCAATTAACGAAGTTGACCATGGTCGACCATAGTTCCGCTATGGTCAGGGAATTAAAAATGCGACGTTGCACAACTTGGGAGCCTACTGGATATTCGTGCCAAATTTGGTCGATATCCGTCGAGCCGTTTGGCCGTGCATAGAAGGACAGACAGACAGAACGCATGCGCAGGGCGAACCGCTGGCTCTATCATGTTGAAATTTATATGGGACCTCAATGGGCCCTACCCGCTTAATCCCTGAGAATTACATTGAAATTGGGTGAAATCTTTGGTTACTACGGCTGTAACAAGGAAATTGAATCTATTTCACGCCAGCGCATGCGCAGAGCGCACCGAGGGTCCGATCATGCTGAAATTCATACTGGAACTCACTAGGCCTTGTCCAAACAACCCTTGAAAATTTGAGCGAAATTGAATCAAAATTGTGAAAGTTATGCGTGTTTGTTGAATTTAACGTTAGCGCATGCGCAGGGCGTACCGCTGGATCAATCATGTTGAAATTTGTATGGGACCTCAAGGGGCCTTATCCGCACCATCCCTCAAAATTTGAGCTGAATCAATTCAAAATCGTGGAAGTTATGGCTGTAACAAGGAAATGCGGACAGACTCACAGACTCACAGACTCACAGATTCACAGACTCACAGACTCACAGACCGACAGACACGGAACCAAATTTGTTCAGTAGGCTTTGAAACGCAAAATGCAAGTGGAAATTTTGATTTCTGAAGACAAAAATTTTTTGGCTCACGAAAGTGAACACAAGGCTTCCGCTGCTTCGCAGACTCGGAAGCAATACCATAGCCTTATATTTGGACTTTGAACAAGTAGTTGACGACTTAAGTTCCCCGCTCAATTTGTTGTACAGCACATGAAGAATATAATGAGGGCTCTTTGATGTTAGAAAGATGCGGCTCCGAGGAATTACAGCATTGCCTACTACTTGGAAACGAGTGTTATGATCGTGAGCCGGTTGACCGCTAATTAAGGAAGCAGCTTTGTGGTAATAGATCAATAAATTCTTCAAAAATAAGTGACGCACAGAAAATAACTTGGACATTTTGAAAACGGATTGTCTATCAAATAGTTTGGGCTTCCTATAGATGATTTTAATAATTGATTTTTGTAAAATTAATAATTTTTCCAAGTTTGTTGGGTAGGTTCCTCTCCAAACCAGTATTCCATATTGGATAACCAACTGCACTAAACTATGGTATACAAGGCGTAGTTGAGGCATTCCCAACATGGAGCGGATATTATAGAAGAGAGATGGGAAGTTCTTGAGTTTGTCTTACAAAAAACCAACATGACCTTTCCTGGACAATTTAGCATCTATATGTATACCCAAGTACTTGAAAGTTTCTACTCTTTCTAGCTCCTCACAATCACACTTTGTTGGATCACTACTGTAGGTGTGAATAACAGTGCTTCGCGAGGCGTCAGATCTGGCAAGGATGCCAATGGTCATAAATTTAGTTTGACCACTTTACCGCAATGCGATCGGTCGCTTCGTGTACGGACGAATACGCGTAGTCGCTCCGTATCGCTTCCAGTGGCCTAAACCGAGTTCTTACTGCGAAATCTTGATATTTTGTAAGTTCTGCTGTGATGGGCTTGAGCAATTTTTGTGGGCTGAGCTGATTGGTTTTATAGAACGGAATAGATCGTCAGATTCTAATTCACGTTTTCCTGACGTGGTCTTGAATACTTCATTGAACACAACATCCTTTGTAAAATCGCCCGAAGTAAATAATCATATAGTTACGGTTGTTCAGATTTTAGTACCTTATTCCCAGATTGATGCTTTACATTTTTCTTTGTTCATTTGGTAGTTTATTGTTGTTATCATAAAATTCTGTCAGGACGAACGTACTGGACACTTGAACGCATAAGCTGATCGACTCGATAGTTGGTTGAAACGGCTGTAATGCCAATGTGGTACCGGTTATCCGTGGTAGGTATATGGCGAGTGGGAAATGAAATTCGTAATATCAGCAGGTGAATTCATTACTAGTAAGTGGTCGTCGCTAGTTGCGTATGAAAATATTCCAAACTACTTCACTGAACCTTAACCGCTGTCACTGAGTGGCTAATATGTTTTTGGCTCACGACTGTTTGAGTCATACTCGGGGTTCAATCGAATGTAATTGAATTTCGTTGTTATCTGTTCCAGTGAACTGTCTCGACCCCACTTGCAGTAGCCACGGTACCTGCGTTGCTGGCCAGTGTTACTGCAAAGCGGGTTGGCAAGGAGCCAATTGCAGCGCTGTGGACCAGCAAGTTTACCAATGTCTGCCTGGGTGCTCCGAGCACGGGACCTACGACCTCGAAACTGCTTCTTGCGTCTGCGAATCGTTCTGGACTGGCGCTGACTGCTCTCAACGTAAGTCATTATATCGATATATTCATCATTCATCAATATATTCGTCGTTGTAGTCAATATTATACTGGGCGACCTACTCTGTGTAAGTACCTCCATTGCATTAAAGTACACTAGTTATCTATATCCTCTATTTAGAAAACCCCCAAAACATTTATGAAGTTCATTGAGTCCAGCCGGTTCAACGATTTCTCCAAATTTAAATAAATAATACATTTTCAGTATAAAAAGTTGAAAAATTTGGTTCAAATGGTCAGAAAAGTGAATTTTGATGTTGTAACGCTGCTTTTGTTTTACTCCCCCCCCTCCCCCCCCCCCATGAATATTTTCCATTCATGATCCATATAACAGCTATGTAAATGGCACTCGATGATACCAACTATCAAATACCCTTTGGTATAATATATCAGTGTAATATATATTATATAATTACTAGGGCTAGGATTTTGCATGTTTTGCATATTTTTTTCAGAAGCCCCAAACATTCATAGAAGTTCGTTTTGATCGTTTTCAGACCATTTGCAACCAAAAAAATCAAAATTTATTTTGCATGTTTAGCATGTTTTGGTTTTTTTCCAAATTTTTGCATGTTTTGTGCATGTTTCGTGTATTCTTAGCAATTTTATAGAAAAAATTGACCAAAAATGGATTTTTTTAGCTAATTTTTAGGTACAAACCAAACTTTTTTTTTTTAAATAACTAACTAAAACGCAGGCGCGGATCCAAGGGGGGGTCACAGGGGTCATGACCCCCCCCCCCCCCAGAATCAGCCTGCATTTCAAAAAGCAGAGCTGAACGAATTGTTCACAAACCCGAAAACAAAAAAAAAACCAAACGAAAACGAACCCAGTTTTTGTGAAATCAAAAAAGAACTATAAAAAAATCTAAAAAGATTCGATCAAAAATGTCAAAATTAGTCGAATACAATCGTACACTTGGTCCTACCAATGTTACTTTATATACAATTATGTCAATAAATTTACCGTGGTGTATCCGTCAAATTACACCTTGTTCATTTCTTCTTATTTTTGTTAATTATTATCTTGTTTTTGTTTCGTTCTCGTTTTCATTCCTGCCAAATTCAGTAAAAACGATACTGAACTCACTGAGATCAACAATAGATTGTTGTGGTTTCAATGTTTTGATTTGCAAACTCTGAAGTTAGCTACGCTGCCATAAAATGCGCCAATTTGTTTGAAAACACATTAGGACACTTTTTAGAAGAAAATTGAAAATAAATACATTTATCAGTTAAATAATTAATATATATTGAAAAATATTTTTTACATAAACAATGAATTTTATAAATAAATACAATTAATTTTGTAAGTAGACAAATTGGACGAGTTTAGGCATAAGGTTGAAAATTCGGTTTGTGTTGTTCGTTTGGTTATTTTGTTATTTTGTTATTTTTTATATTGTTCTACCCTGTGACCCCCTCCGGAAAAAAATTCTGGATCCGCCCCTGCTAAAACGAGTGGTAGTTTGTTTTCTATAGCATTTTTCAAACTAAAATGGGGTGATTGGCCTCACTCAAGATTCAAAGGCAAAAGAATGCAGGAAACCAAGCTGTCTGGAAAGGCCCGATTCTTTTGCGAGGATTAAAATGGATGGGTTCGTAAGACGTAATGCTCTTACAACCCATCCCTGTGCTTGAGAGATTTTTAATGAAAAGCAATATTGATGATTGCGAATTTATTTATTCACGCATGATATAAAATTTTCAATTTTTTATTTTAAATTAATTTATTAATTATTAGTTTGATATACATTTCATAAACTTTTTTCATGGTTTTTCAAATATTCTTAACATTTTACGTACTTATTCGTTAAAACGGGGTTCCACAAGCATTCATAGCCTAAAATTAATTTTTCTTTGAATTATTTTTAAAAAAGATGCTTTTGCATGTTTTGGCATTTTTCAGTGCATGTTTCGCCTCAAATTTTTGCATGTTGATCCGAGCCCTAACAATTACACGTTCTAGCAAAAATCCTCGCCAATAATTTTATAAATTGACCCATAGTATATATCATCTATAAATTGACCAATAATTTATAATCAGTAATGGACAATAATTTATCGTTGTCAATTATTTATAAATTATTGCCAATAATTTATAAGGAGGGCCAGGTTCTCTAGGACCGTTGAGCCAAGGGAGAAGAGAACTTTGTAAGTTCCTCCTGAATTCGCAGAAGAAACCACAAGCTTCTAATTTACTTGACTCAAGTTCGTTATTAATTCCAAGTAAAATACTCGTACTACCAGTTAAACGTTGAAGCACGGCTTGGAAAACGATAGAATTGCGCCGTTTGAATATTGCTCGAGTTATGAATATTTTAATGATAATTATTAACTCCGTGCAAGTCTCGTTTCATTTCGTTTCTCAACAGAATCCGTGGAAAAGGCTTCCCAAACGCCTTTATGCCAAAAACACTCGAAAGAGAATGTTTAATTACATAGCATTTATTTTGAAATCCCCGTCTAAAATTTACCATTCTCTTTTCACGTGGGGCCCCGTCAAGCTTGAAGAGGGATTGAGTTTGTGGTTTATTTCCCTGCCAACAGCCCGAGGGTAGTGCCTTCTTCCGAAATTCGGACTTTGAGAGATCATCTCATCGGGTTGTGTACATTCGAGTAAATTGAGTCATAAATCCAATTTCGGGTTTCTGGTATCTGTAATTAGCCGAAAACCCAACGTTTACGTACCTTTTGATATCTATAAGCACATTACGAGCATGTAACGTGCCTAGTTGCCTACTCCATGTTTCCGTATTTTTGAGTTGCATTTTTTAAAATTTTGGTTCGTCCAAAATGTGGAATACTCTTAACGTCTTCGAAAGTTGAACGTCGCCGAAAAATTGTGAAACGACCACCACTCTTCAAAATCGTCTAGTATCGAGTGTTTTACAAAAGGTTTTTGTTTGACTTCTACTTGAAATAGCGAACTCGTGAATTAATTATAAATGCATGAATAAGTTAAAATCTGCTAAAATCAGCTATAATATAAAAGCTAAAATCAACATGCTTAACAATTTGAATTCTAATCTGAATTTCTGAATAACAAGACCTTTCAGACCAACTTCCAAATCCTAAACCTTCTGAGTGGGTGTACTCGTGTACTGTACTTTTAAGTAAGGTAAGTAAACGGAGTGAACTTTCCGCCTTACCTACTTTTTATTCATTATTCAGTTTTAATTGTTCGAAATTTTAGATTATCTGATGCAAATAGAAATTGAAACATTTGAATAGGTTTGGTTTCCGAATCGGTCAGTTCATTTTCGTCTTCTCCGTGCTGTCCGTTCTTGGTGTTTCATACTTAGCAGTTTTCTGAATCGTACCTTACTTATGTTCATTGACATTCTGTATTGTGTAATTGGGCTTGCCCGTACATAAAAATAAAATAAAATAAATAAAAAAAATAAACCCTTTAAAATTAGCCTTAAAAAAAGGAAGTACTGAGAGTTAATTCTTTGAAAGCTAGAAATCGTTTTGATCACTGTATTTTTCATCCAAATGAGGTTTGAAGTTTGTCCCTTTTTTCCGAGTGACCCCCAGACTTGGCGTCATCTAAATTTTCGGACCTTTCGCTGTTTTTCACGTAAAACTTGAAAACTATCATTCCTACAGAAAAGAATCGCCAGTAATGGATTGAATAGCACGAAATTTTGCGTCGATTGAGCACCTGGCATTACAGTCGTTCAATAATAAGCGAGATATGATGATTTTTTTCTGTAGGAATGACAGTTTTTGTGGTCTCACTTCTGAAGGTAACTGGGAAAAAGGAGCTAACTTCAAATTTCTCCATTTTGATGTAAAACAACGATGATTTCTAGTTCTCCAGGAATTAACCAGGTGGTTTTGTCACCTGAAACTTTCCAAATCTTCTTCCAGAAATAGTTGATTTGAAATAGAGTCTGTAAATTTTATTTCGGATGATAACAGATTGTTTATTATTTCCATTTATTTCCATTCCCCTGTGTATTTTCATTCCGTACGCCTTATTCGTGTTATATCTGCTTAATATTATCTGATCCGCTTCATTATTCAATTTTAGTCCGCATCTGAACTGCTGAGTCAATTTCAGTTATACATAATCGATAGTATGAGGATAAACAGGTTCTACAGCAGTTTAGACATCAAGTTTGAGACTCCTGGATTTGTCTGCATAATTACGAATCAAGGGTTTGACCTTTCAGATTCCTGAAATGTGGAGGGTTGATTCCGTGGAGTAGGATTTTAGGCTCATACCTAAAATCTGACACCAAAAACCTACACTTCAGCGCTTAAACTTGATTGTGCTTGATCAATAAAGTGGTTTGAATGCCTTCGAATGCATCCACTTATTAGATACTTGTCAGTATTTCTACAAGTTCGTTCCTGTCATTCACTTTCCTCGTGAACCGTTCAATAACTACCGTCTGACCATAGTTGTTTCATTGCAGTGTTTCCACTCGTGGCTTTGATTTCCATCAGATTGAATACATTCGGCAACAACTAGTCCCGAGGTCTCCGCTTTCAAAACCATTGCCCCTTTCTGTTGACTATTGATGGGCCTTGTTGACTCAACGTAATGTCAATAAACTCCTCGGTCAATTGTTTGGGGTTTCTGCACTTTGTATCAACAGCGCTCGCCACTTCATAATGCAACACAAAACCTTGTCCGGAATGAAACAGTACGAATCAAGAACAACATATAGTAGTCATGGAAACCAAAGAAAATTAGTCTGCCCGTAGTGCAGCACGGTTAGATGATATTTATGAATGAGGTACTTCACTATAAGTAACAGATACGTTCTAACCCTTCGGACTAGATCTGGGCAACTGCTGACATTTTAAATGAAGCACTGTCGCGCTGCGGAAGAACTGTCATAATAAACTTGAATATTTTAAGGGTATCTAGCTTTGCTGCGGGTCCAATATGAATTTCATCAAAATCCAACTAAAAGATCGGTATTCACGTATCCCAACGTGTTTTCATTGAAAAACCAATACTCATGTCCTAATGGTGGGTTTTATAAGTATTCAGTAGTGCCCGTTCAGTGATGGCCTCATGAAAATTGTCACATTCAGTTTGATTCGTGCTGGTGTTATCTTTTTTTACCGTTCGTTTTGAATGTAAGTGACATAACACACCTACATATCAGAGGTGACACAGCGATGTCATCCAGATATTGACTTCCTAATGCTGGGCACCTCTGCAGCAACGGACTTTGCTGAGATGTACTCGTTTGAGAGTAGGTACTTCTTAGGAACAGGTTGCTACTATTACTACGAGTAGAAAGAGCAAATAATAAGCTGTCATCTGTTCGCAAAGCTTCAGTCAGCTCTGTAGCTAAGCCACCTATTAACTAGAAGAGCTGCCTGGGATTCCTTCTATACGGACGTTTCTAATGGTGGGTTTGGTATGACTGCCTGTAGAAGTTTGCCTGTGAAATGAAACCTATAAATGATGTTACAGCTTGGTGCCGGTTAGACTGCGGACCGCACGGACGATGCGACTCTGGTCGTTGCGCCTGTTCGGACGGCTGGACAGGAGACACCTGCGACACGCTGCCCTGCGACGCTCGGTGCTCCCAACACGGCCAGTGCAAGAACGGGACCTGCGTGTGTTCTCAAGGATGGAACGGACGACACTGCACACTTCGTAAGTGTCGTCAATCGAAATGTTGATACATTGATGAAGGCTTTTCACAAAGGGAACGTGGATCTCAAAGTAGGAAGTAATGACCAGAACATCTTCAACTACCTAATGTCAGGTCAACGGCATCAACCAAATGTCCGTTGAACCTGCCATGGAATTTCAACAGTACACCTGTGGGAAAATGAACAATCGGACGTTTCCACAGGATGTACCAAAAGTGTTGATTCAGGAGTGCTGACGACCGATTTCCCAAGAACTCGCGGCCATAGTCAACGACCGTGCTTTGGCTCATTGGGTGTAGCCGTGACGACAGCATCTTGTACCAATTTTGGCACATGCAGGAAGGGGTACGGTTCCCCGCCTACCGCTAAGTCACGATTGCAACGGCCAATTGTAAGGGTTTATTTGGTTCTGGGGTTTTCACTAATTCCCTATTAGAGGGATATCTACCCCAGTCCCGAGATGTAAGATCTACGCTGGGCTGTCCCGTTTACCCTTTGGCAGGAAGATCTTACTCTCTAGAGATTACTTCCTTTGAGAATCAAGGAGTAACCCTGCCTGATATACACCAGGAATCCGAGGGTTGTAAATAAGGCTGGACTTGATTAGTAATTAGAATTCTTCTGAAACAGAAGCGCTGTTTAATGAACAGATATGAGTACTTGAATGGAATACATACATATATGAGCAATCTACTGTAAGTCCTACCTAGGCCCTCGGAATCGAGAGTGTCCGAACGCACTCTGCGATAAAGTTGCGGCTTTCGCGAATCTCACGCAGGAGCGAACCGGTAATTATAGTCAAACGACTCTGACCTGTTTGGTGGTATCAGTCCAGTGGTTGCCTGATGGCTGGTCCAGGCGACTTGACGGGAGCAGGCTTCTGCGACTAGGATGGAGGGAATCTGTCAGGTTTCCTCCAAACGATCGGTCCAAAGAGTGAGAAGGTCGGGCACAATTAAAGCCTATTGACTTGTTTCTTCTTCGACGTCTGAGGAGAGATCGTTTGGAGGAAACCTGACAGATTCCCTCCATCCTAGTCGCAGAAGCCTGCTCCCGTCAAGTCGCCTGGACCAGCCATCAGGCAACCACTGGACTGATACCACCAATCAGGTCAGAGTCGTTTGACTATAATTACCCGTTCGCTCCCGCGTGAGATTCGCGAAAGCCGTAACTTTATCGCGGAATGCGTTCGGACACTCTCGATTCCGAGGGCCTAGGTAGGACTTACAGATTGCTCATACCTAACAAACGTTGAAAATAATACGCAAATCTGCCTACCTGATGCATCACGTTTTGAATGGGTTTCCGATCATAGTTATTATGATTCCGTTCTGACGTATTGCAGGATCCCAAGAACCTCTGAAATGATGTCAGCGTCTACCTAGAGTATTTTAAACCCGACATTTAAGATTTAGGCAGATTGGGGTCGTTCTCATAAAACATCCAAGTTGCAAATATCTGCAAAACCGAGAAAAATCCATTCGTTGCATACTTTTAGTATACTTGCCATCACTTTGGAATCCATGCGTTCTCTATTTCTAACTCTTCAATATCCCTGACCGTATGGCTGAGCGTTTCCTCGCAGATATACCTCAAGGCTGGGGTCCGATGCCTCGGATGAAAAGGGAATTTTGTCAGTATCCGTCTCTTAACTAGTAACGTAAGGTTTCTTGTGGCAAAAAGCACGATCAGCGGCATATTTTATTTTATTTATTTATTTATTTTTGCAGCCGGTTGCGTGAATGGGTGCAGCAGACACGGATCCTGCATACTGCAAGAAGGCGAATACACTTGCCAGTGTTCCGACGGTTGGGCTGGAGTCGATTGCAGCGTCAGACTTGAAATGGAGTGCAGCGACGATGATGATAACGATAAAGGTTAGATTATTTTCTGCATCTATTGAAGTACCTTATTTCTACATCTATTAAATCTGTCCGATCGAATGATTGGTCAACGATTTTGTCCTTGGTTTTATAAGCAACAAGTTAGTAAACTTAATCTGGAGTTAACTGACTGAAGTTGATTGAATTCCACAACTGGGAATTTGTACATACTGAGTAGATTGTAGATGTGGGTTTAACCATTTTGATCTTGACAACCTCTCAGCTGTTGTAGGTTACCTGACATACTTCTTATTCATCCCGAAAATGATGCTATGAACTTTATAACCCTTTCACATTTTGAACCCAACCTCGTTGTTGGCTAAGAAATAACTTTCCTCTCCCCACCTGGCTTTTTTATCTCGAAATTACCCTTCGCGGAAGCCGGCTTAAAACAAACGAGCCTGACAAGTGAGTAGGGGTTAAGGCGAAATTGTCTTGTCTTTGAAGTTTGTCATCGGATGAGATGAGAACCTGATTACCTTCGTCCTTTCTCTTGATACCGCTACCGTAACTAAGGTTTCCATTACCTGAGAGCAAACTTGAAACGCTTGTCAAGGCGAACCACGCATTAAAGGAAGCACAAATTCAAAATAGCTGTTCAAAACATTCTTGTTACGAACGCAACGTGGGCAGTGGACTTTTTGAGTTTACTGTGACAGTATTAATAATTTATTGCCTTGATATGGGTCATTTCTTAAAAGCATTCGGTCAGAAACACTCGTCTTGATTGAACTAGAGAAAAAGGAAATGGATATGCATTACATAATAAATCACCTATGTAGGTGGAGTCATGCAGATGCTTCATAGATGTTTATCATATTTATGTAAGGCGTGTTTGTGGATGCACTGGATTCATCGGCTGCTCACGGCTTTAGAAAGTTGAAGGTTGATCTTCGAATACCTACAATGTATGCCGTAATGCCTGTAGACCTACGTCTGAAATATTTAACATGTTTCCGTGCAGTGATAAGATTCAGGTTTCTCACCTTTTTATCAGATATTCCAGAAAGTGGCCCTTGGTTGTCGATGTAATGAAGGCTTCCATGTAAAGGTGGGCGATAGCCCCTGATTTCGGAGTAGTGACAGTCGACAGCATTGATGATGAGCTGCTCAAAAACGCTCTCCCTGCACCAGGCCCCGCGGTTGGGTCAGTTGGTATGTTTTCTAATAGTCCAGGGAAATCGTGCAATGGTGGGGGGGGGGGGGTTTCCTTGCATTATATGAGGTAAGTTCGGATTTTGTACGTTGTATGTTGAAATGGTAAAGACAAATCCAAGTTTTCCAACTCGGAAACCTAACTATGAACAGCTGTATCTCAGGAACTGTTAGGTCTAATTAAATCAGATTGGTATCTTTTTGTTGTAAACTTAGTCTTCTATGGTCATTTTGGCCGTAAAATGGGTCGTTAGGGGTCAAAATTGACAAAACTGAGAAGAAAAGAACTCTAAAATATTTTTTTTGAAATTTCGTGAAACTTTGAACAGCTGTGTCTCAAAAACTATTTGGTTTTACAGAGACCAAGTTTGACTCATTTTGTTGCAAATCTACTTTAAAAGCGTACGCAGTGTTTTTCGCCGTAACTTGGGTCCTTGGGGGTCAAAATTGACAACGACTGAGAAGTCCGAAAATCTACCGGTTTTTCAAGTAGTTCAAAATGATTATGAGGGCTTCCGAGTTGGAAAACTTGAACTTATCATTAGCACTTCATCATATACAACATACCAAAAAATCAGAATTACCTGGTGTGGTGGTTTGAGATGAGAGAGGTAGTGGTAAGGTACGGAGGAGAGAGTGAGAGTGATGGAGGAGAAGGTGCTGGATCTAGCGTCTAAAAGGCCAGGGAGGTTTCCACCACTAAAGACTCTAAAGAGGCTAGAGGGTTTTGCCCAGTGGTTGCCACTCGTAGTAGGTTATCACCTTACCGGTTCCACCAGTCTGGGATCTTTTTGGTAAAACGTAAGGAGGCGTGAGAGGAGAGAGAGAGAGAGAGAGAGAGAAGTCATCGACTTGAGGTTTGAGCATAGAATGAAGAAACGCGTGAGAACGGCGGGTTTTTATATGGCCCTTTCCACTCTCCCCCAGTCCCTAAACGGTCGTTTCCGACCGGTGGGAAAGAGTGGGGTTTTGCCTGGAGCCAGTCACGTACGCCGCTTCATTCATCTGGTTTGTTTTGTGCAGTCTTAATATGAAATACAAAGTAATGTTCTGGAAGGGTATCACGACACCTAATTTGATGCAAGGTAAAATGTTTCAATTCCCTGGACTATGCAGTTTCGGTCGTTGCTTGATCCAACGCCAGATTGCCTCGTCTACTGTCATCCTTAATATTATTTTTCCAGTACTGCACAAGGTACCTTTGATGCCTTTTGCCTTTTTGCTATTTCATTATCGAATCCTACACGTTCAAATGCAACTTAAAACTCTCTTAAGTGGTACTCGATTGATCGGACACGGTCGCATTTATTCATGGCTACAATTATTTCTGTCTGCAGATGGCATGATGGATTGCTCAGACTCCGAATGCTGCACTCACCCCGCCTGCGCCGAGCACATCATGTGCCTCGCGTCCAACGACCCCGTTGAAGTCCTCCTTCGGAAACAACCGCCGTCCGTCACAGCCTCGTTTTACCAAAGAGTCAAATTCCTTGTAGAGGAAAACAGCGTTCAAAGCTACGCCCATATGGACGAATACTCCGAAAGGTAAGTCACCTCTACAGTTTCATACCTACCACGCTTTCTGTCCGTCCCGACGCTTTGTACATCTAAATCCGTCATATAATGACGTCGTTTAGAAATGAATACCGTATAATAACCTAGGTACGTCCATTTTTATTTTATTCCTACCTATTTTTTCACATTGAAAACATAAGCAGTTGTTTCTTTTGTCAAACAACTGCTTATTTGTAAGTAAAAATTGAATTAAAGCGAAGTTCAACTTCTCCTGATTCCTTATGCCATTCTATTCTTCAAGCTCACATTTTGGAGGTGTTGCCTGCAATAAATTGGTACCTATTCCTAAAATCATCCCCTCTACACCCAGTGACCAATATCAGCCATAGTTTTCTGTTGATGAAACATTTTATGTGTCTTCATCTCTCCAATAATCTTCTGGTACACAGAAGACCCTGTTTTTACAATTTAATCCCTTTATTTACTGATCCCCGTTACCAACTAAATTTGAAGTTGATCTTACTGATTCCATACTTTCCCCCAATAATTTATCTGATTTTATTGTCTTACATAATATTATGTTTACCTAAAATGTTGAAACATTCTCCCAATCCTGACCTCATTTCCATCCAGAAATGACGAGTGCTTTGATTGAGATTCTGTCCAAAACCGTTTGCAACGGTGGAATACATCAAACGGATCTTTAAGTTTTGTATCTTCCTTTTATTTGGACTAATGTACAGTTGCAAATCTTTCATTTCCGTTATACTGCATTCGTTTTATTTATTTATTTTTAATTTAACAGTTCGTATTATTTCACACTACCCGTTGATTTGTGTACACCCATAAATCAATATTAGTTTTTAAAATAGGCAATGGAAAAAGTGCTGCGAAAAATATGTCTTGAAATGTGTTAGGCAAAGAATAAAATGAAGGTTGTCCACGTCCATATCGGGATGGCACGATTCATAAAGCTACCATCATTTATGTACGTCATGTTGAATCGCTTACATTATTATAATGACTCTTTTCACGAAAAAATTACTTTATGAACAGTAATGTAAGTAATCCGAATGTAATGAAAATAATGGTTTAATCCAAGTTGTTGGTGTTCCATAAAAATTGACACCTCGTCATGATCAAAATTTCATAGTAGGTTTATTTGAACGTATACTGGATAAAATGTCGAGGAAGTGCGACGAAACCGCTGTATCTAAATCAAAGAACTCGTCATCTCGAAGTGACACAGTAATTTAACGAATAGTAGTGAACCAAAAAAGAAAATTGTTCAAACTGAAATCGAGTTCATTCACCAATTGGGCACCCTCCAAAAATGGCATGTAAATAACCACCGATGACGTTGACAAAGTGACAACAACGATTTTTATATGGATATTAGGAAACTCAATTTTTCTAAGCATGAAATTCGGCTTTGTTATGTACCTTAGTTGGTTTATTGAAATAGCCTTTTCCTCAAATTTGAGTTTAGTACGAACATCGTCGCAAAAATGAACAGTTCTACGATAGCGTTGTTCAGTCGTACTGACTAGGGGTATAAGGAAATTACTAATACAAAACAGTTATAATACATAATGATGGTAATCTATTATACGGAATTTTTAAAAATTGGCAAGAAGATACAGCAGCACTTTTCTTCAGTTTTGTTTTTTGATGACTTTGATTTCGATGGATTATTTTTGATTTTGTGGTTTATTACGTTTAATTTGTTTTATTTTTTTTTCGTTTATTTAGTACAGTACATATACGGCTTGAGTTGTCCAAAGTGCGGTTGCTCGATATTATAAGGAGGTGGGGGGTTTATTTTGTTTTTCTCGTTGATTTCGGATTTATTTGTCGAGCAACCTATCTTTGGCGCTCAGGTTCGAAGAATAATCCAAAAATACCTTATGTGTGTGTCTTGTCTCTTGTCTTTGTCTCACCCATGCCTATCCTTCATATACCCAGGAGCGAGTGGGGAAATGGACTACCTAATTATTTCTCTAATATGTGATGCGATTTCAAGCATCCTTCCCCTTTATATTCACGCTTTCCGTTTGAAGGCGAACGAGAATAGTTTGCTTACTTAACCATATACAACGCGGTTCGTTTAAATACATGTATAAATACATGTAACTAAATACATAGAATAAATTGACTAAAACAAGATACCTACGATACCTAATGCGACAAAATAAATAAATCGAAATACCTACCTTTTCCTGTTATCGTGACTTCTATTGAGGTTTCATGTAGAATTACAGCATCGTAGGTTGAACGGGTGATGAACCTTGAAGTTTAAAAACCACTTAGTAGTTGAGATTTAAAATTTCGTTAAAACTCCAGTCCGAATATTCTATGGGGCTACAAACAAAGGATGGATATTTCTAGACTTCTGGCTTTGCGCAAAAATCGAAAGGATTACTATTTTAAAATTTCAACTAACCAACATAAATTTATTTATAGGTGGGGGGAGGGATCAAAGATAGTGTAGTCGTTCAGTGTAAACAACAATGTTGAATGATAATGACCCTTCAGAATCAGTTGAATGGTAGCCCCCCTCCACTGATATGTTTCTTGCATAATGGATCAATCTAGGTAGCCACGTGCGGCTGTACAAAATGTATGATTGAAAATTTGAAGCAAAATTAAGAAAAAAAGTAACATACAACGAATTAGGTAACTGTAGAATCGTTTAAGTAAAATGTGAACGACTAAGTTCTTTGTTCTATTTATGCGCTTATGTTCTAATTATGTGCGTGTGTTCTAATTACGTAGGCACATGTTTGCCCATCTTCCTCACTCGCTTCATCAACCTTGTGTGTCTGGCTCCCCGAGAAAAAAATTTACCCGTGTGAAGTAAATTTTTAAAAAAATCTTGTCTGTTTTTTCCAATCAACTGTGGATTTGTGTGTTTGTCTACTGATACAAAGAGGCTGACCTGACACCTTTAATGGGTAAAAAAAAATCCGTTGACACTTCCTACAAAAAATTTTTTTTTTCAAATTTAAAAATCGCAAATCAAAACTTACCTGGAAAACCGTAACGGCATTTGTGCAAATTCCTCAATTGTCTACCATATGATTTGTTACTACCTTTTAGGTATGCAGTATAAAATGTTTCAAAAACTATTTGTCAGATTGACTAGGTTTTTTGTTTCGTCAGCTTTTAGTAGCTTGTTTTCCTATAATTTATGTTGACACCTTCTGCTACACATGGTTTCTCTGCCTTGTTTATATGTTTTCCATGTTATCAACTATACCTTTCCGTTATTTAATTTTTTCGTACACAAAAGTGTTGTTCACGTAAATAATTGTCATTGGCTTCCGCTAGATATGATTGTTTTTATTGTTTCATTCAAAGTTTTATATTTATCACCTTTTATTTGTTTATACAAAAATTGATTAAAAAATACATAAAAGTAGAAGTTTTTTTGGCAGGTTTTTGTTGATCGGTGTTCTTTATTTTCGGAGGTTTTGGTTCTTCATTTTCATATTACTTTGAAAGCTCTGAAAGATCATTGTGTTTCAATTTTGAACTGTTTATTTTTTCCACGATAAGGAAACGCTGATTCTTTTGATTCCGTCAAACTTTTGATGGCGAACGTTTCGAAGGTTCTTGGGAGCTGAAAAATCGAATTTAGCATTTACGTAGGGTTTTAATCAAATTTTTTAATCAAAAAGGAGTGATAATTACGGGTTGAAGCGCCTCTTGACTATATTTTCAGTTGAACAATACAAACTCGCTGAAATTCCGAAGATTTGTGTGATCTTTCCAAATAACAGTTCCTTGTGTCTCTTATCCCAAAGCAACAGTAAATGTTTCTTTTGCTCATAGTCCTATATATAATTTCTCATCCAGTCGGTCCAAATCTGCTGATAAATGGTAGTAACGTCTGTGTATGCGCAAACAACGAAGCCCTTGTAACAGGAACACTACCACCGCCTGTTTTATTCAACTGGTTTTAATGAAATGTTGGGGGTTACTCCAAAATGTCCAAAAATTCATTTTGTTCGGAGCAGTTGAGATCACTTCCTATTGAAAACGTCGTACAATAATAGGAATAGGAATTAAATCCCACCTCGCGCACAATTAATCGCAATAATAATTCAATGATCAGTTCCTCATGGTTCATTTCATCTTTCAGAGCTATTTGGTGGTGGTTTTCTGTTCAATATTTCTTCATTTATATACATTTTTCCTTTACCTCCAGTATGTCTCTTCTTGTTTGTACACGTATTATATGTTTGCATAAGTGATGTACCTGTGTAAAACTAGAAAAAATCACTTATGACTGTTCACGGAAAAAAATTGCTCATTCTTCCCTAAATAATGAAAGAAGTGTATAAAACAACGTTTAGAATTATACTGCAAAAACGTGTTATTAATGCTTGTCAAAAAATTGAGCTAAGTAGTGTTTTAGTTATTTTTCTTTAAAGATTCCAATCAACAAAGGTATCCATGCTACTCTCCCACTCATGTGTGATTGTTTGCCTTTTCCCATCCTACCCCTTAAAATACGGCATGGATAAAATACATTTTGTTGTTACTCAGATTCAAATTAAAAAAGTTTTAAGTTAAAAAAAAAGTCCAAATTACACTTTTTTCTTACGTTTTTCATTTGAGTATTTTCAGTTGATTTCTATGAATAATTAAAAGCGTTTTATTGTGAGAATGTGTATATTTAGGAACTTGAACATCTGGGTGGTTCCAGGGGGTTTCGGATGAAGTTATGTTCTAATTTGGCTTTGAATGGTTTTGAAAAATTTGTTTTTATTTGGGTTTGGATGTCAATTTTACCGGGTCAAGTTGGGAAGTACGTTTTTATTGTGAAAGTTGCAATGGTCATGAATCCTTTGTAATTTAGCTCCTCTCCTTCTGGATTCCCACTCGTTGTTAGCTCAGTGTCTTTGATTCCCTGTTCACCCCACTTGTGTCAAGTTCGACCCATCCAGGTGTTCATTTTGATGTTTTCTCCATAACCACGAAGTAATGTGTCCTTGTCTTTTCCCACTCCCTGTGTTGTAGTCAATTCTGGAACTCTTTCGTACCTCGGTAAGTTTTCACCCACTCGAGACAAAAAAAGAGAAAAAAATAAACAAAAAATTGAAAAAAAATCAGAAAATAATTGCCCGAATCACAGTTTTATTTTTTCATTCAGCTCGTAACTTATGTGTCTTTTGTGTAGCTTTTTTTCCACTTAATTTTTCATTTCAGTTTCTTTCAACAAAAATCTTTCGTTTTTTCACGTTGTTTTGAATTTGACCATTCATCTTAGTTTCCCAATTCGATGTGTTATGGTGTCGGTGGCCGGAAGAATAATCGCGAGAGTGAATGACCACTATTTTTCTTAAATCCATAATTAAAATAAATACCCTATAATTAAATCAGGAAATACCTATATTATTTTCTGTCTGTTATGCGACTAATTCGGCTAACTTTATGTCAGTATCTCGTTTTTTAACATTCCAAAGTGCATACCATAAATCATAACTAAGAAAGTTTATTTTGTTTATTTCATTTTTTTAATAAATAAATCAGGATTCTAAAACTTCCGTACTCAAATCCTTGATAAAGCAATGTAAATTAGTTGGTAAAAGTGCCCTTCCCTCAATATCAAAATATGAAAACCTTGGTGTAATGCAGTTTGAAAGTAGGTATTTATGCGAAACCCTCGAATATAAAGACTTATTTATGAACCGTTTGTACCGTTTTGTTGTGTAATGTACTCACATCTGCTAGGCATGTTAATCTAGATAGGAATAGTAAACCGCTTGTTCTGTTAACTTACAAAAAGTCATTCGTGCAGTTTATCCCATAGCGAGTTTTCGATAAACTTACCTGTCCACCTACTATCTATCATTTCCAAATGAACAATGTTTCACAGTTTTAAAAATATATTAATTATTTTCTTCTTCTGGCTCCAAAAGTTCTGATCAGTGAAATAATAGAAATATTACACTTTTCACATTACAATTATTTATAGTTAACTTGCCTCCTATCATGGGGAAATTTTTAATACTGCAAAATTGCTGTAAGTTCAGCCAGTTTTTACTCAGAAGTTACCTACATACATCATACGTTTGCGTTTTGTAGCAACATCGGAGTCACGTGTTTCCGTCAATTTGTCCACATTCAATGGTATCTCCGTTACATCAAGGTTCATCTGCATTTAATTACTTCCAGTGCCCACCATAACACGTTGGCGAAATCTCCTTCTTTTGCATAATATCATTTATGTGTGTGTGCCATTGTTTTCGTTCAATGATTTCCTTTCCATACGTTTTCATTTTGAGTTATCGATTCCCTTACCCTTGCACTGTTCTTGTTTTTTTTTCTCATTTTCATTTTCTGTTTTTTCTCTGTGTCTCGTCATTGTGAATGTTTTACCACTTGTATGTTTATAGTTTAGTAATTGTTCGTGCTTTTTTTTTAATACCTCTCAATATTATTCCACCAAACAAAGAAAATTCTCAAAAACTAAAAACTAAAAGAGGCAAAAAACAAAAAAATTAGGAAACATTCGAGAGAAATCAAAAGAAAAATGTTATAGAAAGTGAATATATCAAGACGAACGGCAGCCATCTTTGTTCTACCCAACCTCTGTGTTATCCCCCACCACTTGTCTTTTGTCTTTGTCTTTGTCTGTTACCCTAACCCCATCCCTAAAAAAAATGTGTTACTTTATTTTGTGGATTTTATTTTATTTTTATTTTGAATTTTATACCTACTGAGAAAAAATGTACAAATAACGAATGAAGCAGGATGATAATGTTGCCAAGTGCGACCAAGTATGAGTTCTTGCCATGTCCCTCTCTTTCCAGCTTAATTCACAACCAATATTTTCACCTTGATTACTGCGATTGTTCGGGTTTTGAGGAAGGTAAGTTTTGTTACCTATTATGTTACTTCCATAACGTAGGTACTGAGTCGTCATTTTTCGACGTCCTTTTTAGTCACCCACCAAGAACTTACGTATGAAATACAATCAGGCCATATTACCACAATCCATGATATAAAATCTCGTGTTCAAATTACACTAATTATTAGACACAGACAAACATATCGATCCCCTTTAGAATGAAATAGGCTCGAGTTAACATGGTTATTACACTTATGACCAACTTTATTATTATAAAGGGGTTATTATAAATTTCCGGTCCGAATGGAACGTGGTTTTATTGGGATACGCCAGTAGAATTACCACATTGTTTTGATTTGGAGTGAATACAGGGATCATTATGCCCTACCACAAAACCTCAAGGACATTTTCTGGGCTTTGTATGAGAAGAAGAAGAAAAAGGTTTATTTGAGAAAATAATAATTATCAGACAGTAATTCGCAATAAACAATACGGCTAAGTTATTAAAACCGCTTGCCGGAAGTTCAGACTATAAAAATCAAGTCATAAGAGAAGTCATAAGAGAAGTCATAAGAGAAGAGAATTAATATAAAATAAAGCTAAATAAAGGAAGTTAGCAGTGTATTTAAATGGTTAACTACTGCTGTTACGTTGAAGAAACACCATGGAGACAACAAACTTCAGTAGGTAGTTGTCACGCCAGTTCATTACAGTTTCAAGAAATGTGTCCTCTGTGTGTCTCCGTCGTTTTAGATTTATGTATTCTGAAATTTCTCCTACCGTAGATAGAGTTTCCAAACCCTTGAGTTGTTTAGGTAATACCGGGTTACTAATCTGATGTTTCAAGTATTTAGAGGAATTTGCTCTGACACAAACGAGATCTTTCTCGTCTTAACGGGTTGCAACTTTCTCTTGAGTGGGTTCTGATGCTGTAATTCAAAACGAGCAAGTCTTAATAACATTTACAACAGACTTGTCATTCGCAAGTAGGTAATTTTCACAAATTAGAACTATTCCCGAAACAGAGAGGTTAGGTACTAGCTTTGTACCTGCAGGTTTGTATGTGTATCTACCAGTGCTGCCAGAGCCCTTTTCTGAATTTCCCTTGAAAAAAAAAGAAGATAAATAAAGTACCTAGGCACCACTGATAGAATATAATATTATTTAGATTTTTAATCTTGTGGGGTGTCGTTTTCCATGTTTTTTTAGGGCGAGGAGACAGGACATGAAGTTGATTTTGACCGAAAAGCGGAAAATTGAGGTTCTAAAGAAGTCTCAGTTTTCAAAAATTCAGTTTTTGTGAGTCAAAAACCTGGGAAATTGTCGAAAATCACCATACATTTGTACAATAACACTAGTACTAACATGGCACTATCTATGACCAAAGATAATTTGTCAAAAATAGGAGCCTTATTCGCGTTTTTGGGGTTCCAAAATTGGTCGAAACCGTCAAAAGTAGCTATTTCAATTATTGCACATGAAAGAAACAATAAATGAACAGCCAACACTATAGGTATGTCCAATAGAATATTCTATTGGGCATACCAATAGACAATTTCTGTAGGTATGTCCAATAGACCTGGGGGGGTAAACCCAGGTGACAAGGACTTCGCAGCGTTTATTAAAATAGGTACCTGTCATTATCATCAAGGAACTTGAAGTATTAGTTATTTATTTTCATATAATATTTTTAAAATACCTATCATCATCAAGGAACTTTTTCAAGACACTTGATATTTGTTAATTGCATAAAAATAGTTTATGAATGACTAAACTATTAGGACACGGGTATAGTCATAGATATCCAGTGGCCAGGTAAGTAACAAATAATTTGGTGATCATTAAAGTCGCATAATTAAAATATAGACACCTACTACCTGCCTAGTACCTACATTGAGTTACTTACATTTTAGTACCCTACATCACAAACACGCTAAATACTAAAACTGGCTATCTGAAGGAACTGGATCAGTCACTATAACTTCTAAGTCAGAAATGACTGGTTTTCTGTCTCGTTGATTGAACCGCCTGAAAATTTCCCGAGAACGTTCCGATTTTCTCTTCCAATTTTTCCCGATGGGCTGTGAATTTCCCGGCCGTTGGCAGCTCTGGTATCTACATTGTTTTGTACGTATGAGCGGGTATGAGTGTCGAGATCGTCAATACTGTAACTACTATTACCTCTCAGATATACGTTGTGCAGTATTTTAACAGTCATGTGGTATCGGCATTGGGACCACAACATTTCGGTTTAACAGGGTTGATAATTGAATAGTTGTAAGTAGGTAGGTACCTGCCTACGTAGTTAATTTTTATTCAGTTGCGAAACGGGCGAATCTGATTTTTCTTCTACGCCTGGTCATGGAGAAGATATTCCATTTTTAGGAAATGCAAACTTGTAGTAGTAGGTATTGCTTATCCAAATTCCTTCCCGATGTTACCTATGTTTGCCGAGAGGATGCCGTTGTATTTGTAGGATGTCGTTGTATTTGTAATCTGTAGGAGCCAAATCAAATAAAATTTCTGTTGAAACGGTTATTTTAATTCAAATCCAATCAACCAGGTAATCTTTTACCCTCTTGCATTCTTACGTATTCATCGCATTTCTTCCGTATGTAGGAATCTCGTCAAAATTCGGATCATTAGGTGGAAAAGTCTTCCTGTTGGAAAATCTCCCAAGTATAATTTGTAGGTACAGCCCGAATTCCTTCCCGGTGTTAGAAGTGTTTGCCGAGAGGATTCTTTATATTATTCTTATAGGATCCATAACATTTCTGCTGAAACGGTGATCTTAATTTATCCATTCAACCAGGTAATTTATTACCCTCTTACATTCTTACTCTCTCGTTCTCGGCTTTACTTATCTTTGTACGTAGGAATCTCGCCAAATTCGGATCATGCGCTCGAAAAGTGTTTCTGTCTGAAAATCTCCCAAGTATTATACCGCTGTGCTCAGATTGTTTCAGCTCCAGTTTATTTAGATTGCTATTAATCCAGTAGGTACACTTGCTTCAACAAGTAGGTACACGTTAGTAGGTTGAAATTTCGATTCATTGGCAATAAATTTTCGGTATTAGGTTTCATAGGTAGGAACTTCAAATAACGGGAACGGGGAAACATGTTTGTAAAACATTTTATTGAGACATTGCGTTGTGAACTACGAACTCGAACTTTCAGTAGGTACGAAAATACGAATCTCTAGTTGACATTACAGTAAAGTTGCAAAACGAGAGCGATAGTTCAAAAACCGTGACTGAGTGGTTCAAGCAAAAACAAAATTTAAGGGCGGATCGAGTAGGACGGAACATCACGAAATGAACACAGTTCCTGACAGCTACTTACCGAACACAGCACTAGATATTCCGCAAAAATTATGTCTCTCCTTCGACACGTTTCCTTTGCATGTTGCTTAAACTGCTGTAGGTACTTCTCTAAAAAATCATCAACTTCAACCATCCATTTCTGATTTCGTTTCACAGTTTCCTGCTCGTTGTTCGAACAAGGAGTTGCCAAATCGCTGTGCAAGGAACGACTTGCTCTTCAAAAACTTCCAAGTATGGAGACATCAACATTTAACTTCTTGTTGAATGCTTGTTCATTTGCAGCTTATGGTATCGGTGAGTACATACGTCAAATTTGCATCCTTTACCTTTTCTATATTGTACCTCTCTAGGCACCTCTTTAGTGCAGATGGCCAGTCCTGCGTATGCCGTCTTAAAAAATGAGTTTTTCGTTGAAATCATCAGCTCATTCTAATAAGTTATTTTTCTATGCTCTTCAATTGTTTGTTGTACCTACCATGTTGCGAACGAATATCGGATTAGGTACTTACTTCCTTTGACACATTCATGTTAGAATTCATAAACTTGTAGTAGGTACCGATAGTAATTTCATAAACTCATAGTCTACTTCAAAGATCGGTGGTTTGATTGCTTTAAGCCTTAGTGTTTGAAGTAAGAGCTCGCATGCAAAGTAGCAAACATTCAAAATACTTAGCTATCAATTTTTCCATGTATCACATACATATTATCCTGTACCTTCCAGCTGTTCTCATCACTAAATTACACGATCACGTTTGTTTCCGTTTTCCAGTTCCCTGCTCGTTGTTCGAACAAAGAGATTGGAAACTGGTTTCTTATAAGGGAAGGAAATACACCGCAAGCTCAAAATCGGTTGGGTGACCTGAGCTTTTCAACATTTTGATCAACCTCAGGTTTACTAACCTGATTTTACTAACATTTTTTATTGTGGCTCTACGTCATTTGGTGAAATATGTACGAGCAGGTAGGTGCTTTATTGTTTCTCATAAAAACAACTACAAGAACAATGTTGTTTTTTCGATCAGTTTTCGCATTCTCTCTGCGTAGTTTGAACGGCATTTAAATATGAATTTATTTGCAAGTAGAATTACAGGCTTCTTCATGGGAAATGTGTCACGATGCAGTTCCCAAGCAGCCAGGTCTTCAACTCCCTTTTTTTGTAATTTCGTGTCTATGATAAAAAACTCAGTCTTGTAGGAACTTTTATTATGTGTAATCCAGTTTATAAATTAGATTTTAGTTGTTGCTAGAAGGTTGAGATTTTTTCTTCTAAAGTACAGAATTAAAGTCTTCACTTTCTTACAACACACAGTTAAATTGCTCATTGCTCAGGAATCACTCGAAGTGTTTCATTCTGTTAAAAATTTAGATTTCTCAAAAATGTACGAAATCGTTATTTGCGACTCCTTGACATTTTTTCGTACGTATTTTTTGTGTGGAAAATAAAAAGGACATCTTCCTTTGCCTGGGACTTTGGCTACCATTCGACTAGTACCTCTTGACATTTGGTCAATCAACTGGCGCAGTTTTATTGGTCATAATATTATTATCCTCCTTTCTTTGTTATTTGTACATTACGATCTAACCATAGTTATTTCAAAGTTTCTTTTCTTTTCTTTTAATAAATATAATTTTTGTCTCTTTTTTCCTTTTTTGATATGACTTGTTTTTCAAAATCACACCGAAAACTCTAGTTAGTTGGCACTAATTCTGTGGAGGAACCTCTCCACGTATGCTGCAAACCCATTTCAAATCGGATATAAGAGTGAGCCGACTCCCACAAAATGGTACTTAGGTTCAATGAAAGAAAGGATAGGTATCTTCCAACCAGTGGAATGGCTACCGATCATACCGAAATGTTATTTTGAATGCTTTTTGTCATTGTATCATTAGACACTATTACAGAGGTGTATTCATATTTTTCTTTAGCATATTATATTTATATAATTTTACGTGAACTCTTTCTTGAGTCACTGCACTACTGCATGTGATGCCTTGTAAATACAAAACTGAAGAAAAACTTCTGCCTGAATCTAATATAATTAATTTTGTTTAATCAATCTAGTTTGACGAAGCATGACAGTTTCATAGTTTGAAAAATACCAGAAAGAAGCATTGTGGCTAGTTATGAAAGAACGTATTGTAAATAATTTTTTGGGTACTTTTTTCTGCGCTTTTTGTCTCGTTTCGCTACCATTTATTTTCTATAAAATTCCATTATAATGTGTTTGTTAATTATTTTTCAAAATAATGCATCAACTCTATTGGAGTGATTCCAAACGTCTTGATTATATTTTTCATGCTGTAGCGATTTCCCGAAAATGATGGTTAGATAATTTAGTTTGTGCCATCGTTCTCTGTTCAAGTTTATCTTTGATTGTTATGCATTATTAGGTCCAATTTGAGTATTGATTTCAATTTTACAATAATTTTAATTATGGTACCATTACTTATTGCTTCACGTGAAAGTTCAGTTTTAGTTTTGTTACATCGAGAATAGGTACCGTACTCAACTTATCTCACTGTCGAACTATTTCTATTCGAGGTTTTATTATTATTTTGGCGTATTTTAATGAAATGTAGCATGTTTAATAGTACTTATTCGACTTTTGACATTTGTCAGGCGTGTTTCCGTGATGAGAGGGCAAGTGCTTAGCCCCCAGGGCCTTGGAATTGTTGGAATCAGGGTCTCCGTTGATCGGGACTCGAGGTTCGGATTCACCCTGACCAGAGCTGGAGGATGGTAAGGAACATTTTTGGATATCGGAGGATTTTTTTGGCACTTTTTGGTGTATAATTAGTTTTTACGCTACTCGAATCGACTTGGTCCGAGTTGACGACAGACCGCATTCGCCGTCTAATCATGATGAGTGTTATGACGGAAGGAAACTGGTCCATGTCTGGCAACAATCGACATAAACCTAAAGCCAAGAATCCTTAACAATTTATTGTTCTTACTGCCTGCCTGCCTGCTCCATCCTCATTCAATGCCCTTTCTCTTCAATGGCAGGTTCGACGTTCTCGTCAACGGCGGAGGAGCAGTGACACTTCAGTTCCAGAGAAGCCCTTTTCGACCCATGACGAAGACCGTTTTCGTTCCTTGGAACCAAATCGTCGTTCTTGGCCCAATAAATATGCAGCTATCTGATGACTCGGAAATTTTTCCAGGAGGAGCTCCACCTGCTGCACTCGCTCTAGGTAATTCATACAACTCGATTCGTATAAGATGGGATATTAACCCTAGTGTAGTCCACGGATCAATGTCCAGGCTCGGACGGGAACTTATCTGAACATTCAATGAGAGCCCGCTCCCAACTCTACTTTCTATTTCTTTCAGACAGACAATGTAGATTTTAAAGAAAACGTTCATTCCCCTCTAGCAAATTCCCCTTCTGCATTAATTACAGGCCTGGGAATCCCGCTACACAGCGCCCCATGCTTGGACCACGATGAGACACTTTTGATGCCAGTCATATTGTCGACATGGATGCCCGAAAAAGTCGGCGGAAAACCTGGGAAAAGCTTGGTTTTCGCTGAAACTCAGGTAAGTACTTGAATTACGATTTTATTTAGTAGATAGTATAAAAGTGAATGTTAATCCCACTATTGTATTTCAGATGTTGCAAGAGAGCATTAGAATTCCAGGATCCAAGCTCCATCTGATGTACAGAACCAGCCTAGCGCCTGGATATCTCAGCAAAGTTGTGATGAGACTGACTCGAGCCGTCATACCGAAATCTTTGGTGAAAGTCCACGTGAGAGTCGAGATCGAAGGCTCAGTGCATACCAAAGTCTACGAAGCCGATCCCAATCTGACCCACACTTTCGCCTGGAACAAGAGAAACGTATATAAACAGAAGGTCTACGGCGTGGCTCAGGCGAAAATCTCCGTGGGGTATGAGCACTCGACCTGCCCAGTAATTGTGTGGGAGACGCAGACGGCGATTCTGCAAGGGTTTGACGTGGATATCTCTGACGTCGGAGGGTGGAGCTTGGATATTCATCATCACTACAACTTTCATGAAGGTGCGTTAGGTATCTACTAGTACAATAACATCAACCTTAGAAAGATACCAATGTGACCTTTGATATAGTTTTATATTTGAATTTGTGAATTATTTTGGTTTAGCGTCTTCGTAAAACTATATTATAGGTACTTACTTATGTATAGCAACTTGAATTGGCAATCTGAATTTCTCCCTTCCAGGGATTCTGCAAAAAGGTGATGGCTCGACTGTCCACCTGAAGCAGCTCGCTCGGAGCGTCAAAGTTGTTATGGGTACAGGCCTCCAAAGGCCGCTGATCTGCAAAGACTGTGACGGTGTGGCGAGGGACGCTAGGCTGCTGACGCCAGTAGCTCTCACCTCTGGACCAGACGGCTCTCTTTACATAGGGGATTTCAATTTGGTGCGACGCCTTGCCCCTGATGGCTCAGTATTTACAGTCCTTCAACTCCGGTAAAAACTTCCACAACTCCATAATGACTACAACTAATCAACAGTTAATCTGGAAAGTATGGAACTCATGTAGAAGTTGGGATCGTCTGTTCATTCAACTGTTTTTTTGTTTTTTTTTTTGCGATTTCAGAACTACTCAGGTATCCTATCAATACTACCTGGTCCTGTCACCTGCCGACGGCCGCCTTTACGTTTCTGACCCGGAACGTCATCAGATTCTCAAAGTCATCTCATTGGAGTCAGTGGCAGAACCAGCTATCAACTGGGAGGTAAGTGTCATCTTACCTCCTGTACAAAAATGTAGTCAAATACCTACTGGAAAAACAGGCTAACCGCATATCTTTTCCTGAAGGGGTTCTCTCAAGTTCTGCATAAGTGCTGAAGGTAGGGATTGTTCAGTCAGAAATCCATTTAAGGACTAAGGACAGTGGAACGAGTAGCAGGGCGTGGTTATTTCGGGAGTAGCTGTATCGAACATTGAATTTTATGCTATAAAATATTCCCCAGCCCTATTAGAATAGCTACCGCTCCTAACCAAGACTTCATCAACAGAAAAGTTTTTAAAAAACTAGTTCTAGAATATTTTGAGCTTGAAAATAACGAAAGTATTGTTATAAACAAGTTTAAATTAGGATAAAAATACAAATCAGCCTTCGTAGCTATTTTATTTTTTTTTTTTTATTTTTTTATTGAATATAAACTAAGTGTATTTACTAACTACTTAGGAATAACCTGTTAATACTGTTATTTCTAGATCAATGTAACTCATTCTTCAAACACTTACGATGTTCTTTGTCAATGAAACTGCTGATAAAATCATAGGCAGTAATAAATAGCAGTGGAAGAGACGAGCCTGGATGGGTCACTGACCTTATTAGGCTGATAAACCAGCATAAGTTTAGAACTTGTATTATGTATATATAGACTCTCTAAAAATCGTTGTTTGTTTTATAAAGTTTTTGTTGAATAAAAAAATTCAATTGAATTGAATGTATCAAGATATCCAATGAGCCATGGTTGTTGAACAACTTTGTAGTATTATGTAAAAATGGTATCTGCACTCTCTGTTAGTTTACATGGAAGCCGCATTATGCATTGATATTTGTTATGAATCATGATAGTGATGATTTCGGTCTATCAGCAGATTCAAGTAGCTTGGTCTGTTTCTATATTATTTTGTAAGTATGTATGTGATATTTTTGTTAATGCTTGCTCGTGGATTTCTGGGGCTCTTTGGATATGGTTTCCTAGAATATGGTGGAGGTTTTATGGCTGGTGCAACAGCGAAATAGAAAAGTCTCGGAATGTGCATTTTCCCCTAATATATAGATACCTAGTCAAAAACAATCCCTTCGTACATTTTAACGTTTTATTTGCAGGTGGCGGTCGGCTCGGGTGATAGATGCATCCCTGGGGACGAGACGAGCTGTGGCGACGAAGGGCCAGCCATTCAGGCCAAACTGGCGCATCCCAAAGGGCTCGCGATCGCGGCGGATAAAACCATGTATATTGCTGATGGCACGAACATTCGCTCCGTCGATCCCAACGGTATCATACACACGCTCATCGGTCACCACAAGCACCACAACATCTGGCAGCCCATACCCTGCAAAGGAGCCATCCCTGCATCCCAGGTACCCATGATATACCTCAACACTGTATGAAAAACCTGTAATAATTTGCCCCTTCCCACAACCCATCTGCAAAAGGCACAGCTCTCTGTTGTTGCGTGATAGGTAGGAACTTCCTGGACCTCATGAAATTGTTTTCAACACAACTAGCAAGGTGAAACACCATCTCAGCTAGGGTGCAAGACCACTGAGTAGCACGAGTTTTGCCTATACTCATCGAGTTTGTAGATAATTAATACAACTGTGATAGGCACCATCTGCCCATGGATTTCAACATGGCCTACTTGAATTCTACAATACCACTGTATACATATTTTTAATCAAAGGACCTTATCAATGCATCTGATGATCGTTTGTTTCAACCTGCTACTACTTCTTCTTAGGCTCAACTTCAATGGCCAACTGGTCTGGCGCTCAGTGCTCTGGACGGATCCCTTCATTTCATTGACGATAGGCTGGTGTTGAAATTGACTTCAGACCTCAAAGTCAGATTGGTCGCTGGGACTCCTCTCCATTGTCATTCTGGGAATGAGCAGGGCAAGGAAGACGGGAAACAGGTAAATCTTGTGGTACTTGTACCACTCACTTTTATTGCTTGATTGGAATTATCAGATCTGAATCATCTGTATTAGAGAAAAATCCCACGTCTGCATTAGGGCCTAATTGATTTCTACGTCTGGTTGTAGGTATTTGAGACCAAAATATTGAATTTTAAACGTCTCACTCTTATTCATATATATTTCAGGATGCCGAAGAAGGTACATCTGCAACACAAACTGCCCTTGGTCCAGTCCTTGCTCTTGCGTTCAGCCCCGACGGTCTCCTTTATGTTGCTGATATCGACTCCCAGAAAGTCAACGCCCTCCGTGTTGTGGACCCTTCTGGGAAAATGGCGTATTTCGCAGGGAGAGTCGTCCAAAATAACGACAAACCGTAAGTGTAAATATGTTAGTTGATGTGTGTGGTTGTATTTTCATGTACACTTGTTTGAAAGGTCTATAATTTATTGTACAATCTCTGGCTGCCAAAATCCCCTCTCCTCTGCTCATTAACCCTTAAAACATCTACTTATCCACGGTTCAGTGTTTCTCTCAGTGAGGGTGATATGTATTTACCGATTTCGATTTTCTTCGTTTTGTTCATGAAGAAATATTTTTACTGCACTACCATGATTTCATTGTTTTAATTGTGATTTCAGTTTGTGTGATTGCTCTGGAAACAACACCACCCCTTGTCCTTGTATCAGTGAAGTGAGCAACTCCAAAGAAACTCTCCTTTCAACAACAGCCCGGTTCACGTCGATCTCCGCCATTGCCGTCAGCCCAGATGGCATCGTCAACGTCGCCGACCAGGGCAACCTCCACATCCTTGCCCTAGAGCACTACCTGCCGACTCAGGACGAAAACGGAGAGTTCAGGATACCATATCCAGCGACTGAGGAGATCTACGTGTTCAATCGATATGGACAACACATTTCAACGAGGGACATAACAAGCGGGAAAGCCAAGTATACGTTCCTTTACAGCAAGAACACGAGCTTTGGGAAGCTTTCCACTGTTACGGATAGCTCTGGAAACAAAATCCTCTTCCTCCGAGACTACAGCAACGTGGTGAGTTGAAGGTCTACAATTTTCGAGGTTTTAAAATTGGTTGTTGGACATTCTTAAATTAAATTATCTTGATTACGTTCCAGGTTAGCGCTATTGAAAACACTCAAGATCACAAATCAGAGCTGAACATATCAGGAGTTGGGTTTTTGACAAAATTCGTTGAAAAGGGGCGATCTGAAATAGTTTTGGACTACGATGCATCGACCGGACTCCTTACAAGCCGTGCAGACACCTCATCCTCGGTAAGTTGATTTTATGATGTTTACAGAACGCAATTTATTAAATCATAATATTACTAGTCTTGTGGTGGTGAGTGGTGGGCATCTGCTCATTGTATGTTTGTTTTGTCCGATTTTCAGGGGGGTGCGACTTACTTGTACAACTATGATTATCTTGGAAGGATCACTAGCAGTGTGTTACCTACCGGTGAAGCTGTTTCGTTAATCTCACAGCTGAGTGAGGAGGATGAGCTGGATGTGTACGTTACTCTTCCTGTCCAACCAAACAATGCTGGAATCCATAGGATGGGAATAAGCATGCATGACAATACTATCACTATCAGAGATGGTAAGTGACATGGCACCTGGTTCTTGATAGTAAGTTATTAGTAAATCGTGTGTGGTAGGGTTAACATAATATTTTGTATGGCCTAGGTATGTCGGTGGTTACCGAGGCTGGGATGCTGAGGAATCGTACTGTTGTTCTAAGCGGCAGTTCCCAGGGTAGGGTGGAGCTACGCCCTGGTGCCCGCCATCCTCTTCTCGAGCTGGCAATGCCCGTTCAGGCCGAGATGTGGCCAATGTGGAGTCGCCAGTCCTCTACCAAGCATTCCATCACGAACCACATGGCAACCACCTACACACTGATTGGTGATGCAGCCGCAAACCAACACACAGTTCATTGCCACCTCTGGGTCAATGGTTCGAAAGTTCTGGGCATCGAATATGACCAGGGTCGGGGCAAACAGACTATATACGACAGAGAACAAGCCCCTATTCTGACAGTCACATACAACACCCACGGCCTCCCGACGTCATGGAAACCTGCCAACTCCAAAATCGTCAACATAACTTACGATAGGTGGGTTTGGTTCAAATCTAATTAAACATGAACCCACAAATCCTCAAGTTGTGGAAATATTGCCTAATCTCACAAACAAAATTCATTCCACAGGTTCAATCGTATGGAGAGCTGGAAATGGGGTGTTCAGTCTGAAAGCTATGCCTACGATCGGCACGGTCTCTTGTCTGAAGTGAAGACCAAGCTAGATGGCACTGTCCGCTACACCTACAACGATTTGAATTTGGTATCCCAAATCACTTTAGGAAGCGGCCGCAAGGTGTCACTAGTGTACGACTCGCATGCCGGTCTCAGACACGTTGTTCTGGCATCCGGTGCCAAGCATTCGATATCTTGTCAGCCATCATTAGGATTCATTCGCTTCACGTACACTCCGCCAGGTACCAACTCATTCGTTCCTTCATCACTGCACACATTTTTCAGCTATTATTTCTGCACAAATAATGTTTATATTTCTGCGTTCAGGTTCAGCGAAATCCTACCTTCTGCACTACACTCACGCAGGAAAACTTCTCCAAGTGGTGTACCCTGGGGATGGTGCGAGGGTGCTATATAGGTATCACCCATCCGGACAACTTGCTGAAGTAAGTACCTACCTACCTAATTCACATTACATGCCTACTAATTCCATTTGGGTCCTTGAATAATTAATCCAAGCATGTTTTACATAGTTTTTTTTTATAGGTAGGAAAACCTTGGATTCGTGATTGAATTTAAAAAAAAAATTATGTCCTCTAAATGAAAATTTCCACTACCATTTCGTGTTTCAGACATCGAGGAACATTTTTGGTTACGTGTCTCTCTGTATGAATTCCTTGTAACGCCCATAACTGCCCGAAATAATGGTCGAAATGGACTGAAATTCGGAGGGTAGGTGCGGGTTGGGTCACAGATGATCCCATACCAGAATCATTGAAAAAGTACGGTAACTTTCGTCTGCGCTTGCGCAAACGTGAAATAATTTAAACGTCCATAACTACCCTAAATATCGTTCAAATGAGTTCAAACTTGGAGGGTCGATCAGAATAATAGTTTGATAGTTCCATATGAATTTCATCGGAATCGTAGTGTAACTTTCGTCTGCGCATGCGTGAACATGAAATGGTGACCATTTTCTTGTAACGCTTCTAACTACGCGAGAAATTGTGGTAAGGAGCTGAAATTTTGAGGGTATCCCGTATCAAAACGAACGTACCCAACTATTCTTTACTTTCATGTGATTCAAGTGAAGAGAAGCTATACTGCCTAATCGAATTGGCAGACTTTTTTTTAAAGTCGGACTAATTTTTGCCCGTTTTAGGTTGTGCACGGTGATGGCATTACTCAGCTGAAACATTGGGCAGATTCAGGCCTCCCCAGCAGAGTCACGCATTTTGAAAAGGATTTCGAGTACAGATGGGACTACCAATACTCCGGCGGCTTGCTTACAGAAGAAAGGTTGGTAACACATACATGACGTACATTTTATTTTTTCATATAGTTCATAATTGAGGAGGTGCGGCGCAAAATTTTCGGAAGTTCTTGAAATCGAGTTTTGGCTGTATACCGATCTCCACGTTAAGGGCTACCAATTAATCCTTGAAGTGCAGTGTAAACCCGACTTTAAAGGGGTAAAATCGACGTCTAAAAGTAGGGCGTCGAAGTAAAACCGACTTTATCCACTGGTAGGTTTGGACGAAAACCGACTTTCTCCAGTCAGAGAACTGCATCGCTGTTGCCGCTTGACAACTTGCTGTTTATAGAAGAAAATGTTTCTGCACACGGCCTTGTGTCATAACTGGTGGCGGGGGTCAGAGCAGTATTTGAGTTAAAAGGGGGGGGGGGGGAAGGCTTTTTAATTATTTTGACTTTTTGGGTGGTTTCATAGATAGAAGTGATTGCAAGGGGTTATGTATTATGTATGTTCCTGATAGTTGGAGCAAAACCGACTTTATCAATGGTGAATTGTTGAATATCTCAAAAATGAGAGATGTTTTGATTAATTCTTCCACTATACAGGACAAATCTAGTGAAAAATAAGCGAATTAAGGAGTTCCGGTGTGGAGATTGCCACACAATACATCCATGTCCTTAATAATAGTATGGATACTGTGGCGGCAGGGGCCGCCCGTTTCGGTCAAAATCCGTAAACTTGCATATAAATCTCACTTCAACCACTTTCTGTCACCACATCAACGTCATATAGCTAGTAAACCAAGAAAATGTTGGACCCATTGACACATTTTTTTGCTTTCAATCAGCCAGATCGAATGCAATTGAGTTCAAAATCGGTAGGCATGATCTAGACATCCCAACGGACATTTTGGTGCCAACCTCACCAATGTTGGTCCATTTTTGAGGCAGTTGTTATTGAAAAATGGAAAAAATTAGAAAGCCCGTCATAACTCCCCTATTTTTTCCACTGGAAAGACCTCAGATTGAACAAAACCCAAAAAGAAAACCTGAAAAAGACTGTATTTTGAGGTTAGGACCATTTGAAATTCCAACATACGCAGGGGCGTTGCCTCCATAAGGCCACTTGGGTCACTGCCTTGGCACCCAAAAACACTAGGAGCAAAAATAGACGCCAACCATTGTTCAGTTGGCATTTGAATTTCCCTCCATGCACTGTACCTAGCATTTTCCATGAAGTTCAACAGCGACTCGCCAGATTTCTTTGGCTATGGATATTCAATATTTAGTAGAGCATCCATGGTGGTTCCTTCGTGTAAGCTCCATAGACCAACCATGTTATCGGAATAAAGCGACATTAATCGATGTGTTGCATTCAAAATGGAAATTTGGGCTCCTGGAACTGTAAGATAGGTCCTGGGACCTAGTGTTCCCATGGTAACTGGGAAAGTGGCATGCTGAGTCCAGTAAAATGTTGTGTGCCACGCCCACTTTGGAAATCAGAATCTGATTTCCACTCCAAAATCGTTCCTTTTTCACAATCGATTCATCCCTTCGATTCAATTTGTCATCTCGATACGAGATGCTTCTTCGTCTTCCGATTTGTTTTTGTTGTCTGGTGGAATCACATTCGCTTTCTCTGTTGAGTCTGTTGTCAGTTTTAAATTTTTTGTGCCAAATTTTGTGCGTTTCGCGTTCAGTCTGGTTCGGATGACACATTTGTATTTGTGGTAGGTACCTACGTGCGTTTTTTGTCCTGTTTGATGTTTGTGGATTGGATCGGCGTCGTAACACACAGATAACTACCTAGCTTCTAGTCAATACCTTCTCCATTCAAGTACTAGGTACCAGCCGGTGGGCCATTGTTTTGTTGAATTTGGTGGCTAATATGCGGTAGAAATTGTCGAAGTTTTCGTACGGCGATAGAGTGTATTAAAAGACATAAGCTTTGCTGAATATCACTCAATCAGTAAAAAATAAGGGAAGGGTGTTGTTGCCTTCGGGTATTTTGTAGACAGATCTGTCAATTTTGTGTTCTGGTTTGGTGCCCCACCGTTTTCAGAGCCCACTCACCGCTACTGAATATAATTACGTACGTACGTACAGAGTGACCTCAAGCAGAAAACCTTCTAGAAACTCTTTTTGGGCACGTCTGAACAAGATTTTTTTTGAACACCTATTTTTGAGTAAAATTAGTACTGTAGCTTCAAAACTCAACTCGATAAACGGTTTTCATTAATATCCAACATTCTGATTTGTGTGAGAACGTCGGTTTTGCGCTGAACACCTCCTCAATAATAACTAGCTGCTAACTATACACCTTTCTGCACCTAGCTGTAACTAGCTATGTGTATAATGGTACCTGGGGAGTGACTATATTGCTGGTTTTTGTTTTACAAGGTTGGACTATGGACCGAAAACGGGATTGAGCAACGCCAAATTCATGTACCAGTACGACGACAACTTCCGTATGGTGAACCTCCAGGGGAGGATCGGAGGTCAGACGTTGCCGGAACACGCTGTCCAGTACAATCCCAGGACCGGTGCTAAGAGCATCATGGGGACGTTCACCGTTTCGTGGCCGACGCCCAATGAGACTTCTCTCTCCGACTCTACCGCAGTCTTCAGCAGGTTTACAAACAAACAGTTCCAAACGACTCAGGTGGCAGTGACGATTCATAGGATGGAGGTTTTCAGAATGGAATATACCTATGATTCCCGAAAGTAAGTTTTAATACAATAAGCAGTCCTAGTCTCAACACACCCATTTTGTCCGATAGGTCACAAAAACGTGTCAAATTATGGGATTTTGTCTAGAATAGAAATAGAAATAGTCTTTACTGTACTTAGAGCGTTTGTTCCTCATTGTGTACACGTATTATGTAGATAAATTATCGTTTTATCATTCATAAATTTTTTTAAATATTAAAATATTAAGAAGAGAAAAATATAATTGAAAAAATAAAAAAATAAACTAAATAGGTAGGTATAAGGATATAGCAAAAATGTTTCTGAAGGAAACATAGTTGAGCTAAAAAACTTTTGGGGAAGAATAATATAGACTAATGTAGAATAATATAGGACAACGTGCGCTACTTAGAGCTATTCGTGAATTTTTTGCTTCTGATTCGGCCAAGGTAGCGGAAGCTTTGTTTTTCCTTTGGAGAGGAAAAACATTGTTTCCCTCCAAAATCAAAATTTCCACACTTTTTTTTTTTAGGTTTTAAAGGTTTCTGAACAAATTCGGTACGATGTCTGTATGTGTATCTGTAAATTCTTGCCGCACACATAACTTCCTCACTTCAGATCCCAATTTGCTAAAAATTTCAGGGATCATGCGGGTTGGGCCCTAGGTGGACCTCCATGAATTTCATAACGATCGGATCGTTGGTATGACCACTGCGCATGCACAAACGCGAATCCGAGGTATTCGGTTTCTCACGAATCAATGGCCCGAGTTTGCTGAAATTTTCAGGGATCACGGGTTGGACTCCAGATAGTCCCTTGTGAATTTCAGAAAGATCGGATCGTTTTTATAGCAACTGGGCATGCGCAAACGCGAAATTCTAGGTACTCAACGTCTCACGAACCTATGGCCTGATTTTGATGAAATTTTCAGAAACCTGTCTTCAGATGACATGGAGGAATTTTTGTTCAACTTTTTTTCAAACTGCAGTTTATGTTTCATGCATAACAACAGATGCAATGATTGACAGAATTCTTGAATCCACCCAAATCTGTAGAGAATTGGTTATCGTGCGTTTAAAAATGATGTGACGGTATATGAGAATCCCGTCCATAATGAACCAGGGCTCTTCTCAATTTTCTGTGCATGCGGCACGATATTTTACTGTAACATTGTAACTTGTTAATTATATAATCACTGTCTTACCAAGGAGAAGTCATACTCCTCACCCTACGTTTACTGAGCTCTGGGGGAAGGGGAAACTTTGCTGTATTGACGGCTGGTTTCCAAATGACATATACGATCATTTTAGCGATACCATCAAAACCATATCTACATGATGTGTGTGCTTTAGTATTTTAAATCTTCAGAAATCCCTCAAACTTTCCATGGTTGTTTTCAGTCGAATAAGCCAAACCAGGACGTACACGCGGAACGTCGGAGTCAACACGTACACCAACGTCAAAAACCTGACGTGGGACTCAGACGGTCAGTTGACAGCCGTCGAAGCTCAGGAGCCCTGGGGTTTCAAATATGACACCAACGGAAACCTCCTTTCGCTCATCTACCGTGGGAATACCATCCCAATGGAGTACAACGCTATGGACCGCATCGTCAAATTCGGAGAGGGTCAGTACAAGTACGACAACAGAGGTCTGGTCGTGCAGAATGCGAGGGAAGAAAAATTCCACTACAGCGCCAAAGGGTTACTGGTACGTTCCACCTCTAAAATGCCATCCCTAATCCTTTTTTTTTTTTTAAACGAGGAAAACAGCGGGAAAATCTTGAAAAAGGCTTACGCTTTGGAGGGTCTGCACTCCGCAGCCGTAAAAACCCATTAACCCTTATCCTCTTGACCTAATCCAACCCGGAATCACTTGTTCAGCATTACTTCGGAGTGGGGTCGATCACTGGGCGATGTCACGCCCTGTTCTGATGTCTTCTTGCGATCTCCAGTTTATTATTCACCTGAGGAACGTCCGGCTTTTTTGCCTTGAGGGTTCGGACTGTGTAGGACATAATCCTCTCCCAGGTTTACTGGCTGGAGATCATCTTCCCGATCACATTAGCTGGTGTGATTTCACCCTCCTGTTCTTATAGAATTTCCCTTTCCCTGATCCATCTGGTGCAGTGGAAAAACTTGAGTTCGGCGTCGTCGTTTGGTGCATTTCTTCAGTACCAGCACTTTGCGGTGTCTGCTAGCGCCCTTCTGTGCAGATAGGACCGGAAGTATCCATGTCCCAGGGTCATTACTGCCACCATCCCAATCGACCTCCTAGCAATGGAGATCCACAGAAGAGTCAAAATCCCTTATCAAGAAAGAGGAGGAGAATGAGCATTGCGGCAGTGGCAAAATGACTGGGAAACTGATGACAGGGGGGCATGGACCCGCGTACTTATCCCACCAGTGCTTGACAGGAGGCACGGAGAAGTGGATTTCTACACCACAACCCCAATCCATAGATTCGTGCACTACCTCTACAGTTATCATGAAATGCAGATTAAACAACTTGATAGCTGTCATTTCCCAGCTGTGCCTATTTCTCAACCCAACCCTATTTCTACCCCCATATTCCCCTTATCCCGTATCCCCCCTCCTATTTCCCTTTTCTACCTTCTATCTCAACTTTATCAAGTCTACATTGATTGCAGGTGAGAGCAACGAAAAAAGGGCGATTCGATGTAAAATACTACTACGATCATTTGGATAGGCTGGCGACGAGAAAAGATAATTACGGAAACGTAACTCAGTTTTTCTACACCAACCACAAAAGACCAGATGAGGTGAGTAACCATCATTTTGTTTTGCATCATAATAGTAAATAATCGACAGTTGATGTGGAGAATATAATCACGAATCACCCAAAGGCTTGCGTAATAATAGTTCAGTAATTATTGTGATGTCACCACTTCAAGACTATGACGTCACGAATTTTATGAGCCATCTCCAAGTAGGACCTACAGTGAAATTATAGAGATTTCTCACTCCTCTAAAAATTAGCGGTTCTTGCTTGGTGAAGTTCCTGGGTTTGAATCCCACTAAGAAGAGGCTCCCTGCTTTTTTTTCAGATTCAGATCCAACTATAATTCAGGTTTTCTTTGAGTGTTTGATGTTACCTGTCTGTATTCGTCATTAAATTTTCACCTTGGCTGCTGTTACTAGATCTCAGTAGGAGTCCGCTGCAGAAGCTGGCTTACCACAGCCCAATTCCAAGTCGTTCTTATCCAATAACTGGGAGAATCCACTGTTCTTCCCTCAATTCTTAATCGTAGAATAGGCCAGTAAAATTACACACAAAACGAGTATTTCCAGGAATCGTGTGGCGGAAAGCAGCAAATCATTCAAGTGATGCTAAACAAGAGTAATCCAGTAATCCGAGTTTGCCCTGTCGTGGTGAGCTCAACTTTTAAGACCAAAAAAATAGGTACCTTGAAATTTTGTTAGGTACTTTTTTCAGTTTTTCGCTATAGCTCCCAAACTGTGGATAATACAAAGAAAAAAAAAGAAAACGAAAAAAACTCGGCGCTGCGCGCCTCGCCTGAGTACTACTTAGAGCCCTTGGCTAAAATTACAAAACATGAATATGCTTTAGCCTCATGATGTGCTCCTCGCTGTTTCTCTGACCCAAAATGTGGGTAACATTATGTGAGGCTGCACATTTGTTTTCAATACTTCATCCAGTAATTATTCAACAAATCATCGGTATCCATGTTGTCGTCCCACATTTTATGTCTTTGCGCCCCCTCCCGCACCCACACCACGTACCACGTACCTCGTTAGTGAGAATGATCACCTGTGTGTAAACAATTATTTAAACAATCACGCTCATACCGCAGATTGTCGGCCACGCTCTCCGCAGTGGTTAACGTAATATGGTTAGGTAAATCGAGAGCTATCCAACGAGTGGTGAACGATTTTTGTAGGATGATAACTGGCGAAGTTAAAGTTCCGTAGCAACGAATCGGTTGTACGTGAAAATCATTACAAATGTTGTCGTCCCACATTTCGTTACGAAATTTCGTTACGAAATTGCTTTTTTGGCTAGTTAGGTCACGGCTAAAGCATATTCATGCTAAAAAGTATGTACTCGAGTATTTACTCAATCCTTATACAAGAATCGAAGAAAATCAAATTTTGCATTGAATGACAACCCAAACGTCAAATTCGGATGTATTTCTATTTCTACTCATAATTTCATGACTTTTCAAACACCCCTGGCTCTGGAACGGACATTCTAAATGAAAAACCTACGGAATGAAAGTGGTTGAGCATTCGGCGTTCATTGAGCACCAGAAATTTAAAATTTGTTACAGTTCATGTCTACATATAATAATATGTACGAAAATCCCAAAATTGCAAACAATAAAACGCGAATTGTAACCTGCTCATTCACGGTCAAGTTGCTGACAAAAAATGTTTATTAGTTGGTTACGCTAATGTTGATATTTGGCTTTGAATCCTGCCCTCAGCAATATTTTACGTACGTACCTAAATAATGATTTTTCGTGTCATTCTAGGTTACCCACATCTACAGCCCTCGAGATGGAAAACTGATGTCCTTAACGTACGACGACCGCGGTCATCTGATATACGCTCAGGTGTACCGTCACAAGTACTACGTTGCCACTGACCAGTGTGGCACCCCTGTGATGATTTTCAATCAGTATGGCGAGGGCATCAGGGAAATCATGCGATCCCCGTACGGTCACATTGTCTACGACTCCAATCCCTACTTATATCTCCCTGTGGATTTCTGTGGTGGTCTCTTAGACATGGTAAGATACCTACGACATAATGATATTTGAACTATGAAGATACCACTGTTGACTATTGTGATTATGACTGTTGACTATGATGAGTTGTCCACTTTCTAAAATAATTGTCCACTTTCTTGATAATTGCATAGGTACTTACAGCTGGAATATTATTCCTTGTCTGTAATAGAAAAATTTCTCTCATTCCCCTGCTTCAGGTTACTTCGCTGGTCCACATGCCAGGAGGAAGAGTGTATGACCCTCTGATCGGGCAATGGATGACTCCCATGTGGCAGGAAACGGTGCAGAAGATGTCCAACCCCATACAGCTCCACTTGTACAGATTCAACGGAAACGATCCAATCAACGTTCGCCAAACGCCTCACAAACTTGGTGGTGAGTTTTACGAATCTCAGACCTTACAGTACCTACCTACCAGTCGCAAACTTAATTTGAATTTCAGAAACCTGAAATTATCTGCACACATCAGGAAAAGTATTGCATCACCCTGAAAATCTTCGAACAGGTTTGTTATTGCGGGAAAGCCATTTTGACCTATTTAGTATGATTTTAAAAAAAACAGCTACAAATCCGATGAAACGAGTTGGGAAAAATTGAGATTAGGCAGCGACGCATGAAAGGGTCGTTCCAGCGCTTGAGGTCGTGAACTAGTTTGGCGCAGTTGCTCTGCGCAGGCCTTAGCAGGCTGTGAAGTGTTCCAGCGAGGTTAAGTTCATGTACTGTTTTACCCGCTTCGAGTTCCAGCACCCTGAGTTCTTGAACTGGTACATGAACTTCCTGCTCCAAACTGAGGGCAGGGTTTTGAACTGGAAACTCGAAGATAACCTCACTGATGTGTATAACCTCCCCAGAATGTTCATTGATCTGATATTGTAGCTCGCATTTTGTTATATTCGTTTATTAGAAGGGTTTTGATTTATTGTATTTGTCACGTCTTGGATTTATTTATTGTATTTGTCATACAATAAAACTGTATGACATTTATTGTATTTGTCATGTCTTGGAAACACAAAATTACATTGATATTGCAAATTGACTTCCCAGACATGTGCATAACCTATTTCGTTGAACTGTCCACAGACGAAAAGAGCTGGCTGTCTCGATTGGGTTACGACATCCCAAGCTTGGCGCCGCAGCTGAGCGAAGATTTCGTCAAAATCACCGGTCTCCACGACTCCCAGTTCAACGCTCCGTTCACGGTCACTTCCGGCTTCCTTTCCCACCTGTCCGAGAAGTTCATGAGGAACCGGCTCTCGACTCTGCCTCAGTCCCAGATCCGTGTAAATCCCGTCGACACGGACGAGGACCCCGTCGTTGAGGATTTCTCGCCTATGAGATCCGCTTTCGAGTTCTCGAGGCCTCCCAAAGGCGGAGTCAGGGTGCGCCCGGGTGCCGACTCCGAGCCTCCGTTCGGCCACGGAATCCTGGTTACGCGGACTCACGAAGGGCGGGCTATCATACACAGTGTTCCTACAGCCAACTCTATTTACAGGTGAGGACAGTCTCGTAACCTTATTATTAGGTAAGTACACTGAAATGGAATGTTTTTTTCTTCCGGTACAGAGGAGAAAAGTGCTTTATGCAGGAACGGGCCATCCCGAGATGCCATACACTGTTGGACTCTCCTGGTTAGATCCTACCAACTAAAAACCTCCTCTGTTCTTCTACGCTTGTATTACTTCCCTCTCCTTACTGTAATGGAATGGTAAGCGATATGCAGTCAGCAACAGTGGTTATCCCATCTTATGTACTCGAATATAGCCCACTCAGATTAGACTTTTGATGTTGACAAATTCAGGCAAAGCTGAAAATAATTTAGTTCACGTTGGGCATCCCAAATAAGAGTAATTAACGTTTATAAGTCAAGCCGGACTTTTGGGAGCCAAAAAACCACAAAGTGCGGCAGTTTCTCAGTTTTCGGCCAAAAAATACCTGAAAAGTAGATAGTACCGAAAATTTCACTCCGACCAACATTAATGTGCCTTAAATTCGTCAGTGGCCTTCCTTAACATTATATTTGGTTCAGCGGATTTGTTAAAATCGGCAGTCAAAAATAGGCCAAATTTTCCAGTTTGACTGAAGTGTGGTATGCTCAGTGGTAACTAAAAAACGGTTATGTCAGATGAAAAAGTCATATTACTAAAGCATCAAATGCTGCGTTCATAGGACCCCTATTTTTATTAAAATATTCAATTTTAAATTTAGGGGTGTTTTGAACGCAGAATCTTATTCTCTACAACTTAAGTTATTTATGACATGCTTCATCTGGGATAACCGTATTTTAGTTACTGGTGTGAGCATAGCACACTTCAGTCCAACTGGAAAATTCGGCCTATTTTTGACCGCCGATTCTGACAAATACGCTGAACCATATTTAATATTTGAGGAAGGTCATTCGACGTGAAATTTGATGTGTTTCAATTTTGAGTGAAATGTTTTTCACGCCGCAATTTTTGGGTTTTTTTTTTTACCAAAAACTGAAAAGAGGGTCAAAATGTCGTGGTTTTTGGGCTCCCAAAATTTCGGCTTGACACAAAAACTGTCGCAAAATGAATTACTCTCAACATTAATTATTTGGGATGCCCTCAGTTAACTTACAACGTTATCTGAATTTGTGGAGGGGACCCTTTTTTATATAATTCGACTGGTCTATCTGAAAATCTATACCAACATTTTCACCAATTTTTATATTCACCTTTATGTTTATCTGTATTATGTTGATGGGTTTGTCACTTCAGACAATAGCTGACGTTGGCTTCGAGATTAAAATTTCAGATGTTGCCAAAGTGGGGAAATCTGGTAATACATCATAAAAAAAAAACAAATTTGAATAACAAAAATGTCTGGGGCCAAATAATGTTCAAATTTGTGTACGAAATGATGGAAAATGTTCGATAGTGTGTAGGCACTATCTACATTACTTCGAAAAATCGCTCATATTGACATGCTGCATCACTGGAACTTATTGTATTAGCCATGTCCTCAAGGAACGATTCTAACTGTATTTGTAAGCATGAGATGTGAAGGATCTTATTCAATTTCCCCAGGGATGTGCTGACATCAGTGTTCAATAACACTTACATGCTTCCGTTCACGATGGTCCTCCATGGGTCGCTCCAAGATGCCTTCTTCTTCGTCAAAGAAGACGCGTGGCGAGCTTCGGAGGACAGAGGTCAGCTCAAGAGGTTCGGGACTCAGTTCAACACCACCTTCCACGAAAAGGAGGGTGAAACTGGATCCGGCAAGGTGAGATTTTCCATAAAACATTCAATAAAAGTAATAATTTTTTTTAGTAGATGCAAAAATCTAATATGTTTTAATGCAGTTTGTACGAATAATTACTCCCTAAGGTCAGCTAAGGCTTTTGGGTGGGCAGTCCGGTTTAGACATTGTTCAACGTTTTTAGTTGAATGGTGTAGTTAGTGTACACCACAGACCGGTATTTCCCCTTACAATTTAGTAAATACTCGTAATAGGTAGCTAGCATACATAGCGAATGGACAATCATAGTTGCACAGCGAAAGATGCCAAGACCAGTAGCGGTGCGTGGGCTCTGAAAACAGTGGGACACCAAACCAGAACACAAAACCAACAGATTTGTCTACAAAATACCCCAAGGCATTACAAATTCCCTTATTAATTTATTGACTGAGTGATATTCAGCAAACTTCGACAATGTCTACTGCAAATTAGCCACTGAATTCACGTGTTACAAAAATATAGTAAACTAAAATGCAACAAAACAATGACCCGTCGGCCGGTACTTACTTGAATGGAGAAGCTATTGACTAGAAGCTAGGTAGTTATCTGTGTGCTACGACGCCGATCAATCCACAGACCATAAGACCACAAACAGCAAACTGGAAAAAACGCATGTAGGTAGGTACCACAAATACAAGTCTGTCATCGGAACCGGATCGAACATGAAACGCACAATATGTGATGCAAAAAATTGACACAGAGAAAGCGAACGTGATTCACGAGACAACAAAACCAAATCGGAAGACGAAGAAGCATCTCGTGTCGAGATGACAAATTGAATCAAAGGGATCGAATTGATTGTGAAAAGGAACGATTTTGGGGTGGAAATCCAATTCTGGGGACAGGGCCCAAAGGGGGTGTGGTAAACAACATTTTTACTCGGCCGAGCATGTGTGGACAGGCCACTTTTCTCAGTTGCCATGGGAACACTAGGTCCCAGGGCCTACCTGCCAGTTTCAGGAGCCCAGGTTTCGATTTCGATTGCAGGACATCGATTACAGTCACTTTATTCTGATAACATGTTTGGTCTATGGAGCTAACATGAAGGAACCACCATGGATGCTCTACTAGAATATTGAATTCCATAGTCAGAGAAGTCTGGCGAGTCACTGTTGAACGGTGAAAAATGCTAGGTACAGTGTATGGAGGGAAATTCAAATGCCAACTGAACAACGGTCGGATTTTTTTTTTTTTTTTTTTAATCCCATGTTTTTGGGTGCCGGGGCAGTGGCCCAATTGGCCTTATGGACGTGACCAACACACAAATTAATTGAACATAATTATATACCTCTACTGCACTTCCGGTTCTTTATATACCTACCTATTTATGAAGTGGCAGATTTGTCGAACAAAAGCAGCTTGCTGCAGTTATTGCTTCACGACGCTTTTCATGTTATTTAATTTATTTATTAATAATTATATTTTATTAAACTTTTTGCTTTATATTATTTATACTCCTGACCATGTAGTGGCTTTTACAATAAGTACCTACTTGATACTTTATGAATTCATGCGAAATGGTCTAGATACTAATACAGTATACATAGTACATACCATCCATTAATTAGTTACATAGCTATCTTAATTCAAAATCACGAATTTGTCAGAAAATCTTGAATAAAATGGAAAGCCACTTAATTTTCTGGTTCTTCATCTTCTGGATCGAACTTGAGCAATGTCTCCAGTGGTACAACGCTCGTTTTGAATCATTTCAGGTTCTGGACGTGCGAATACATCGCCCGAACGCCATCATCAACCTCCGCTACGGAACGACGACCGAGCGGGAGAAAGAGCGGCTGCTCCACCACGCTAAAACCGCCGGAATGAAGAAGCTGTGGCACCGAGAGCGCGAGGCCCTCCGCAACGGGCTTCCCGGCTCGTCCTCGAAGGAGTGGACGCAGCAGGAAGAGCAAGAACTTCTCAAACAGGTGAGCCCTGAGCGTTTCTAGTTTGGCGAGCTTTTCTGGCAGTGCGATCAAGTGGTGGGTAGTAACAGTAGTTCATTAGAGGGACTCAAGTTCAGTTAGGTCACTCCTTGAAAGGAGTAGTTAATTGCAGTTCCTTTCGTTTCAAACCCATTTCAAAGAAAAAAGGAGTTATTGAAAAATGGTCTATTTCCACCAGTACACGAAAAAACGAGAAAAATACACTAGGTATTACACAGGTTTCAGTCATCAAACCATCGTCGGTAACAAACAATAACTGAAGGCACATTGGAGAGGTGACCTTATAAATATCAAAAAGTGAAATGTGGTCGATTGGGATTGGTTGTGAACAAGAATGGTGAAGGGAACATGTTGAAGGTGAAGGGGTGGATTCTGATTGGCCCTGGAAGAGGATGCCTAATAGTGAAAGGAGGAAAAGGGGGAGGATCCAAGCTGTTACAGAGATGAACGCAATGAGTTCATTTCATTGTAACATCATTGTTACAGAAATGAAATGCAGTAATGATATTGTGTTCATTTCTGTAACAGCTTGGATCTTCCCTTCCCCCCCCCCCCTTCCTCCTTACCTTCCTTTCACGTTTTGGCATTCTCTTCCAGGGCCAATCAAAATCGACCCCCATTCCTTTGTTTCCTTCACCATTCTTCTTCACAACCAATCCCAATCGACCAAATTTTTTACTTTTTGACTGTTTATAAGATCACCTCTCCAATGTGCCTTCAGTTATTGTTTGTTACTGACGATGGTTTGATCACTGAAACCGGTATAACAGTGTATTTTTCGCGTTTTTTCGTGTATTAGTGGAAATAGACTATTTTTCAATAAATCCTTGTTTCTTTCCTTCACTGAACTAGAACAAGAATGAAGATATACGATACCAACTTAGTTCCTGAATGATACCAACTTAGTTCCTCGTTCCTTTGAACTGTCGTTCTGTGATACTATAAACTCCTTTTGTAAATATCCACCCCACCCGAATCCGAACAGACTCCTAATAAACCAACTCCCATCTAAATAACTAAATAAATGTGTCAACTTCGCTTTTTCCGCAGGGTTTCATTTCTGGATTTGACGGTGAGTACATCCGGGATGTCAAGTTGTACCCAGAACTTGCCGAGGATCCCTTCAACCTCCGATTCGTCAAAAAGAGCCGATAGTTTGGCAAAACTGTGAGATTTTCGTTTTTTGTACACAGAACCCGATGAAAATATTTTTTAGTTTTACTATGTTGTACTATGAATGTGATCCTCCCCCAGTGAAAAGTCGGACATGGCCGGAAAATATCGAAAAACACGTTCATCCGACTCAAATGTTGTCCTATGAAGACCAAATTGTGAATAAAAACGTTAGACGTTCTCCAATGACATCCCTTTTTTCGAAAACACACAAGACTTGAAGGTTTGCTAAATAAACTTGTACATATATTTAAAACATAAAAGATTGACGTTTCGTTCGTCTTTTTGAAATTTAATACAGCAAACCTTTCGTAGTGGTAGGAGTGATGATACCGTAGTTATTTTTTAAGAAAAAAAATCACCTGGCAGTGTTCGAGTAAAAGGTTATTAGAACAAAGCTCATGATGCATCCTGCTCGCCCCTCGTACACATGATATAAATACCAATAACTTCTGTATGTTCCGATGTGTTCACGATTTCTTGGTTCCTTCCACGTTTTTTCAATTCGACCCGGTGCGCGTGGGGAGTAGGTGTCCTAAGTGTTTTGTATGGTTTTACCATAGCAGTATTATAGTAGTTTGGACGTTATAATTTGGGAAATATCTTGGAGTGAAATCGGGATCGGGCGCCGTTTATTTTGGAAGGGGATGCGGTTCCTGAACTACGGTGAGGTAGGTACATCAGCGACTGCATTAATTTAAAATCTGACGAAGTTGCGTCAGATTTTCGAGTTGAATGTTTGCGCAGCCATTTATTAATTTGGTATCTCGAGTAGGTGCCTACCGAACTAACTCGAGGAAAATCGCACATGTAATCGTGAAGTACCTACTCATCAAGAAGTCTCAAAAACACAAATACGATTTCTTAAACAACTTTTATGGATAGCAAGTGCCAGGTTGGTAGTTTTTGGAAAAATTGGAGACATTTTCTTGAATTTTACCCAAAACCAAGATTTTTCTGAAGGATGAACTGTCTTGTTTTCTCTCATTCAAAGTAGTAAGTTCAGATAACTTCACTTTTGGGAGGGTTGTGAAACGTTCACCACAGAGTAGACATGCGGGAGATAGAAAGGCGAAACGCAAGAATTCACCAGGTGGAAAATAAAAGAAATTGTCTCGACTTTAAGCCAAAACCAAGATTTTTCTGAAGGATGAACTGTCTTGTTTTCTCTCATTCAAAGTAGTAAGTTCAGATAACTTCACTTTCGGGAAGGTTGTGAAACGTACACCACAGAGTAGACATGCGGGAGATAGAAACGCTAAAGACAAAAGGCAAGAGTTCACGAGTACTCCAGTAAAGAGAGGTCGAAGGTGTGTACCCTCGCAAAAGGTCGGGTGGTTCTGGATTTTTGATATGTTGTGGGATTAAATTTTTTTGCCTCTAACCCCTTTCCGGTGCATTTTTTCGCTGTAAGATGCGATACGAAATGAAATAAAAATGCTCATCTTTTATTTATTTTTTCTTAAATTCTTTTTTCTTTCTTTTCTTCTTGTATAAATGTATGTTACTGGCACAAGCAGAAGTCGGTCAAGGCGAATTGCCCGGGTATTTTCCACAAATGCCCGACTTCGGCTTGTGTCGGTGACATATATATACACTACTGTTAATTGCAAAAGTCACCGTATAGCTGCAAAGTTACAAATACAAAGTTGTAGGGTACAAAATGTCCTAAAAAATGTATAAAAGATTTTTTTCGTGCAATCAATAACAAAGGAGCTATGACGGTAACAGCTATATTTTTTCGTATACTCACATCATACATCTTTTAGAGAATTAAAGTATGTACCAAAAAAGTACAGGTATCACATTTTTGTTTATGACCAGTGGGGATGGATTTGAAAAATTCGTTAACAAAAAAAAAAGGGAAAAGTGGCTTTTTCAAACTTATGAGGTCAAACGTTGACAGCATACTTACTTTTATGACTCGAAATGTGTCATTAGGTTATACCCTCCCTACTGTCTCCAGAATTTCGAAAGCAATAGTTTGAATGGCAAGAAAATTTGTGGCATTTTATCAATGTGACAACTATCCAGGCTTAATTTTTGAATGGAAGAGTGGGACTTGGTAAACAAAAGATGAAGTCCTTGCGATTTTGTCAGGTTGCGTTTTTCCTAATAGTTCAGATTAGATTGAAACAGTACAACAACAACAACGCAACAAACAAACAACAATCACAGACAACAACAACAACAACGGTTAATAACAGTTACATTACATTACAAATTACATTATTAAGAATTAATATTTATACTCTTAATTTATTATTATGCCAAAACACGTTCGTTCACAGAGACGAAATGCGAAGGCTTCAGAAGGAAAGAAAGGCACTTTCTCATACTTGATTGCTGCATACTTAACTTTAACGGTTTCGCAAACTCTTCATTATTTTACGTAACCTCATCGCCCCCTTACCAATAGGCACGATCCCGAAATGATATAATACCTGCTAATTAGAATCGATAATAAGATTTTGATGTTAAGAACCTCTTCGTGAAATAAGTCTGACAACCAACCCGAATTATAATGTTTTAAAGAACTATAAAACTGAGAGCGGAAATTTTTTGAAATTTTGTACTAATGACTTTTTAGAGCTTATGTACATAATATATATTTATATTTAAATATAAAAAAGAGACTATTATTAATAAGTACTGTTATAGTGATCCGAGAGTTGTCACTGAGTGTTCATGGGGTATTCTCCATTTTTTTCCGTGACGTTTAAACCGATAAACTGAACAAAGAATACCTTCCTAACGCACATTGATGACCTGGGATTTTGAATAAGGATTCATTGGCCTAGACCTGTAATTGGGGGTACTTTGAAAAATGTAAGATATAAATGAATGGACGCCACTTTGAAAAGATGTTGCAAAGAAATGTTTCTCTACTCATTGCAACCTTGAGTCGACTTATTTCGAATTGTATTAGTTCTATTTTTTCTCGACATTTTCGGTGCTATTTTATATGAATTGAGTTTTCAAACTCGTGCAGATTACAATAAAACAGGATAAATTATAATTATTATAATTTTGCAGTGTAAATTATGTAAGTAGATGTCACTTGCAATTTAATGGCACATCTTGCACCCGAAATTGTTAGAAACCCATCCGATTTCGTAACGATCCTTCCTGAACGTTTGGTTCATTTTTGATAGACGACTCGATCTGAAGTTTAACAAAATCGAGCCTCGAAAAATTCAGTGTCGGTGTAATTAATATTTAGTTATACTTAATTATTCATGAAAAAATGCATAACTAATTCATTATTTATTAATGAAAAAATGCATTTAGTTTGCTAGCATTTCGGCTCGATTTGTATGTGTTCATGTTTCACTTTACATTGGAATTTTAAATGTTGAATTCAAAATTGAAAATCCTGCGCCCGCTTCATCCATATCAGAAATCCTGACAATAAAACGATCCAAAAATTGAAACCTTGGTTGAAAATCACACTAAATTGGCGCTCCTAATTGACTGTTTTGTTGGTGATGAATTTGTTTGAAATAACTGAAACACCGCTCCGCCGTGAGTTCACGTTTATCTTGAAGTTGCAGTTCATTTCATGTGCATTTTTGAATTTTTGTAATTTCTGACTGCATCTTCTTCTGCTGTAGAATTATAGTAATAATTACTGTTCAAAATAAGTTCATTCCATGACAGTGGAACACATTTAAAATGTATTCTTAGGAGCCCACTTGTCATGCACACATTTTATTTATTACTGGTTCAAATTTATTACCGGTTTGCGATGATTGAGTGTCCAAAATCGATCGATAGTGTGAACGTTTTGAGGTGAAAAGAAAACGTGATGCAGCTTTGTCCACACCATGATTGAGTTAAGGTTACTGGTTCGATTCCCGCTCGAGACGTATCGTAGCAAACCCTGCAGCTCCGTGATTATCCCCTCCAATTATTGAACAGCGTGTTGGTTCCGTAATTATCTCATTTGTTGATGGAAAAGACCCCCCCCCCCCCTACCGAATTTCGAATATGAAACAATCTTGACTAGCAAGAATGGTAATGAGGAAAATCACAAACTTCTCGTTAACAGTAAACGATAAAATTATCCACTCGCCCCTTAGTTCTTTAAAAATATAGTGACGATAGAAATGGGTCGTTCCCTTGATAGATCTAATCATAAATATTATTACATTCTGATCACTGTGAAAAGGGAATACAGTGGAGTTTTAAAGAGATGTACGTTGAACGGATACGTCAGTATTTTTATAAATGTTGGCAAAACGCATTCGTCCAAAAATATAAATAAAAAATATTGAAAACAATACTGAGTGTGAACTGAATTGCACGGTTTTGTTTTCGTATTGAGTCTTCTCAAGAGTCAACGGATCCTCAAGGCTCAGTAAAAAATTGTATAAAAACTCCTATCGTATTGCCAAAAAAAAAATAACTACTTGAAAATGATGTTCATATGTATACATTTAGGTGTTTCATAAGTAACTCCGCATTTTAAATGGTCATGAATAAATTTTATTTTGACGAAATCCTTAGCTTCTTTCTTCAGGAGAGGTTGAGATTCAAGTGTGGTGCATTATGTTGTACTTAACCATTGTTTGCGATGGCCGAGACTATGGTAATTTCACAACAACCAAATTATATCACCTAATTTGATTTTTTTAAATGTCTTATCAGATGAAACTTGAACCAAACTTGAACCTCGAGATATCTAATGTTATGTTTTTCTTTGTATTTTGATCAAAATAAAATCGATTTGTAGCTGTTAAAAATCCGTCGTCACCTGTGTAATACCCCTGCGTGTATTTACGGAGGACGGACCTCCCGTTCCAAATTAGTGAAGACAGTAGAGACAGAATGAACTGCATAGCTGCTACCCCTTCTCCAAGCCCCCAGACCTTTGATGTGGTCACCAGATGAAGAATGAAGGAGTATTTTGTATCGTTGTGAACTTTTTCACATTTTCTGTTCGCGAAAATCCTATATTCGATTGATAAATCCTGTTTCTGGTATAAGAACAATTTTCGTCAGTATTTATTTATTCATTTATTAAAATTGACGTGTTAGTACTCATTTTACGAAGGTCATACTTAAAATATACAAAAATACACTGTAAAACTATAATTACATAAAAAGAAACAACTTGATACAAATCCATATGTAAAAATAGGTAAACACAGGTAATGGTTCAAGAAGTCAGATGAGTAGAATGAGAAGGTCAAGGAAGAGAATGGTGATGGTAACCTAACCTAACTCAAAAACGTACCTGTCAACTCAACCTTTATTTGTGTGGAAACTGTTACTTATGATACGACAAAAGCAATATCGATGTTCCTCAACAGTACTTGTGACAAAACTTCCAGTGATACAGACCTCACTCCTTTGTTGCCATCTGGTGATCCTGTACACCTCAAAGGGATGGGGCTTGGAGAAGGTGTAGCAGCTTAGCAGTTCATTCTGTCTGTTCTTCGTACTCTCTTCGCTAATTGGGAGCGGGAGGTCTGTCCCTCGTATATATTATATATATGTAGTAGATCCAAGATGGTTCTGGCTTGTCGACCGTTTTGTTGGGATGTTGAGTTGCGGTCATTTAGTGGTTTAGTTCTCACATGCCACAAGTTTATTCTTTAATTTCCTATCGGTAGTAGAGCACCATGCACAGAGAATGTATCTTAAGCACTCTGAACATTGTGGCGATTATTTGGTGGAATTCCAACCTCGAGCGTGGTTCGTCGTCAGCAGGGTAATGGGTCAGCATTGGGCACTCCATTCTCCATCATTTATGTGCACATCGTCCGAACGTGTCGATCACTCAGGGGGCAGTTGAGAGATATTTTCACCCCGTTACGGTTTAAACGAGCCTGTAGGTAATCCTGGCCAGTTTGGAGGCGAATTCGGCTATGAAATCCCTGCACGGTAACCTGGTATGGATAGTTTTGTTCGGACAGGCAGTCCTGGACCATTCAATCCAAGCCACGCCCCTTTTTGTGCGTTCGGACAGCACCAGAAATGGTCCTGGATCGAGAGTAGACTGTTTGGTCAGACAGTCCAGGACCGTTCGGGACTAGTTCTAACATTCCTGGATTTTTTCGAGGTCTCCTGTTCCTGCACATGTGGACTCAATGCTCCTACCTTCAGCTTATGTCGAAGGTTACAGTGATTCAGGTTATCCGTTCAGAATCATTACCGTGCGTTCTGATACAGTTCTGGATGGTTCTGTCCTCTCATTTTTAGAACGCAATTCCATCCTGGACTGGTCCAGGACTGTCTGTCCGAACAAACCAGATGTGTCCAGAAACTCCCACTTCTTTCCTGTTACGGCAGTTTCGCCGGAGCTTCATTCATTATCAAGTTATAACGCTAATAGTGCTGGGCGTTCATTGGCTCTCTTCACTATCTCATCTCCTCTCTTGTTGTATACTGCGGTGGCTTGATCCACCGGTAAGACAGTCCCCACCAGATTATATTAGTTGTCTCACCATTTCTCGTGTATTTGAAGGTTCATTTGAGGTCTGGCCTGTTTGAATTTGTGCAAATTTTGATGCAGAAATCGAAGCGGTACAAATGGCTGCTATAGGCATTGCAAACTCAGGCGAGGTCCCAGGACGGTGCGTATTTCTGGTCGACTGTCAGTTATTCCAACCCCCACCTAAGCTACAACCAGAAAATAAGTTGTCATTGTATGAGAACATTATTGTCACAATATTAATGTCGGTTGACATTCCGACCCAGCAGTGAAAAAGTCTCCCGTGCTCTCGATTATTCTCACCCAAGTGTTCGTACTGCTTAAGACAACATAACATTATCTGGTCACGATGCCAACTCTCCCTTGATAATAAACCTTTGAAACGTTGGCCACACCACTACAAACAGCTCACGAAATATTACAAAACGGTCAACAAACCCGAACCATCTTGGATCTACTTAAATATATAATAGACTTTTTTAAGTGTGATAAAATGATTGGTGGGGTTGCCAAAATGGAACTTTTTTCTTTCTTTTTTTTACACAAAAGCGTCGACCCAGCTAAAAAGTGTTGAATGTTCATTTTGCATTGAGAGGTGCGTAATTTTATTGTATAAATGGTTTTATGTGAACATGATTAATAATAAATGTGTGAACGCGTTGATACACGTGGATGTTGATACTTTTTTGAGAAAACAAAAATTTAAAAAAAAACACCGGATTTTTTAAATACCAAAAAATGAAAAAAAATTCGAAAAAAAACAAAATATGAATTTAAAAAAATTATTTTTATTGAGAAAGACTGTTTAGTAGTTACATTTTTTAAGTTCTGCTAGCTGTAACTTTTAATTCTAAGTGTGATATTAAGCAGGAGATTCCCCTTAACACTGACTACACTTCCTGTAAAGAAAAATATATATATAAATATATTTGAGTGTTATTTTCGTAAAATGAATGGAAAAAAATAAAAAAATACTAAACCCATAGAATTTATTTGTTTAGTGGGTCCCCTGCATGTTTAGAAAGAAAAACATTTATATATGTTTATTGTTATATAAGTTGGACCATCTGGAAACAAACGGATGTTTCTTCTTTTTTATTACATGAGAATTATGTATTTATTCTGTACCTAACCATTATTTGTACATATATCCGTGTTGAAATGAATGTAAAGATACACCGCTTTATCGTTAGTAATAGAGAAGTTACCTGTTTAAGTATTTATTTATTTCGCTTCAACTATACATTCTTTGTTCAAGTGCATTTTTTAACGTATTGATTTTGTAAAAGGGAAAAAAATGAATTAGTTTTCGTGATTACCTATATATTTTCCACGTTACCTATGTACAGAATATATTTTATAAGCGATTTTTTGAGTGAGTGTATAAAATAGTCTTTAAATGTACGGAAAAAATTGTAATAATTATTTGTTTACTGTACGAATTCAAAACATCTTGAAAAATAAAAATTTCAAAGAAAAAAAAGAACTTTGTTTTTCTGGGTTTTCTACGGAAAATTAGATTTTTGAACACACGTGAAAAACGGATGTTTTACGTCGTAACCAAGGTGAGATATCATCTGGAATGACACATACTTAGTGTATGTGAAAAATTCAAAGTTTGTGGTTCAATTGAGGGTACTCTAGAACGGATTGGTGTTCGTATTTCAATACGACGTTAAAAGCAATGAAATGTACTAGTAGGCCGGTCAGTAGAGGCATTAGAGAGTTTTCGCAAAAGTTTGGCCACTAGGTCGCTGACGGACTAAGGATCTTCGGGCTAACGATCTAAGGGAAAAAAACCGGATGCTAACCTCTTAGATCGTGAAATGATCTAAGATCGTGAAAGTTGGGTCGTTGAACGATGTAAGCTGATTCGATGGGTGACATTAGAGAGTTTTCGCAAAGGATTGGCTACTAGCCCGTTGACGGGCTAAGGCCTACGTATGAAGGAAAGTGCGAACTGCACATGCGCACGTTTGCGTGGGAACACCTAACATAGCTCGTCAACGTTGGATCCAGTCTAGTAAACGACCTAGCACTAGGTCATATGGGCAGATTCCCGTACTAACCTTCCACCAAGGAAACCTCATCGCATGGATTGCCTTCTTCCATGGCCTTTGTGATAATTTGTTTGTGTTGTGTAGGTGTAACTGATAGCGTGCGTCTTTTTTCACAGCAGAAAAACCGAAAATCGAGAGAAAAAAGACGCACGCTATCAGGTACACGTACACAACACAAACAAATAATCACAAATGCCATGGAAGAAGGCAATCCATGCGATGAGGTTTCCTTCCTTGGGGGAAGGTTAGTACAGGAATCTGCCCATTCGAACTAGTGCTAGGTCGTTTTAGGTTGTTTACGTAGACTGGTGGCATCCAACGTTGACGAGCTAAGTTAGGTCGTTCCCACCCAAACGTGCGCATGCGCAGTTCGCACTTTCCTTTGTACGTCGGGCGCCTTAGCCCGTCAACGGGCTAGTAGCCAAACCTTTGCGAAAACTCTGTTGTATGTCGCAAGGGTGGTGTAGAAGCTTTCATTTTTCTATCTTGTACGAGTATGTAAGGGTACATCATGTAAAAAAAACAAAGTGCTAACACGGGCGACCTCGGGAAAACTTTTGGCAGCAAATTTTTGGCACCTGTTTAAGTTTTTGGCTTATAACATCTAAACGGTGAATCTTACAGACAATTTCACTCGTACCAAAATTAAAGAGCATTAAATTTTGGTTCGAATAACCTGCTTAACATTCAATTTGGTCCAAGGTTTAGTCGGATCGGTAGTCAAAAGTACACAAATTGTTCCCTTTTGACTGAAACAGTTATGCTCAGTTTCACACGTCTGTAACTAAATACGGTTATTCCAAATGAAAAATGTCATAAAACTCAAGTTGTGGAGCATCAAATTCTGCGTCCAAAGCACCACTATTTTCATTGAAATATTTAAGGCAAAAGTGGACGACAGGTGTGAGAGAGAGAGAGAATATGGAAAAGTATTTAACGTTTTTCTCGGCAACCGTTCAACATGTTTTAAATCTGAAAAATGGTTTATTCCCAGAGAATGAATAAAAAAGAGGCCAACGAAAAAATTTTGAAAAATCTGTCAAAAATTTTTTTTTCACATTTAAATGTTAATAATAATGGTAAGTGAATACCTTTTTTTGTACAAAAAGAGGTACAGCCCGGATCTAGGTACTCATTACCTAAACATGCATTATTGAAAAAACCAGTTTTTAATCAACATTTCGAATTGGATATTTTAATAAAAACGCTGCAAATCCCTACACAACGGCTTCTTATTTTGTATAGAACACCCTTCTTTTACCGATCACAGCTCTGTGTATAGAACACCCTACTGTATAGATCACAGCTCATTATTCATTTATTATTATTTATTTTGTTCACTTATTCTTCCATGTGCCATAGCACATGAAACAATAAATGTATTTCCAGCATTTCTGTAGGTACGCCCAGTAGAATAATAAATCCATGTGACGAGGACTTTGCAGCGTTTTGGATTAACGGGAATCGGATTGTAACTTGATGCCTTTCGAAACCTGCAACGATTCGTCCTGCGGGGTTTCACCGGCCTGACGTGTGATATCCTACCGGTTCGAGGTCGTGTCCGACCAGGGGGAGATCGTAGCGGGGATGAGGGTCACCGGAGGACTTGAGTGCCGGCTCTTAAGTTTCCAGTTGATTATGTTCGTCTCTGCGATCGCCGTCTTGGGCGCCCTTGCGATCGCTGGAGGGCAGGAAGAGGTCTGCGTTTGCGTCGCGGAGTCGCAGTGCGTCGACGGGCGGATCAAAGACGAGTCGACGGTCAGAAACGCCGATCCGGACGATTTCCACAACGGCGAAGGGCTCCTCAGTGAGAGGTGAGTGCGGTCAGTGTGAAGGTGTCCGTTGAAGATGGGCAGTTCCTACCTACAAGCGTCAGGGATCCGTAATTCACATTATTTCCAACAAAAAAGTCTTCATTTCCTCGTAATTATTATTTTGTCCCCCCTTTTTGGTTTATTATTCTGTGAATAATACACCTATGTATACGCTCAGCAAAAAATTTTTATAACACCCCCTCAAAATTTTTTCTTTTCCGTTTCAAGGTGCGCAGATTCCAAAAATGCAATGTCCGTCCGCCGTCCGCCGTACGCCGTATCACGTGTACAGGCTTCATTTTAGGTCTAAAAAATTCGTTCTTTCGCACACATGCTCCATTTGGAACCTAGTTGTGTCCCGAAACTTTTCAGCCCGATCGGAATATATCCAGGGGAGTTATGAGTGAAAATGTGTATAAAAATAGGTACTTTTTGTGTTTTAGTAACATAGTAGTAAAATGAGCTTTTGAGGTATCTTTTTCCATGTTTTTGGGGACGAGAAGACCGAATATGAAGTCGATTTTGACCAAGGAGTGGAAAATTGAGGTTGTACCAGATGTTCAGCTCCCAAAATTGATTTTTCATGAGTCAAAAACATGCGAAATCGTCTGAATTCACCATCAATTTGTATAATAACACTAGAAAAAGTGTCAACACGTGGATCAAGACGATTAAATGGTACAATCAATGATCAAAGGTAATTTGAAAACAAAAACAAAAAAAAGGAGCGTACCTAATTCAAGTTTTGGGGGCCAAAATTTGTGGAAACCACCAGAAATAGCTATTTCAATTATTTTACAAGAAAGAAACAATAAATAAACAGAACTATAGACCAATAAAATAATAGAATAATAAACCCATGTGACAAGGACTTTGCAGCGTTTTTTGAGAGGCAGGGAGGAGAATATCTGTGCATACAACATAACAAAAACGCTGCAAAGTCCTTGTCACATGGGTTTATTATTATGTTGGACATACCTACAGAAATGTTGGCTGTTCATTTATTGTTTCTTTCATGCGTAATAATCGAAATAGCTATTTCTGATGGTTTCCATTAATTTTGGTCCCTAAAACACAAATTAGGTACTACGCTCCTTTTTTTTTAAACTATGTTTGATCATTGGTAGTGCCATTTAATCGTCTTGATCCACGTGTTGACACTTTTTCCAGTGCTATTATACAAACTGATGGTGATTTCAGACGATTTCCCAGGTTGACTCATAACAAATCAATTTTGGGAGAACATTTGGTAGAACTCAATTTTCCACTCTTTGGTCAAAATCAACTTCATATTCGGTCTTCTCGTCCCCAAAAACATGGAAAAAGATATCTCAGAAGCTCATGTTACCAACATGTTGCTAAAACGCAAAAAGTAGGTACCTATTTTTACACACACTTTCACTCATAACACCCCTGGGTATATTCCGATCGGGCTGAAAAGTTTCGGGACACAACTAGGGCCCAAATGGAGCATGTGTGCGAAAGAACGAATTTTTTAGACCTAAAATGAAGCCGGTACACGTGATACGGCGTACGGCGGACGGACATTGCATTTTGGTTTATTATTCTGTGAATAATACACCTATGTATTCGCTCAGCAAAAAATTTTTATAACACCCCCTCAAAATTTTTTCTTTTCCGTTTCAAGGTGCGTAGATTCCAAAAATGCAATGACCGTCCGCCGTCCGCCGTACGCCGTACGCCGTATCACGTGTACAGGCTTCATTTTCGGTCTAAAAAAATCGTTCTTTCGCACACATGCTCCATTTGGGCCCTAGTTGTGTCCCGAAACTTTTCAGCCCGATCGGAATATATCCAGGGGAGTTATGAGTGAAAATGTGTATAAAAATAGGTACTTTTTGCGTTTTAACAACATGTTAGTAACATGAGCTTTTGAGGTATCTTTTTCCATGTTTTTGAGGACGAGAAGACCGAATATGAAGTCGATTTTGACCAAAGACGCGGAAATTGAGGTTTTACCAAAGGTTCAGCTCCCAAAATTGGTTTTTTATGAGTCAAAAACCTGGAAAACTGTCTGAAATCACCATAAATGTGTACAATAACATTGGAAAAAGTGTAAACAGGTGAATCAAGACCATTAAATGCCACTACCAATGATCAAATATGATCTTAAAAAAAAAAGCGTACCTACCTATTTCATGTTTTGGGGGCCAAAATGGGTGGAAATCATCAGAAATAGCTATTTCAATCATTCCACATGTAAGAAACAATACATTTAACAGCCAACGAAAATCTCTAGAACTCCAATAGAATAATAAACCCATGTGACAAGGACTTTGCAGCGTTTTTGGAATCTACGCACCTTGAAACGGAAAAGAAGAAAGTTTGAGGGGTCCTTGTCACATGGGTTTATTATTCTACTGGTCAATACGTACAGAAATTTTGGCTGTTCATTTTTACTGTTTCTTTCGTGTGCAACTATTGAAATGGCTATTGTTGATGGTTCCACCAGTTTTGGCCCCCCAAAACACGAATTAGGCTCGGCTTTTTCTTTCTACAGATTATTTTTGATCATTGATCGTACCATTTAATTGTCTTGATTCACCTGTTCATACAACTTCTAGTGTTATTGTACAAACGTATGGTGATTTCAGACAATGTTTTTGAAAAATGAATTTCGGGAGCTTAACCTTCGTTACAACCTCAAGTCTTCACTCTTCGGTCAAAATCAACCGAATATTCGGTCTTCTCGCCCTAAAAAACATGGAGAACGATACCTCACAAGCTCATGGTCACTAAACCCTCGAAAACCCCTATTTTTACACTCATTTTTCTCCCGTATCACCCCTGGGTGTATGCCGATCGGGCTGCCGTGTTTTGGAGGACAACTAGGAGCCAAATGTGTTCCCAAATGGGGACCCAAACTGTGTGCGGAAAAACGACGATTTTATACCAAAATTTAACGTAAATTTAAGGCTGGAACTTCCTTAGAACCTCATTTTTCCACTCTTTGGTCGAAATCGACTTCATATTCGATCTTCTCGTCCCAAAAACATGGAAAACGATACCTCAATAGCTCATGTTACTAAAACACAAAAAGTACCTACTTTTATACACATTTTCACTCATAACTCCCCTGGGTATATTCCGATCGGGCTGCAAAGTTTGGGGACATAACTAGGGCCCAAATGGAGCATGTGTGCGAAAGAACGAATTTTTTAGACCGAAAATGAAGCCTGTACACGTGATACGGCGGACGGCGGACGGACATTGCATTTTTGGAATCTACGCAACTTGAAACGGAAAAGAAACAATTTTGAGGGGGTGTTATACAAATTTTTTGCTGAGCGAATACATAGGTGTATTATTCACAGAATAATAAACCAAAACAAAACCGACTTCAAAAAAGCTGTATAAAACTAAATAAAAAGTCTAGAATAATTTTTATGCTGAACAAACCTACACGATTTTATTCAAAGCAAATACAACAAAATGTTTGAAGTCGGTGCCACATTTCAACGAAAAGGTAACCAAGGAATACAATACGAAGGCTGTGTGTGGGGTTCATAGTTAGAATTTGGCGCCGACTTCATAAATTTTGTGTTATTGGCTTTGAATAAATTATGTGTTTGTTCAGCATAAAAATTATTCTTCAATTTTGGTTTATTATTCTGTGAATAATACACATGTATTCGCTCAACAAAAAAATTTTATATGAACCCCCCTCAAAAGGTTTTCTTTTACCTTTCAAGGTGAGTAGATTCAAAAAACGCTGCAAAGTCCTTGTCACATGGGTTTATTATTCTATTGGACATACCTACAGAAACGTTGGCTGTTTATTTATTGTTTCTTTCATATAAAATAATTTAAATAGCTATTTCTGGTGGTTTCCACCAATTTTGGCCCCCAAAACACGAATTAGGTACGCTCCTTTTTTTTTTTTTTTTCAAATTATCTTTGATCATTGATAGTGCCATTTAATCGTCTTGATCCACCTCTTGATACTTTTTCTCGTGTTATTCTACAAATTGATGGTGATTTCAGACGATTTTCCAGGTTTTTGACTTATAAAAATCAATTTTGGGAGCTGAACATCTGGTACAACCTCAATTTTCCACTCTTTGGTCAAAATCGACTTCATATTCGGTCTTCTCGTCCCCAAAAACATGAAAAACGATACCTCAAAAGCTCATTTTACTAACGTGTTGCTAAAACGCAAAAAAGTACCTATTTTTACACACATTTTCACTCATAACACCCCTGGGTATATTCCGATCGGGCTGAAAAGTTTCGGGACACAACTAGGGCCCAAATGGAGCATGTGTGCGAAAGAACGATTTTTTTAGACCAAAAATGAAGCCTGTACACGTGATACGGCGGACGGCGTACGGCGGACGGCGGACGGCGGACGGCGTACGGCGGACGGCGTACGGCGGACGGACATTGCATTTTTCGAATCTACGCACCTTGAAACGGAAAAGAAAAAATTTTGAGGGGGTGTTATAAAAATTTTTTGCTGAGCGAATACATAGGTGTATTATTCACAGAATAATAAACCAAAATGCCTTATTCGTCCGCCGTATCATGCATGTCTACTTTAATTTCGGGTAATCTAATCCGGTCTAAAAAATTCTTTCTTTCGCACGCAGGCCCCATTTGGGCGCTGGTTGTGTTCCGAAACTTTGCAGCCCGATCGGAATATACCCAGGGGTGTTATGAGTGAAAAATGGGGGCTTGTGAGGTATCGTTTTCCATGTTTTTAGGACGAGGAGACTGAATATGAAGTCGATTTGACCACAGAGTGGAATATTAAGGTTCTGACGAAATTCCGGCCTTAAATTCACGTTAAAATTTGGTGTAAAATCGTCGTTGTTCCGCACACAGGTTGGGTCCCCATTTGGGAACACATTTGACTCCTAGTTGTGCTTCGAAGCTCTTCAGCCCGATCGGAGTGTTACGGGTGAAAAGTGGGTGTAAAAATGTTTAGGTGGGGGGGGGGGGGGGTGTTGAACATGAGCTTTTCCACGTTTTTTAGGGCGAATATGAAGTTGATTTTGACCAGAGAATGAACAATTGAGGTTGTAACGAAGGTTCAGGTCCCAAAATCCATTTTTCATTAGTCAAAAACATGGGTATATGTCTGAAATCACCATAAACTTGTATAATAACACCTGAAGCATTATCAACAGGTGAATCAAGGCAATGAAATGGCACGATCAAAACATTATCAAAGATAATTTGTCAAAAATAGGAGCCTAATTCCTGTGTTCGGGGCTCACAATTGGTGGAAACCATCAATAATAGCTATTTCAATTATTGGACACGAAAGAAACAATGTGAACAACCAAAATTTCTGAAGGTATGTCCAATACAAACCCTGTGACAAGGACTTCGCAGCGTTTTTGAAGTCGCTTTGTTTTGTGTTAAAAATATTTTATATTTTTGCTTTTTAGCGCGATATTTTTAGCAGTATACGAGTACCTGTCACTTGCTGATATCATTACTGGGGCACCCACAGTTTTTGGCAGACTATGTTCTGTCGTCACATCGTGCAATTTCTGTCGAAGCACTAGAAATCGAAGAGTATAACTGACCTAATTGTATCCGGAACAAAATAGGGCAGAGTTACGGTCTGGGCGACGGCAAGCTAAGAACTGAGGCTTGAAGCTCGAAACGGAGGTATTTATAAGGTTGTGCTGCTGAGCCAGCGTATTTAGTATGCTTTCAGCATATTTGGGCTCTAACATACTTATGCGTATATTATATATCTATATACACATATGAAAATTTGAAAAATTTGTAATTTTGATATTCGATGCATAATACGGATTTCGGAGGGGTTTTCCGGCGCAAAGGGAGCATCTCTGACATTTTCGAACGAGCCATATTATAGCTCCATTTTCTTAGAAAAATCGCTAATAGATCGTCATCGTCTTAGGATACAAGTGTGTGACTGGGAACAGATCTGCTGCACCGTGCCTCCTCACATTCAGATCCCCGGCCAACCCGCCACGTCGAAAACGACGGAAACCGATGGCAATTCGTCAGAAGAATCCAACGAATCAAAAGAGTCCGAAGAGGATTCTTCGGAAGAGGGCGATCCGGACCTACCGCGCACCGACGAACTGAAAGGATGCGGCGTGAGGAGGCGACCTCCTCTGAAATTACCCATCGACCTTAGGATCACCGGTTTAAAAGGCCCAGGTAAGCTGTTCATTGAAGGGTTTTATAATGTCTGGTGTTTCATCAGTTATGTTCAGACAGGCAGTTCTGATTCAGTTTGGTTCGAACCAGTTATAAATAGAACTAAAAAGGGGGAGGGGATGAGAACCGTTGAGAACTTTCAGTTCTAACTCTGTCCACACGAACGCTTTTCGAACTAGTTCATAACACTGATAACCAGAATAACAACTCACGACATTTATAAACTTCTGCCTACCCCTGTCTAGAACTGGTCATTTTTAGGAGAGAAAACTAAATGGAGGATGAGCTGGGCTAATTATTATTGATTGGATTTTCGAAATCGCAGGTTCGTACATACTCTGAAATGGATGAAAAACGTCAAAATGTCCTTAACTGTGGCCACTTCCAATGGTATTAGCCTTAATTAGGCAGATATTTTAAGGCATGGATTTTTTAAAAATGCCAATTTTTCGTCACCTAGTTGGTAAGTACGTAGGGGTCATTTAGAGCCACCTGAACCTTACCATGATTTTTGGTCAACATTTTAACTAAAAACGTCGTAATTCTCGAAATATTGGGCGAAAAAATATCGATGGTATTATAAGCTTTCGAGTTATTAATTTTTGACAATTTCAAAACCTTTTTCACCTTAGTGATAAGTGAGTGAAATGCTTCGAGGACCAACTAGACCCCAAATGGGATCTTTACCTGTACCTACCTAGCAAATTTTATTGATTTATGTCTAATAGTTTTGGAGAAAAACTGTAGCAGGTGAAAACGACTACTGCACATGCCTCGAACTGCCAGTTCTGAAGAAAAACCAGAACCTCTCGAACTGGTTCTGAACGAACTTCGAACCAGTTCGAACTTCTAGTTCGGGATCTTTCAGAACTAATTCTGATGCTGTCCGAACAGCCAAAAATGGGCGTGGTCAGTTACGAACGGTTCAGAACTGCTTGTCCGAACATACATATCGTGGGAAGTTCCAATTATTTGGACGTTAAAGGTTGTACCTTTATGACAGTTGTTAGACGATATTATAATCCTGCCCACGGACTTGATCGTTCGAACGCTAACTCGTTAGCTAATCGGTAATATTATTGAAAGAGCAGCGATTCGCCACTCACGTTTATACTCGTTTTCCATGTCAACAAAGTACTTAGTGAAGTGTGATGGATCGAGATTTGGCGTACCTATCCACCACGAGCGCTGCGAGGGGGGATATGCCCGGGCTGGTTATGGGCGGACCACCACCATTTCCCGGGATCTTCTCGGATGTGTCCGTTGGTTATGGGCGGACCACCACCATTCACGGAGTCTTTTCGGGATCGTTGCCTGGTAAGGTTATGGGCGGACCACCACCAAGACCAGGATCTTTTTGGAGTGTGCTCGGTAGGTTATGGGCGGACCACCACCATACCCGAGATCTTTTAGGTAGAGTTGGCTGTTGGTTATGGGCGTACCACCACCATTCACAGCATCTTTTGGGTTAGGAGAGAGAGGCGAGGTAAGGAGGAGAGAGAGTAGTCAGCGACTAGAGGAGAGCGTAGAATGAGGGAAAAGGCGAAGGAGGCGAGTATTTATGTGCCTGGAAGCCGTCTCCCTCCATCCCCTAGTTGGTAGGGGATGGTGGGGACCCAGGTTGGGCTTTGAGTCTCCTGCGGCTTTCGTCCCCACTTCTGCGAGTTTATTTGCGAGATCTTAAGTTTGCGAGGAGTGGTTCTGGGAGGATACCACGACATGAAGGATTAAGAAAAACATATATATGGAAAATTCAAATTCGAATCTTTTATTCGGTGATGATGAACTGAATTTTTCCTGTCCTAAGGTGATTTGTAATGGATGAGGGGTTTAACTACACCGCCCATACAGCGTAGTTTCCCCCTCTCCATCCTCTGGAAAGGTTCGAGGCAGTGTGACAGCTGCCCCCGGAGACAATGGTTTGATTATAACACAATGCCTCCAGGAGTTGACGATTCATTTCCGCAAATCGACCAGCCGCGTGTCAAAAAGATCGGGAAGAGCCCGCATCCAAGATGGATGGGATTCCCATATACCGTCACACTCCTCCCCTTAAAAACATACCTCTTTGAAGAAGAAGTATGTGAAGTTAATAGACACGGACTGAAAGTAGTATGGAGTTCTAATTCAGGAATATTCATCTGAAAAACTCCAAAGCTGATAGCTTCCATCGTAATGGTACTACTGAGAATTGTTACTGGTGGAGAACTTGGCTCCTTATCAATATCACTTGGCCGACTTGGACAAAAAGGAAAGAGAAAAAATCGTTGTCAGAGGTTCTGGTTCAGGAAAGTTCATCTGAACAACCTCTAGGTGACTAACCCCCATCATAAGATGGAACAACTGGAATATAAAAACATATAAATGAAAGTAATTGTCAGAGGTTCTGGTTCAGGAAAGTTCATCTGAACAACCTCTGGGTGACTAACCCCCATCATAAGATGGAACAACTGGGAAAACAAGGGGAAATACACTGCCAAGGTGATGGCACAGGAGCTTCCTCGTCACAATCAGAGTGACCCATTATAAAATAGAACAGACTCGGAAGCAAAATAACATAACATTACATTACATTACATAACATTACATAACGTTAAATATACATATTACATAACATTACATTACATAACATAACATTACATAACATTACATGAAATATACATATTATACATAACATGACTTCCATAATACATTACGTCCATTATACATAACTAGCCTGACCGCTCGCTATCCGAGATTCGCTGTACGCAGTATCGTGGAACCAACAAACGACGGAAAAATCCCTTACCCTACCGGGTATTTGTGCCCAATTTTATCAAAATCCGTCAAGCCATTCAGGAGTTGACCATGGTCGACCATATTTCCGCTATGGCCAGGGAATTAAAAATGCGGCGTTGCACAACTTGGGAGCCTACTGGATATTGGTGCCAAATTTGGTCGATATCCGTTGAGCAATTCGAGATTCGACCATGGAGGGGCCCATGGATGCGCTAAGGTCGACCGCGGGGGTAGTCCGAAGGGTCGATCGTAGATAGAATTTCACGTGGATTACGAATACGCGATAAAAAATAGGGGTTACCATTTCAATTAACGAAGTTGACCATGGTCGACCATAGTTCCGCTATGGTCAGGGAATTAAAAATGCGACGATGCACAACTTGGGAGCCTACTGGATACTCGTGCCAAATTTGGTCGATATCCATCAAGCCATTCAGGAGTTGACCATGGTCGACCATCGTTCCGCTATGGTCAGGGAATTAAAAATGCGACGTTGCACAACTTGGGAGCCTACTGGATATTCGTGCCAAATTTGGTCGATATCCGTCAAGCCATTCAGGAGTTGACCATGGTCGACCATAGTTCCGCTATGGTCAGGGAATTTAAAATGCGACGTTGCACAACTTGGGAGCCTACTGGATATTCGTGCCAAATTTGGTCGATATCGGTCGAGCCGTTTGGCCGTGCATAGAAGGACAGACAGAGCGCATGCGCAGGGCGAACCGCTGGCTCTATCATGTTGAAATTTATATGGGACCTCAATGGGCCCTACCCGCTTAATCCCTGAGAATTACATTGAAATTGGGTGAAATCTTTGGTTACTACGGCTGTAACAAGGAAATTGAATCTATTTCACGCCAGCGCATGCGCAGAGCGCACCGAGGGTCCGATCTTGCTGAAATTCATACTGGAACTTACTAGGCCTTGTCCAAACAACCCTTGAAAATTTGAGCGAAATTGAATCAAAATTGTGAAAGTTATGCGTGTTTGTTGAATTTAACGTTACCGCATGCGCAGGGCGTACCGCTGGATCAATCATGTTGAAATTTGTATGGGACCTCAAGGGGCCTTATCCGCACCATCCCTCAAAATTTGAGCTGAATCAATTCAAAATCGTGGAAGTTATGGCTGTAACAAGGAAATGCGGACAGACTCACAGACTCACAGACCGACAGACACGGAACCAAATTTGTTCAGTAGGCTTTGAAACGCAAAATGCAAGTGGAAATTTTGATTTCTGAAGACAAAAATTTTTTGGCTCACGAAAGTGAACACAAGGCTTCCGCTGCTTCGCAGACTCTGAAGCAAAATTGGCATTGAACGCCAGGCATTGAGCGCCTTAAGAATAATAATCAAGTTTGATAATAATAATAGTAACAATAAATAATGAGTTTGATTTGATGAAAAAAGAAAATCCAATGGCCGAAGTGTATATTGATTAACAAAGGGGTTATTAAAAAGAGGATTCCTTCTGGAAAACCTCAGAGCTATTCCTTCTGGAAAAGCTCTCAAAAAGTGGAGGGGGTACCGAGGATAAAATCCAGCACATACCCACCAACCACACCCTGCTACCATGTAATGGATGAGGGGTTTAACTACACCGCCCATACAGCGTAGTTTCCCCCTCTCCACTCTCTAGAAAGGTAGGGAGGCAGTGTGACAGCTGCCCCCGGAGACAATGGTTTGATTATAACGCAATGCCTCCAGGTGTTGACGATTCGTTTCCGCGAATCGACCGCCCCTTCAGCCGCGTGTCAAAAAGATCGGGAAGAGCCCGCATCCAAGATGGACGGGATTCCCACATACCGTCACAGATTCCGTGATGCATTATGCTTTTGATACTGTTTCGGCTATTATGGCATCAATCAAGTACCAATGCTGTTGATTGAAGGGCTCTGAACTCAGTTCTGGTGTTTAATAAACTTTCAAATTATTTGGACTTCACGGGTTGTAAAGGAAACTTGACTCTTTAAAACTCGAACCAGCTAACAGATGAGTGAAGAACCTGCGATTTGCCAGTTACTTTTATCCTGTTTTTCCATGTCGACAAGACTGCGGATATGCGAGGTGATGCCGTGATGGAATCAAGGATGGAAAGACGCTGATATTCCGCTTTTGACATTTTTTGATCACGTTGGCGGATCCTAATGCTACACACAACAAACACCATTGACCGATAAAATAAAATGGTATAAGATCACTAAAAGTTTTCTTAAATCTGTTAAACCCATGTGCACTTAGATTACCAGTACCAGTAGGCCAGTGATTCGCGTTTGCCTCCAGTCGTAGTGTAGATTCCGTTTTTATAGGTGTGAATATTACACACCTGTACACCTGTGCCACATTTAGGTAGCTTGACGTTAGTCAACAAGGCCAGTCTGGTGTTCGAGACCACAGACAAATCATTCTTGTCAATGCCAGTTTTGAAAACTTGAACGCACGATTCTAAAAGAAAGATCTGCCTTAGATACAAAACATTAAATTCATTATATAGTCGTGAGGTAGAATATCTAGAAGGCTTATTCAAGATAACCTAAAGAAGCGAGTTTTGAAGTACCTGCACACATTGCAGATGGGTTTTACAAGTACTTCCCCATACAATCAACCCATACTGCAGAAGCGAAAAAGCCAGGCCAAAATAAAATGCTCTTCATCATCTTCAGTGGCAGAAAACCTCTAGCAACTCGAAACACGTACAAGTTCTGATGAACTTATTTTCATGGTGGGCAATGACTGAGATCCCTGTTATACTATTAGTGATGTATGACGTATTTTTTTTTTCAAACATTTATATTCGGAGAAATCTTTTCTTCATGTATATATACCTATATTAACATGCATTGTTACTCTTTTGTTGCCAAAATATAATGAATTTGAATTTTGAATTAGAATTTATGTTATTACCTGCTTAGAAGCGTAGTAATTAAATTAAAATAGCAAAACATGATTATTTCAACTTATCTCAGCTGATTGTTGACCTCACAGAAAATACGTTTTACGGAGAGGTTCCTTGGATGGTGCGGATTCTGGATGGCGACAAGTTTGTATGCGGAGGATCATTGATCAACCCCAAAGTGGTCCTGACCGCGGCACATTGTCTCAAGTAAGTGCCCGCCCTTAATTCAGTTGAACGTGGGAATGTAAACACTTTTTGGCTCTCCAGTCCATTGTGGATTTTGTTCGCCTCCACAGTGCAGAATACTCGATCCCTGCCCATTGCCTTCAATGCTCTGCTTCCTTACCTGTTCAGATCATCCACGATTCCTTCCAGCCGCCTGACCTCTGCTGCGCCTCATCCTCTTTGCCCCGGTGCTGGTGAGGTGCGTCCCGACGATCATCAGCCTACTAGCGTCACCCAGGAGACACCGCGAGGAGGTTGGCTGAGTAGTCTCCCATAAGTGTTGAGCTCAAATTCAGTCAAATGTTGTCAAAACGTCATCATTTCATATCACATGGTAGAAATTTGAAGCTCAACGATTGGACGAACTGAAATTGAGAAATCTCGTTGCTCTGCAGCCTCGCCATCGCCGTTCGTATAAATTCCTCCTTTTCTGCGATTTTTTTCAGTTTTTCGACCCGTGCTCCTGCACTTAGCATATGTTTCCGCCTGCTCTCCGAGAAGCACGTCAACTAAATTGAAAATATTTGGATGAGGCGAGTTAAAAAATTTGTTCAACCTAGAATGAAAACTCCCCCAGCTATTGGTTGTACGGTCGGTCGATGCGCAAAATTTCGCCCAAATACGTGGAGGGAATGTGGAGTCCGGAGCGATGCAGTTTTCCCAGACATAATCAGAAAAGTCGCAAATCTGTTTGTTTTCGGCTGGGAGGATGGCCACGACGTCGTCAGTGAAACAATCCTCTACGTCGTCATGGTTCAAGAAGGGTAGTCCGAAAAAGTTCTTTGAAAATCTGCTATCTGGGGTGTTCATTTTGTAAACCGTTGTCAAGCCCAACGATTGCATTTTTCGGAACCAACTTTGACCCAAATAGAAGCGACATCCGGGGATTTCTGCATCAGCCCACACTTCTACAACATCCACTCTCCACCTGGCGGGACGCATCTAACCTTCGCACACCCAGCCTATTTACTAATCCGGACGCAACTCACCATCACCCCTTTGCCCGTCCAGGTCTTTGTAGAACAGCCTCAGGTGCAGTCTCAGGAACAGGAGCTTACACACTGGACGCTAACATGTCAGAAATACAGTGCCCGCTCTACCATATAGGCAAACTAGGCAAAGTGAAGGGCGCCGAAATTTGAGGGGCGCCAAAATGGCAAGTGGACAGAAAAAAAAATTGGGAAAAAAAAAAAAAATTGAAAAAAAAAAATGCACGATAAAGCTTATCAGCAATGTATTAAGTATTAACAAGATATTAATGATAGAAAGTAAATTATATAAAATGAAATATATAAAATTATGTCATTATAACATAATTAAAGTAATATTTATCCTCTAATAAAAAATGCTTTGTTGTTTATTTGTACCTGTTATGATATCAAAGATAGCAATAACAAAAATTCGCGCGGTCGGCGCCGCAGGCGAATTTTTTTAGGGGCGCTTTTTTTATCATTTGCCTAGGGCGCCTGTATTACTAGAGCGGTCCCTGCAGAAATATTGTTATTAACATTTATTTAAAACATTTCTATTCACACAGGAATAACACGTTGATAACCTTTGTTTTCAACAAAATTAATAACACTGTTGCTTACATGCAGGTAAGTCACGTGTAAGATACTGGGACTAGTAGGGGGCGGGCAAATTTAAGGTGTTTTTTTTTGTTTTTTTAACAAGTAAACTTTATTGTAGCACACAAAAACACACACATCTGCACATCTACATACATCTACATGTGTGTGCGTTGTGTACATCTACATTGTAGCTGTGCATGAGGATGATTGAAGAGGGATATACCCCTTCATGTAACATGTTGCGGGTCACTGTCCACTGACAGCCCCCACTAATAGTACAAAAATTATAGTTTAACGCTATAACACTAGAGAAAAACGAATTAGTTAGGATAAATTACATAGGTAGTTACATAGTTAGAATAAGTGCATAGGGCTGTCGTATAATTATATGGTAAGTTGCATTTTTGGTAATCTCTCAGAGCAGATCAGGTGGTATTTGGCGTTTGAGACGTCGCTCCGGTCGTGGTGGTCTTGCATAGTTCTCAAATTAAAGAGTTCGACGAGCTGAAAAAACCCTAAAAAGAAAAATCTGAAAAATACCAATTTTGAGGAGGTTATGACCATTTGAAGTTCCAACATACGTACATACAAAGCGACATCAAGCGGAAACCCGTCTAGAAACTCGTTTTGAGCATTTCCGAACATGATTCCATGGTTTTCTCGAATACCTATGATTTGGTATCTCCATACTTCCATTCCTATATAACAGGAACATGGAAGTAAAATCGCAAGGAATCACCGTTTTTCGGCGTATCCGAGCTGTACGTTACCTACCTTTGTTGTACTGGCTGGAGTGCTTTCTGGCGGTTGAAACTGGCTCTCGGATCACCCTCTGACAGATGGTTAATAATTAGCATCATCATAAATTATCAACAACTCTTCTCGGGAATCCCAAGGATAACGGCCTCTTGAGACCGCATTTACACGGAGCAGCTCCGATAATATCCATCAGCGCGTCTACTTACCGTCCTGCGTGGTATTTTTCGAATCATTTTCCCGCATTCGGGAACGGGTTGGCGACTTCTCGGTATTGTCGCTTATAGTCTTCTCGGTATAGACGGGGTTTTGCCGTGATTCACGATACCGGGATTTCACAGCGAACATTCACCTCGGTAATTCTTACTCGAATTCTCCTTCAGGTTTCGCTGAACAAAATCGGTTCGCAAACTGGTTAGCCACCTTAGGTTCTGTACGCATCAAGCGCCCCGTGCAAGTGCTGTCCCAAGTTAATTCAGTATCACTCAGTAGGTACCTACCATCTAACCTAAGGTTGTTCCCAGATTCAGCTTCAAGACATTTAAATTGGCAATTTAGGCGAATAAGCCAAAACCAAAACGCTGCAAAGTCCTTGTCTCGTGGGTTTATTATTCTCGACTGAATACGGATTGGGACCCACAAAGCTAATTTGTCGTCCTATGTCTCAAAATACGGTATTTTTGCTGCCGAAAATTGGTACAAGTTGCTGCAAGTTCATTTCTCCGTCGGAGAAATCCTAATCATCCATTTCTATGTCAGAATCCATGAAAAAACGAATGAAAACACTCGCTACTCTTCAAGTTTGGGCACATATAGGAACAGAAAAAACGAAAATGCAACATGGCTGCAATATGGACCTTAGATCTCCAGTTAAAGCGATGATCAGCTGCTAAAGTGAATTGATAAACAGGTATGCGAGAGATAATCAGAGATTTGACTTAGTCAGACTTTAAATCAGGGTTGCAAATGTGACTGACAAACTGGCCCTTAAACTCGAGTATTAGGTTGCTATTTCTGACGAATTATTTTCGATCTGGGAAACTGTCATTGAATTGTCTTCATTCACCTGTTAATACTACCTCCTGTGTTATTATACAAATTTCTGTCGGTTACAGCCATTTTCACAGGTTTCTGACTCATAAGTATTGCATTTTGAGAGTTAAAACTTCGTTAGAACGTCAATCCTCCACTCAGTGGTAAAAATCAACTTCACATTTGGTATCCTGACCCTAAAAAACATTGAAAAACAATACCTCATAACCCCGAGTTCATTAAAACCTCCAAAAAATACATAATTTTGCACCAATTTTTCACCCATAACATCCCTGGGTGTTTTCCGATCGGGCTGCCGAGCTTCGGAGCACAACTAGGGACCAAATGGAGCCTGTGTGCGAAAGAACGATTTTTTTTAGAAAGAAAGTTAGGGTAGATATGGATGATACGGCGGACGGATATTCCATTTTTGGAATCCACACACCTTGAAACGTTAAAAAAAAAGTTTTGAGAGGGGTGTTCCAAAAAAAAAAACTGAACCGACTACACAGGTAGGTATATTATTCAGAGAATAATAAACCAAGAAGGCACTGACAGAGCAAAATATAAATTAACCAAAATAATAGCAAATCGAAAAATAATTCGATTTACAACTGCCCACTGGCAGTGCTCCTCGGAGGAGTTCTGGTTGAACATAAAAAGTAAAAATTATAGTCTACTACTGCTCATAATCACCAGTCACAAATTCACAAGTGACTGACTATTTCATGAAACGGAACAAGTCAAACTACACAAAAGACGACAACCAAAATTAATGTTTATGTAGGCATGAATAATTTCATGATATGAGACAATACATCAAAATTAACAACTAGGAAGTTCTCAATAGTTTCATAACGGAGTGGAAATCTAGAATATTTTCTCTCAGTATTATCTTAAGTAATCTATTCATTTACTTTCTTCATATAAGACCTACAGACTCCACCCCAAAGGATAATAGGTACCATATTTTATTATTGAATATACTAGCCCATAGTATTATAGCTGTAAGTTGATTTTTTGAAAGGAAACATCCACCCTGAATAAATAAAACTTGCGCTGTCTTAATATGAGAAACTCGTTACCTAACTATGCTTCTTATAGCTTAAGTAGTTATCAATAATTACATATTATCATACGCTACAAGTATTAAGTTAACTAAGTTTTCTCAGTAACAGTCTTTGCTAGCGATCAACCTTGCAATGCCCAAGAACTTCGGAATTTCTTTCTTGAATTTCACGATTCTCCATCCAAACCATATTTTAATTCTGTTCAATCTATCTAAAAATCTTTTACAGGCGCATCAAGGGTGGAACTTTGGTTGCTGAGGTTGGCGAATGGGATACGAAATCTAAAAAGGTATGATGTCAACAAAACTCATTTGGAACTCCGGTTTCGCAATACCAATTTTTATCAAAATCCAAAGTCCAGTGACTAGTGAAGTACTGCACAAGAAGATAATAAAAATAATCTTTAATAAAAATTGTAGATTCCCGACAGATAAAATTATTCAATTCCTTCACTAAATTTCACCATCATATTCAAATCAATAAAAAGTCATATAACTTCATTGCTTTCAACTTAACAATTAGGTAAATGATAACATCTAATTTCTGTTACCTACCGTCAACCACCATTTCAAGTACCATTTGTTATAATTTGTTACACCTACTTTGATTTTGTAATAAATTAATCATTAACAGCAACATGCATAACAATAATAAAAATAGTTTTGCCCGCCGTCTGGCCTAGCCATTGCGGGATTCTCCCTTACCTTATGCTGCAAGCATGTTTCCTATGTAATCTATGTATTATTTTGTACTATGAACATGTTTTCAACAATGTAATTTGCTCCTTGACTGAGAATAAACAACTCATTCATTCTAGTGAAGTCACTAGTCGCTGGACTCCTACGTTACGAATGTACCTACCTAATGTTTATAACATGAGGTAGGTATACCTACATAAAGCAGGTATTCTACGTATTCGTTTTATTCTGAACGAAGGCCAATACACAAAAATGGCATAGAAACACTCACACTGTCTTACTTCAGAACATCATTGTAAGCCTCCTTAGCTCAATCTATCAAATATCAATATTTATTATAATATAAACATCCATCTTGGGATATTTACTTCAAAGGTACCTACATGGATACGGTACTGTTCTTGCTGCTGTATTCCGCCAAAACGTTCACACCTATATAAAATTGATGAGTTGATTGAATATGATTGATGAGTTTTGGTAAAATTCACAGTAGCCAAAGGAACATTTGTCTTTGGTACTAACGCTCCGATTTAGAACTTGGAAAAATCTATGACGACACTGACTTTCTTGTATCTTCTAAATTTTAAACCATTGTTTCCTATTGTCGTAGCACATGAACATATAACTATTATGAGCTTGTCGTATTACAAAAATGCTTATAGTTTTGTTCAGTTTAAAATATTGTTTTATCATCTTCTACCAGGTCCTCTAGTTACCTTCTTGTTCTTTCATCGAACCTAATGCTCCATTTGTTTTACTTAACAAAATGCACCAATCTTATTGTAATTTCACTAGTGCATCAGTGGAATTTTGTAAAACTCCGAACTGATGAAGAAGCGAATTTCATTATTTTTTGCTTTCCGTTTCCCAGGAGCCGTTGCCACCTCATCGGCTCGAAGCCAGCAAAGTGGTGAAGCACCCGGATTTCAACTCCGCGAATTTGAAAAACGATGTGGCCCTAGCGTTTTTCGAAAGTTCTTTCAACGTTTCGGAGACTGTCGACATCGTTTGCACACCGGAAAGCGCCAAAGACGTCGACGGTCGATACTGCGTGGCAGCTGGATGGGGGAAAACTGAAGAAAGTAAGTTAGTAGAAGTAGATGTGTTTTTCACACGAGATTCTACAGAGAATGACAAACGTTGCTTTTATTGGAATCCAAGCAGTAAGCCACAGAATCATGAGTCCACGAGCCAGCCTCAAACAAGGTCAGTGGCGGATCAAGGATTTGGAAAAATGTTAAAAAATCCTAGCCCAAAACATTGAGTTCATGTTGTATATTTTGGTCGATATCGAATTTCATTATTTTAAGTAAAATCTTTACACTTTCTCTCAAGGGTTTTATGAAAAACCGGTCTTACTACAAAAGCGCAGCAAAGTCCTTGTCACATGGGTTTATAATTCTACTGGACATACCTACAGATATGTTGGCTGTTCATTTATTGTTTCTTTCATGTGCAATAATAATTATTGAAGTAGCTATTTGTGATGGTTTCCACCAATTTTGGCCCCCAAAAAATTGAATTAGGCTCCTATTTTTTACAAATTATCTTTGGTCATAAATAGTGCCATTTAATTGTCTTGATCACTTGTTGATACTACTTCTAGTATTAATGTGCTGTTGTACAATAGTACTATGTTTCAATAGTACTGCCACATTGTTTCTTCTAGCGTTATTGTGCATGGTGATTTCAGACATTTTCTAAGGTTTTTTACTTATAAAAAATGAATTTTTGGGAGCTGAAACTTCGTTAGAACTTCAGCCAAAATCGACCTTATTTTCGCCCTAAAAAAAAACACATGGAAAAGACGGCCGCAGAACGGTAGGGTGGAGTGGGACTCAAAAAGTATTACGTGAGTAGGAATTATGCTTGAAGAAATCGACACGTTAGGGGGAGCCAAGCCAATTTTCCTTCCCACTTTATCAGACTTAGGACTGGCTACGAGCGAAGCGTAGGTGTGGTTAAAAATTGGTGGCTTCAGGTGGTGTGGTGAACTGTAAACTCTGTGACTGTGGTCAGTTCTCGAGTTGTGTTTCCGGTGAAGATGAGGTCGTTTCGGCTGAAGCCTAATCGATATCTCTTCTTAACTCGTGATAATATCGCTAGTCTAGAGGGAGGTCTCTCGAAGGTCCACCGTCACATGGTAGCAGAGCGTGTTTTGGTAGTATGCGCTGAGTAATTCACCTTATCTCCATCCACTTTTTAGGGCTTACCAGAAGGTTAAGCCCAAAGGATTCCAGAAGGATTCCTTTACAAACATCCTGCCCCTTTTATAACACATAATTATGTCTATTGCCTCCCCCCCCCCCCAACCGCCCATTCCCCCTTTTGCGTGCCAATATAATTAAAATATATTGAGCTCGCTTGAAGGCGATTAATGCCGTGTCCTAATTTACAAGTCTCGGTAGTTGTTCCATTCTAATGATGGCGGTTGATCACCTAGAGGTTACCCAGATGATCAGTTCAACAAACTCTGAACGTTTTTCTCCGCCAATACTCGTATGTAGGAGCTTTGTTCTCCACCAGTAAATATTACTGAGGTAGCACAATTACGTCGTATGTCGTTTCCTGAACCAGAACTTCATACTACTTTCCGTCTCATACTCGTCCTACCCAGAAGTATGTCACGTGGGGAGGAGTGTGACAGTGGGCAGCTCTCGAGTTGTTTTGGTTTATTATTCTGTGAATAATACACCTATGTATTCGCTCAGCAAAAAATTTTTATAACACCCCCTCAAACTTTTTTCTTTTCCGTTTCAAGGTGCATAGATTCCAAAAATGCAATGTCCGTCCGCCGTACGCCGTCCGCCGTCCGCCGTACGCCGTCCGCCGTATCACGTGTACAGGCTTCATTTTCGGTCTAAAAAAATCGTTCTTTCGCACACATGCTCCATTTGGGCCCTAGTTGTGTCCCGAAACTTTTCAGCCCGATCGGCATATACCCAGGGGTGTTATGAGTGAAAATGTGTGTAAAAATAGGTACTTTTTACGTTTTAGCAACATATTGGTAACATGAGCTTCTGAGATAGTTTTCTATGTTTTTGGGGACGAGAAGACCGAATATGAAGTCGATTTTGACCAAAGAGTGGAAAATTGAGTTCTACCAAATGTTCAGCTCCCAGAATTGATTTTTTATGAGTGAAAAACCTGGGAAATCGTCTGAAATCACCATCAGTTTGTATAATAACACTGGAAAAAGTGTCAAGACGTGGTTCAGGACGATTAAATGGCACTACCAATGATCAAAGATAGTTTAAAAAAAAAAGAAAAAAAAGAGCGTACCTAATTTGTGTTTTGGGGGCCAAAATTAATGGAAACCATCAGAAGTAGCTATTTCGATTATTACGCATGAAAGAAACAATTAATGAACAGCCAAGCTTTCTGTAGGTATGTCCAATAGAATAATAAACCCATGTGACAAGGACTTTGCAGCGTTTTTGTTTCCTGTGAAGATGGGGTCGTTTCGGCTGAAGCCTAATCGATATCTCTTCTTAAATGGTGATAATGTCGCCAGTTAAGAGAGGGCCTCTCGAGGGTCCACCGTCACTCTCTTCACTCTGTCTCAACTCGTATTATGCTTTGGAACCTGCAAATAATAATTTTGGTTGCCAATACATTTACAAGTGTTTTGAAGCCGGAAGTAATAGTTATTTAAACTGCCGAAATCAGAAACCAAGCTCTCTTTCGCGAAATCCCCCCGAGGCGAAGAACTAAACCTCTTCCTCGCAATTGGGTGCATCCTGGACCTCCAGGGAGTAAAAACGAGTGATCGGCCTCCAGAACTTCCGACCAGTTGAGCGGACGTTCCGAGTTAATCCATCCCTGCTGGTACTCGGTATCAACTGCACGATCCTTGCTAGTCTCCAGGATGCTCAGGGAGTGTCCGCTACTCTCACAATATCTCTGACTTTGACAGTACTAAGGACCCTACTTTTTAGGCTTTTGTTGTTAGTCCATCGAATATTTCATCCAAATTTTATACGAAATACAGTTTTTTGTCGTCCACGTTAGGGGTCATTTTTAGCGAATTTTCAAAGAAAATTAAGGTCTAAAATTTTCAGGTCATGAATTTCTGATTTTTTTTTTTAAATAGGCAAATCCGTTTCAGAACATCCAGATCATCACTAAATGTTAACAAAAATGTATAATATGTATATGTAGGTATATATATAAATTTATTTATTAGTCACTCCTGACGATATCTGTCCTTGGGTACATGATAAAAATTCCAAATTTTGCCAAAACGTTCGTGTTGCCAAACAAAAGGACGATTTCGAAGTTGAAAAATTTTTAAAAATTCTAAGGGGGTCACATTGGAGTTTTTGGGGTCAAAATTCGGTAAAAATTGCTAAAATTGTGAACAACAGCTATTAAATCACTAAAAGTGGTATGGAAGGGTGAGTGAAGACAGAAAAATACCATTTCTATTGTTTTTCATACAGAATAGGGGTCGAATTTGGATTTTTGGAGGTAAAAAATTGGTATTAAGGGCTAAAACTCGCTGATAACATTGCACGTGCCCGGTCGTCGTAACTTTACTGCCTGGTGTTCACCCAAATCTACTACCTCATCTGTTTCCTACATCCACTGATTCTGAAGCACCTTAGGACTGACATTTCACAATTTGGAATCCGAAATTCTCAAGGATTATTGCCGATCCTGAACTAACTGGTGTTTTTTGAATTCAGAAATTCGGGAATAGGATGATGACTGATGACACAGGTGATGTTTCAGGTAAATCAGCTCCATACCAGGCGATTCTCCGTAAGGTGCAGCTGCCTCTGATGGACCACGACACGTGCGAGAGTCGACTGAAGGAAACGAGGCTCGGACCCAAGTTCAGGCTCCCTTCGGGGTTCGTCTGTGCCGGGGGGACCGTCGATGGCGACACATGTGCGGTAAGTGCGATACAACGCTGCTGCAGATAAAATTATGAGAAAAGCCGCAGAGATAACCTACCGCGTTGATTTCCTACCTGAAAGTAACAACAGCGTAATGGTCGGTTGTTCTGTTCAGGGTGACGGAGGAGGTCCGCTGTACTGCCCGATGATTGCGGATCCGAATCGAATGGCCATCGTCGGCGTCACCGCTTGGGGCATCGATTGCGGCAAAGGGAATCCGGCAGTTTTCGCGTCAGTCCCAGACCAGATGTCTTGGATATACACAACGATCTCAAATGTGTTGGAAGACGATTGATAAAATTAGAGCTCGGATTTTTAGATGCTTAAAAAAAAATTTTAACAAAAAACTAAACAGACTTCAAAAAATCTGTATAATACTAAAAAGTAAAGAATAATTTTTATGCTGAAAAAACGTACATAATTTGACAATGCCAATACGACAAAAATTTTAAAATTGGCGCTAAATTTCAACTAAAATGTAGCCAAGGGATACAATATGAAGGCTGTGTGTGGGGTTTATAGTTAGAATTTGGCGCCGACTTAATAAATTTTGTGTTATTGGCTTTGAATAAATTATGTTCGTCTGTTCAGCATAATTATTATTATTATTTACTTTTTAGTTGTATACCTTTTTTTAAATATACCTCATGCTATCAAGTACTGATGCCATCATTACTGGGGATCCACAGTCTTTGGCAGACTATTTTCTGTCGTCACATCCTGCAATGTCTGTCGAAGCACTAAAAATCGGAGAGTATAACTGATCCAGTACAGGCCCAGTACTACTTTTTTCACTTGCAAAACTGATATGGGACCACCGGGGGATGATCCTCTTTCATATGAAAAAATGTTAATCGAATTCGGTCCAGTAGTTACGGAATAATCGCTGGACAAATATTAAAAGAAAGAACATGTCGAATTGAGAACCTCCTACTTTTTTTGAAGTCGGTTAAAAACTATGTCATTAGTTTTGCATTGTAGAAGCGGTAGGTATAATTATGGTTGTTCATTGCAAGCGTTGCAATCTGAACAGTATGGGTCTTGTCTATTTCTCATTCTGAATTTAAATAAAGAGCAATAAAGTGCCATATCCCAATAACACTTGATTTATGTTGGTGATGGTCTATTCGTTTATTCCTCTCTACCATGGAGTTGAGGTGGGATTGGCGATGAGCTGAGGTCCAACTTCCAGAGTAAACCACCGTTGTAATAATTATGTGACGTTATACGTGAGATTTTGTAGCCCTTTTCCAAATGCCATGACAGATATTCCATCGACCATCACTTACACACCGACCTTGTTGGCATAATTTACTATCCATTGTTTGTCCAGCTGTCCAATAAATATAGTTCAAAAAATTATTTCACAGGAACACCTTTTCAACCTCACTTGACAATATTTTATTGCACGCTAAGTGCTAAGATTAAAAATAAAAGCCGGATCTGACGGTAGGTAGATAATCCGGGTATTAAGCTAAAGTTGCTCTTAAATTACTAATTTACTTTTTTTAACACTTGAAAAATTTAATTTTAGGAATAGTTCTAGTATTTTTAGGTTTTTACGACATTTCGGATTTTTTAGGCGCAACGGCGTGAAACGGATAAGGATTTTAAGATCATATACTACTGTTCTGTCAAGAAAAAAAAGGTAAACACCTAGCCGAGCCCTTGGAATAACGAGTAGGTACCTGTTCTGCGGTGATCGATGAAATAGCTAGATCAGGCCTTCCTGTAATAATCCTATGATAGCCTTTTGTATCGACCAAAGTAATGTGTTAATATAAATGTACGCAAGTAGGTAGGGTTTTGCTAAATATTGAGAACTAGGGAAATACCATATTTATTTGTACTTATATCATTGCTTTCATAAAGATAATTCCCCATCGCATGCGTTTTGTCACTCGACTTTTGATTAACTTTTTATTGTACTTTTTACTTTTGATTGTCAATTTTGCTTAATTTATTTTTGAAACTTGTAATTAAAAAATTCCTTTAGATAGAAGATTTCTCAAATTTACCTTTTCTTTAGGGAAAATGCAAGTTCTTGGTTTGATGCTGTACTTTTGTGCTTGGTACCAGGGTTATTATAATGTGAACGTACCTACTCATTTATTCAAAGATAAGAAATCGGGAATTAAGACGCATTTCGACTAATAGGTAACGTGTAGGTTACAGTGTGATAAGACTTACTGGCGGAGCATTGATGAAAACCCGTCAGCCAAAAAGATGTTGCTGCCAACTCGTTGGTAGGTAAGTTTCTTGAAGTAGTGAGCTATCGGCGACTGATACGACACTTGTAGTATAAGAGGTCATTCTGATCTTGAGCAATGTTCATGGTTCGAACGAGCCTGCCTGCAGCAACGCATTGAGGATGGTGATGGAGAGGAACCGAAATTATATTCCTTCAATTTAAGAGAAATTCGGAGGCGCATCGTATGTAGGTACCTACCCAAACCCAAAAACTCGAATTAGGCTCCATTTGTGTGCAAATTATCATTGATCATAGATAGTGCCATTTGATTGCCTTGATTCACCTGTTAATACTACTTCTGGTATTATTATACACATTTATGGTGATTATAGACAATTTCCCAGGTTTTTGACTCAGGAAAAATTAATTTTGGTAGATACAACTTCGTTAGAACCTTAATTTTATTTGGAATCTCCACACCTTGAAACGAAGAAGAAAAGATAGCGATCGGAATGAGCCTGAGGACCACAATATAATAGTTGGGATTTGAAGAAAGAGAGAACAAAAGATATCCACCAATTCGTATACCAGTGAACGCTGGAGCTGTGCCTGTTGTGTCTGTAGTGAAGTCAGTCGTACTACCTCCAGTGTTATTGGTGATTTCAGCCATTTTCCAGGTTTCTGACTAACTATAATTTGATTTTAGGAGGTGAATCGTCGTTACAACCTCAGTTGTACAACCTCTTTGGTCAAAATCAACTTCATGTCTGGACTTCTCGCCCTAAAAACCATTGAAAACTATATATCTCGCAATAATACCTCACAAGGTCATATTCACTAAAACCTCGTTAAAAAATCGAAACCCTATTTTTACACCCATTTTTCACCCATAACACCCCTGGGTGTATTCCGATCGGGCTGCCGAGCTTCGGAGCACAACCAGGGCCCAAATGGAGCCTGTGTGCGAAAGAACGACGATTTTAGTCCAATATCTAAGGCTGAAACTTTGTTAGAACTTCAGTTCTTCGCTCGTTAGTCAAAATCGACTTCATATTCGGTCTCCTCTCCCTACAAAAACAAAAACAAAAATAAACATGGAAAACGGTACCTCGCAAGCTCGTGTTACTAAAACACCAAAAACCCTATTTTTACACCCAATTTTCACTCATAACACCCCTGGGTATATTCCGATCCGGCTGCAAAGTTTTGGGACACAACTAGGGCCCAAATGGAGCCTGTGTGCGAAAGAGCGAATTTTGTAGACAGAAAATAAAGGTAGACATGGACGATACGGCGGACGAACATTGCATTTTGGCTTATTATTCTGTGAATCATACACCTAAGTATTCGCTCAGCAAAAAATTTGTATAACATCCCCTCAAAATTTTTTCTTTTCCGTTTCAAGGTGCGTAGATTCCAAAAATGCAATGTCCGCCCGCCGTATCACGTGCCGTATTTCGGTCTAAAAAATTCGTTCTTTCGCACACATCCTCCATTTGGGCCCTAGTTGTGTCCCGAAACTTTTCAGCCTGATCGGAATATATCCAGGGGAGTTATGAGTGAAAATGTGTATAAAAATAGGTACTTTTTGTGTTATAATAACATGTTAGTAAAATGAGCTTTTGAGGTATCGTTTTCCTTGGTTTTTGGGGACGAGAAGACCGTATATGAAGTAGATTTTGACCAAGGAGTGGAATATTGATGTTGTCCCAGATGTTCAGTCCCCAAAATTTATTTTTTATGAGTCAAAAACCTGCGAAATCGTCTGAAATCACCATCAATTTGTAGCATAACACTAGAAAAAGTGTCAACAGGTTGATCAAGACGATTAAATGGTACTATCAATGATCAAAGATAATGAGAAAGAAGAAAAGCGTACCTAACTCAAGTTTTGGGGGCCAAAATTGGTGGAAACCACCAGAAATAGCTACTTCAATTGTTTTACATGAAAGAAACAATAAATGAACAGTCAGCATTTCTGTAGGTATGTCCAATAGAATAATAAACCCATGTGACAAGGACTTTGCAGCGTTTTTTGGAATCCTGGAAATGTAAAAGAAACAAGTTTTGAATGGGGGGGGGGGGGGGTGTTCATTTTGCTGAGCGAATATACATAGGTGTATTATTCGCAGAATTATAAATCAAAATAATTGCAAATCCTTTAGAATTTCCTAAGTTATTCTCCAAATTGTATTCCTAATGTGAGAGTCAGGTTTCTGACTTGGGCTGTATAAGGATGGAATTTCTTGGTTGTGGTAAATACCTTGCACCATCCGCACCTTGATACGGTCGGTGCAACACGGCAATGTTGCACGAGAAACAGGAAATGTAAAAAAGAAAAACTGAGGAATTCCCCATCACCATGCATCGCATTAAAAGAGCTTGTGGGAATGATTTCCTGGCTCTTCAAGAACCCGAATACACGAGAAGGAAAAATGAGAATACACCACGTGACCATCCGCTCCAGAAGTCAAAAAGGCAAAAGGTGGGAGACCCCGGTGGACTCGGGATCCGCCTGGTAAGGGGCAGTAGGCAGTCCGCAGCTATGAAGTGGACAGCTGTGGTTATCGCGGTCGCTTCTCTGACCTCGGCGTCGGCTCAGCTCGACGACGACGACGATTTCTGCGTTTGCGTCGACGTTTATAAATGCGAAAACGGTTTCATAACCGACCCGTCGGTCGACGTGAGTCGCCCCGCGAGGAACACGCCGAGCGGTGGAGCTGGACTGATTGACCCCAGGTAGGTCACAGTGAACAACAGTTATAAGTAACTCAAGTGACCGGCAGTTAAAATAATAAATTAGACACGAAACGTGGTGGCAGGTGGATTTGAACCGACGACCGTAGGAGCCCCTCTATGAATACCCTCAAAAACACTCAGTTTCCTCACTCCTTCACCACCTGATTGAGCCGTATTGTTCTGGAGATAACTTCTGGATGATAATGAGTCTTTTATTTGCCAATTTAACGTAGAATCTGAGTCATGAGGTCTAATAAAAAGTATAAAATCACAACAAAAGTGCAGATTTAACAAGAATTTTGAAACAAGGTTTAGAACCGACGACCGTAGGAGCCCTTCTATGAATACCCTCAAAAACACGCTGTTTCCTCACTCCTTCACCACCTGATTGAGCCGTATTGTTCTGGAGATAACTTCTGGATGATAATGAGTCTTTTATGTGCCAATTTAACGTAGAACCTGTGTCATGAGGTCTAATAAAAAGTATAAAATCACAACAAAAGTGCAGATTTAACAAGAATTTTGAAACAAGGATTTGAACCGACGACCGTAGGAGCCCTTCTATGAATACCCTCAAAAACACTCTGTTTCCTCACTCCGTCACCACCTGATTGAGCCGTATTGTTCCGGAGATAACTTCTGGATGATAATCAGTCTTTTATGTGCCAATTTAACGTAGAACCTGTGTCATGAGGTCTAATAAAAAGTATAAAATCACAACAAAAGTACAGATTTAACAAGAATTTTGAAACAAGGTTTAGAACCGACGACCGTAGGAGCCCTTCTATGAATACCCTCAAAAACACGCTGTTTCCTCACTCCTTCACCACCTGATTGAGCCGTATTGTTCTGGAGATAACTTCTGGATGATAATGAGTCTTTTATGTGCCAATTTAACGTAGAACCTGTGTCATGAGGTCTAATAAAAAGTATAAAATCACAACAAAAGTACAGATTTAACAAGAATTTTGAAACAAGGTTTTGAATCGACGACCGTAAGAGCCCTTCTATGAATACCCTCAAAAACTCGCTGTTTCCTCACTCCTTCACCACCTGATTGAGCCGTATTGTTCTGGAGATAACTTCTGGATGATAATGAGTCTTTTATGTGCCAATTTAACGTAGAATCTGTGTCATGAGGTCTAATAAAAAGTATAAAATCACAACAAAAGTGCAGATTTAACAAGAATTTTGAAACAAGGTTTTGAACCGACGACCGTAGGAGCCCTTCTATGAATACCCTCAAAAACACGCTGTTTCCTCACTCCGTCACCACCTGATTGAGCCGTATTGTTCTGGAGATAACTTCTGGAAGTATAAATAAGTCTTTTATGTGCCAATTTAACGTAGAATCTGTGTCATGAGGTCTAATAAAAAGTATAAAATCACAACAAAAGTGCAGATTTAACAAGAATTTTGAAACAAGGTTTTGAACCAACGACCGTAGGAGCCCCTCTATGAATACCCTCAAAAACACTCTGTTTCCTCACTCCGTCACCACCTGATTGAGCCGTATTGTTCTGGAGATAACTTCTGGATGATAATGAGTCTTTTATGTGCCAATTTAACGTAGAATCTGTGTCATGAGGTCTAATAAAAAGTATAAAATCACAACAAAAGCGCAGATTTAACAAGAATTTTGAAGCAAGGATTTGAACCGACGACCGTAGGAGCCCCTCTATGAATACCCTCAAAAACACGCTGTTTCCTCACTCCGTCACCACCTGATTGAGTCGTATTGTTCTGGAGATAACTTCTGGAAGTATAAATAAGTCTTTTATGTGCCAATTTAACGTAGAATCTGTGTCATGAGGTCTAATAAAAAGTATAAAATCACAACAAAAGTGCAGATTTAACAAGAATTTTGAAACAAGGTTTTGAACCAACGACCGTAGGAGCCCTTCTATGAATACCCTCAAAAACACTCTGTTTCCTCACTCCTTCACCACCTGATTGAGCCGTATTGTTCTGGAGATAACTTCTGGATGATAATGAGTCTTTTATGTGCCAATTTAACGTAGAATCTGTGTCATGAGGTCTAATAAAAAGTATAAAATCACAACAAAAGTGCAGATTTAACAAGAATTTTGAAACAAGGTTTTGAACCGACGACCGTAGGAGCCCTTCTATGAATACCCTCAAAAACACGCTGTTTCCTCACTCCGTCACCACCTGATTGAGCCGTATTGTTCTGGAGATAACTTCTGGATGATAATGAGTCTTTTATGTGCCAATTTAACGTAGAATCTGTGTCATGAGGTCTAATAAAAAGTATAAAATCACAACAAAAGTGCAGATTTAACAAGAATTTTGAAACAAGGTTTTGAACCGACGACCGTAGGAGCCCTTCTATGAATACCCTCAAAAACACTCTGTTTCCTCACTCCTTCACCACCTGATTGAGCCGTATTGTTCTGGAGATAACTTCTGGATGATAATGAGTCTTTTATTTGCCAATTTAACGTAGAATCTGAGTCATGAGGTCTAATAAAAAGTATAAAATCACAACAAAAGTGCAGATTTAACCAGAATTTTGAAGCAAGGATTTGAACCGACGACCGTAGGAGCCCCTCTATGAATACCCTCAAAAACACTCTGTTTCCTCACTCCGTCACCACCTGATTGAGCCGTATTGTTCTGGAGATAACTTCTGGATGATAATGAGTCTTTTATGTGCCAATTTAACGTAGAATCTGTGTCATGAGGTCTAATAAAAAGTATAAAATCACAACAAAAGCGCAGATTTAACAAGAATTTTGAAGCAAGGATTTGAACCGACGACCGTAGGAGCCCTTCTATGAATACCCTCAAAAACACGCTGTTTCCTCACTCCGTCACCACCTGATTGAGTCGTATTGTTCTGGAGATAACTTCTGGAAGTATAAATAAGTCTTTTATGTGCCGATTTAACGTAGAATCTGTGTCATGAGGTCTAATAAAAAGTATAAAATCACAACAAAAGTGCAGATTTAACAAGAATTTTGAAGCAAGGATTTGAACCGACGACCGTAGGAGCCCTTCTATGAATACCCTCAAAAACACGCTGTTTCCTCACTCCTTCGCCACCTGATTGAGCCGTATTGTTCTGGAGATAACTTCTGGATGATAATGAGTCTTTTATGTGCCAATTTAACGTAGAATCTGTGTCATGAGGTCTAATAAAAAGTATAAAATCACAACAAAAGTACAGATTTAACAAGAATTTTGAAACAAGGATTTGAACCGACGACCGTAGGAGCCCTTCTATGAATACCCTCAAAAACACGCTGTTTCCTCACTCCGTCACCACCTGATTGAGTCGTATTGTTCTGGAGATAACTTCTGGAAGTATAAATAAGTCTTTTATGTGCGAATTTAACGTACACACAGTCCCGCACAGTTTAAACTCAAACAAAATAGCAGATTTAACAAGAATTTTGATATATTACTCAAGATCCCTTCTTAAAGGACGACTTCTTCCAGACTGGGTTGGTGTTTTACGACTATTTGGGCGTTTTTGTCCACCCCGCCGTTCAAAAGCCTACTTAAAACCCAGTCAAATTGAACAAAAAAGTTGGCTTTGCCGCATTAAGTCACGTAGTTCCAAAAGTGGCGGATGGGGGGAGGTCCCCTGAACAACGCCTAAAGTCCCACCGATTTCAGGTGCCGTGTGATGGAGGATGAGATGTCCCTTTTTTCAGTTTTTAGCACATATCTCGAAAACGGTCGCATATACAATTTTGTACCGCCTTAAGAATTAAAGCTTATGAAAATCTCTTCAAAATATTGTATTCACATTTGTCTTGCATGAACAAGTATGTTATCGTTTCCGACATATAAGCCGGAGAAAACGGAAAATTTGCAGAAAAATTAGTAGCGCCTCACATTTTTCGTCAAACTTGCCTTTCCAACTCTTTTGCCTTCCAGTTTACAAGAAACTCGTGAGAAAGGAAGTGGTGGAACATTAAATTTCCTTCAAGAATATTACCTAAGATTTAGTTCAAAACAACCCTGAAGTACTTCACATTAACATTCACCACAGCAATATTGTACGTAAATTAGGTAGAGTCCCTTTATCTGCCTTTTGACGTCTCAGCCATAAATCGAGACTCAGGTTCACATAAGGTTAAGAAACAAGGATGCAAATGACGCTCATTCAACAAGGAAACTGTCGGTTTATCATCAAGGGCGCATCGGGAAATTACAGTATCATCACTAGTGTTCAAACGAAAGATAATTTGTAGCTATACTCATCATTAACACTATCGGGGATATCTGTATAGGTCCTAAAGATTATAAAATACATATCCGGTGCGCCTTCAAATCGTCAGATTACTGCGGTTACACTGGTTTTGCAGCCTAATTCGTCCAAGGCCTGCAACGCAAGATTCCTTTACGTTCTATTTTTTTCTGTTTGTTACCTTGGCAGAACCCCAAGGCGATCATCCTCCATCCTCCTTTGCGATAAGGATTGATACGGCCACTGCCTTATGCCCCTATCAGTGTTCATACATTAACATAGATACGAAATTCAGTGTCACATTTTACATATAATAGGTATAACGAGCTTAGGTACCTACAGACTCATACAACTGAGAACATTTATTACATTCGGCTCTTATCGTTTCATCGGCCAATCTTTCTTCATCGTGCAAACCTAAGCCTGCATTATAGAAGTTGATATAAATGGAAAATTTCCTGTAGTTTTATGTATGCGCTGATGCTTAGTTTCTTAGTTTAATTGACTTTAAATAAACACAGCTTTTGTAAAAGATTCACTCAATATAACTCGAAAATATCTTTCAGATGTTTGGGCCTCACGTCCTGAAATGATGAGGATAATATCTGTGATTCTTTGTGGGTTTCATTTCCCTCCTTTCCTGAGTTCTTGGCCGAACAAACCGGTCCAGTTTGACAAATGCGGTGGCATTCGTTCCGACAGTTTGGAAAACCTTGGTCCTAAAGTCGTTTGTAAATAATATAATGATCTTTTATAATTTTGGCCTACTTGATCCTACTTCCTGCATGGTCGACAGCATGGCAGAAGTCTGCGAAGGATCTGATCGCATACCTACCATTTGAACGAAAACTCTACTCAAACATACCTACTCGTAACGGTTTATGAGCCAGCACTAGTTGCTCGTTAGGCTCTACTTCTGTTATATTTACAAACTTCTTGAAACGATATATTGTGTTACTTGCGGTATACTTGTGTTATATTTACGAACTTCTTTTTCCTCAAAGTCACTCAGGAGGAATTCAAACCACACAGAAGGAATATGTACGAGCACCCTCAATCGCAAAGATGACGTAGACATTTTTGACATTATTAGGCCCGGTTTTTCAAACCTCAGTTAACTTTGACGATCGTTAACTCCGCGAAATGTCTTTTTTCAAACCATGGTTACGAGTTGACGCTCCGTCAGTTTGACGTAACCACAACCGCACGTCGAGGTAAGGTTAACTACGCCGTCAACTGTCAACCACTGTCTTCGGTAGACAAACAGGACATGAAAGTCGAAATTATCATTCAACACATGACTGTCATTAATCATATACCTACCTGTCTTTAACCATATACCTACCTTCATCATTCATCTGTCTTTATTTATATCATACTTCCCTACCTTTATTTAATCATTTTTACTTACCTGATCATAATTATTTATTTAATTACTTACCTATCAACTGTGTTGTCTACTGATTTTATCTACATTAATATCGGACACGACTCTTCTGCTGCTCCTTCCTTGATTCCTTGATTTTATAGCTCACGGGCTTCAGCGGGAACGCCGGTTGGTTCCCCGATACGAATATTTCAGCCAGTGGAGACGACGAATTTGCGACAGTTTTAAATTTTCTTCTGCCTCGTATAATTAGTATAGGTAATCGGTTTTGTAATTGAAACTAGGAGTTGAAATATATGTTTTGAACCCTGCATTTCCTCGGTTGTGTAATATAACTTCTCCTAATATCCTCTGGACCTGGTGGTTCAATGTAGAGTAGGTACAATACCTCTTGGTACCAAGGTGTACCTCATTATTCAAATTACCATTCACACACGTTAAAACTTGTGGGGAATCTATGGTTTCCCACCAAAATATTTGATGGGGCTAATCTGGGCAGCCCAGAAACCACGAAATTTCGGAGTTTTTTTTTCGATATATCTCAGAAACGAATGATCATATGCATTTTTCCACTATAAATTTTTTAAAGAGCATTAGATTCTCTAGTTTGCACTACCTAAAGTTGTTTCTAACTCTGATAGCAAACGAGCTAGAGCTCATCAAAAATTGACAGTTTTTTCCAACTTCTGGAAAAATCACAAAATCTCACAATCATCTCCTTTTTGCTTCCCTATAACTCGTCCAAAGTGTTATTAGAACGTAGTAGACATGACTGTATGATAACCACATTCAATGACGATGTTGTAATTGAAATGACAGATAAGCTTTATTAATTAAGAGATGGAGCCAGTTCATTTAGAAGTGGATGGTTGATGATGACGGTCCCGGAAGATCGTGCAAAGGCAGAGGAAAGGAACAGGCGTGTAGTGGTATGCCAAGAGTAGCCACCTCTACCTACAAGATATGCAGAAGCTGGAATTGACAATGGATCCTTCTGCATATTACAGGTTCACTGCCAAGGGGCATTTCACAATACGGCGAACAGATAAGCATTGGTCTGGGGTTTGGTCAGAAATAACCAAACACAACTCGAGATTGAAGGCAAAAACAAACGTAAATTGAAATCAAAATCAAATCACAACTACCAAACAACAAACACTGAAACATGAAACTTTCATGATCGGAAAAGCAGGAAACACGAAGGCGGAAGAGGCTAAAAACCCGCAATGATTGCCAGAATATCATCTGGGGAAACCATTTGGATGCTGTGAGAGAACAGGCGAGGTTAACGGCGTCGTTAGCTAACAACGCCTTGACTACGATTCTGTGGACCCGTCAAGTTGACGCTCGTCAAAAGTAATTTGACGGTCGCTAGCTGACGGCGTGATCTGTTGAGGTTTGAAAAACCGGGCCTTAGAGAAAAGTAATAGGAATTCGTGAAGTAGTAATTTTATCGCGGTTTTAAGCTATCACTTCTGTTATCATAAAATGTTTAGCTCGATTTCATTCCTCCTGTATGTTTATGTGTTTTTGTGATGGGGAGGAGAAGGTTATATTATTTAGGTTATGCAGTTTCCTCCTATGTAAATGTAAAATTACTTTGATTGAATGTTCAATAGGTATTTAGGTCAATGGGCGTGGGTCACAAAAGCGATTTATATTATTTTTTAATGAAAGTAGATTCCATTCTGAGAACTTCGACACCAACCGCACTGTCCTACGATGAGTAGGTAGTTCTTTTTCTATGGTTTTTCAACAAATTCTGACGGCATAGTGGGCAGGGTGATCCCGCTCAGGCGCAAGGGTTGCAGCGACGTCAGAATTGATTGAAATTTTGAAAAATCGTAGAAAAAGAACTAGGTAAGTACCACTTATTGTAAGACAGTACCGTTGGTGTCAAATCTCTCGGTATGGAATCTACGTTCATTTAAAATAATAAAATAAATACGAGCACATACCCCATTAATTTGGCACGTCTTTGGGTATTTGAGCCATCTTGTGCGTCTTTCAGGAAGGTTGCGTGGTTTCTAGGAGTTAATTGAGCGGCTTGAAGAATTAATAGGTGTTTGGCCGTTCGCAGTGATTCTCGGGCTCTTTTCGGACTGTGTAATAACCGTGACCGACTGTTCGCAGTGTTTTCCTAACTATCTAAAGCTAGCTTTCTGACTGTCATCCCAGTACACAGAAGGTAGGGCGGACGAGAAACTGACTATGCGCTGCCTTCTGGATTCTCAACCATTATTTATCAAAATCAAACCCTTCTCTAACGCTTATCAAGATGGTATAGGATCATGGATGGTTTCTTATGGTTTTCTAGTTAGCTAATCGTCAGAAAAAGCCTGTGCGAACAAAGATAATGGCTATAACTCTTGCTATTGGACTCTGCAATCATAGTGAACGATGAATTGTGTACTAAAGAAAATATCTACGATTATATACAAAAAACCGAGACACTTTTCAAGCCCAGTGTCTCACTGAGTATAAATCTAATTTCTTAATCATTTCAAAATTACTCTGTCAGGATTAAAACCTGCGAAGGCATCCAAATATGTTGTCCGGTACGTGGAGGATCGAACCCCACCCAGGGACCTAGAACGACGCCGCCTCCGAACGTCCCTAATCCTGGCGGGATATCGCTTCCCCAAAGGGCGAGACTTCAGGGCTGTGGCGTCAGGAGGTTTCCCGGAGGTACCAACAAGAACTTCGATCTCGACTCCAGGATATCCGGAGGCAGTGGAGTAGCAGGTACGAACTAAATCACTCGCGAAGAAGTTGTGGAAACCCATTCCAAAGAAAAACAGTGTTATTCAAAAATTGTCTATTTCCACTAATACACGAAAAAACGCGAAAAATACACTGTTACACCAGTTTCGGTGATCAAACCATCGTAAGTAACAAACAATAACTGTTATTATTTGTTACTGACGATGCTTTGATCACCGAAACCTGTATAAGTCTGTATTTTTCGCGTTTCTCGTGTATTAGTGGAAATAGACAACTTTCCAGTAACTTCGTTCTTCTTTGAGTAGCAGGTATTTTCACCACGATAGTTGGATCATTAGCGACTCACTGGTACGGGCTCAGTTTCAGCCAGTTTAGTCAAATTACGAAGTTTCCTTGTCACTTCCTCGTCAATATTTTGATAGCCCACTCCATTAGCAGGCCATCAGCTGGTACAATATTGATGAGAGTTCGGGAACTGCCTGAAAAGGGTTAAACGAAGGTTCGTGTTATGACATTGACAACATCTGAGTTAACTTTAAATACCTTCATTTTAGCAATAAAGGAGTTAAAATAAAAAAATGCTATCTTTGACGAAGAAAGCAATGAACCTCTGTGTGCCTTCTTGATAACTTTCCTAACAGGTATTAGGTAATATATGAAAATGTTTAAAATTCCGGACCGTCTATCGATAATGTGATTCATAATTACACATTACGAGTCTACTTATTTACAGACGTATTATCGTAAATCATGACTGTTATTATAATTGACCGCGTATATCGACTCAATTAAAATCTCTGACTCATCTGCCGTACAAGCTGACAAATTTAACACTGGTAGGAATGAAAAGGTTGAACAATGCCGAAGTTTTCTTCCTTTGTTGTTTCCAAAACTGCCACCACTTGTTTAGGATTTAGACAATTATTACTAGGAGTATGAGAACCCTATTAACATTAATATACCGTTGAATTTTATTTACATCGGGATTTGGTTCAATATGGATTGATTGATGGATTGAATTGGTTCAATATGAATTTCCATTTTTGTGTTGCAGAAAACACGTTTTACGGTGAAGTACCGTGGATGGCACGCATTTTACAGAACGGGGAGCTTATTTGCGGTGGATCACTAGTCAACGACCAAGTTGTACTGACTGGGGCGCATTGCGTCAAGTAAGTACTTACTTCATAATGCTTGTGTGAATATATCGTAGTTAGGTAACTCCCGGTGTATAACTAGCAATATCGGTGTATGGTTTATTTATGCAGTCACTTACCGTAAAAAAGGAAACAAAGAAGTTCAGATGCATGGCTAGAACTTAGAGTACATAGGTAGGTACCTACCTAACTACCTATGTTACATAATTTCTACTTACATAACTTATTGTGATGAGAGAATAGATCGTCGATACCTTCTGAGTAAATTGATCATGTTAACACTATAGCCTGTTTTAAAAATTCGACAAAACATATACATATTATATCACACCTCAAGTCACGTCCACAACTTCAGGTGAGTTATAGATTTTGGAGTTACGAAAAATATGACAAATCTTTTTAAATCTTAGGTAGGTAGCTATATGAAAATCCATTAATGGGGGAGATCGAAGGATCGATGCTTCAAACGTCTCATTCTATCCAAAACAAAAATTATAGGTGGCTTGACTAGTGGACCGCTCTTAACCCTAACTTACCTCTAATTTGATGCATTTTTAATGTCAGTTATATTAACAAAAACATTGCTATCACTCTTCAGATGTAGAAAATTTAATTTAATTAATATAAATGGTGAAAGAAAAATCGAAATTTATGCCTATGACTAGCTGTGTACCCGCGCTTCGCAACGGTAGAACAGACACCCCCTTTAGGACAGGCCCCACTCATAAAAGATACCACCTTCTACGTTCAGCCGTTCTCATTTATCGATGCCGAGACAAACAAACAGACTGACACTGTTTTATGATATATTATACTATTTGAACCGACGCGTGTTGCTGCGATTTAAATAAATGGAGCCAACGGTCATGTATTTTAATGTGCCTGTATCCCCCCCTCCTCAACTGATCAGAAACCTTCCCCAATGGCAACCCTAACTGCCTTTAACCCCCCCCCCCCCCGTGTCCTATGAACCCTCCCTACCTGGTTAGAAACATTCCTCAATGTTCACACAACAAATTCCCAAAGTTGCACTCCAATTGGTCAAGTAGTTTTGAAATTTCTGTAGACCCCCCCCCTCTCATAACCTGTACCCCCCTCCCACTAACATCCTGATTGAAGTACCACTTGAATGTACTCGTCGAGCTGAATCCAGAATCTAATTACAATCGGATTTACGTCCAACCGTTCAAAGTTATTATAAGCATAAACGTCCTCATAGAAGTGATTATAACACGTTTTTTAGTAGTATTTCATTCATAGCGTTTCAACGGATGGACAGATTCAAATGCGGATTTTTCATAAACCTTCCCAGATAAATTCTGCGTCAAATGGTACCAGCCGCAACTTTCTACGTTCAGCCGTTCTCAATTGATGCCGAGACAAACAAACAAACAAACAAACAAACAGACACTGTTTTATTATATGTATAGATAAGTATTTCTAATGTAGTAAGAATATTTTTGATACACTGGGTAACTGAGTGGATTATACTAACGATGGAAGCTATACTGCCCACCCACCCACTTGGCAGACTTTTTTTTAAATTAGGTATGTTATCACAGTAAATAATTTCATCTGTCTCGCAGTGGGAAGATAGCGGAAGAGTTGACGATTGAGGTCGGCGAATGGGATACGACCACCGACAAAGAGCCGCTGGCACCGCAGAGGCAACAGGCGGCCAACATTGTTACTCACCCGGACTTCAACGACAAGAACCTCCAGCACGACGTAGCCCTGGTGTTCCTGCGGTATCCTGTCAAGCCGTCCGATGTCGTCGATGCGGTTTGCACTCCAGACGGGCTCAACAACGTCGACGTCGCCTCTTGCATTGCTACGGGATGGGGGAAGGCTGATATCGGTAAGCAGTGGGAGTTGTCCTGATTCATACTTAACATTTTGAACTGCATCCACAGCCGCAATATTCTGTCTTGCTGCTGGTCTGGCCGTTGACCTTATTAAGGATTCCAACCTTCAACATGAAAGTCATCTTAAAAATTACTAGACTCGCAGGCTGCTGAAAAACGAACAACCGAATCCCTTCATGTTATTAGAGGGAGAAAATGCATTGAGGAGCTGGATAGAGCTGGTATCACCATTGTCCTGCAGTGGATCCCTTCCCTCTGTGATGTCTAGGGAAATGAGTGTGCTGACGCACTTGTTGCCTATTGCACCGGTTTGCGTATCAAGCTGCAAAGAGATTCAAAAAGTACTCCACAGAAGAGAAGATAAGATGAAAGAGGTCCCACCTGCGTGCAGCTGAGGGCAAAAGATGGGCTGTTTCGCTAGAGTTCGAAAACCGCGTCCCACTACAGATGACGCGATGCGAGTCTGTGGCAGGATTTCGGGACTTGACAGGACAAGATTATCCTGAAAGCCCACCTTCACAGGATATGAGTGAATAACAAACGGACGGTCCCCTTCCTCCAACAATCGACCATTAACATGAACACTCACCCCTTATTTCTGACTGCCTGTCCTCCCCCAACCAAAAATCATAATCAAGGTAGGAATTAAACAAATTCAAACAACATTCAAAACAAATAATATATTTAAAAAATCTAGTAAGATAGGACTCTCAAAGAAAAAAGAAGAAAAAATTAGAAAGCACGGGATACGAAGGGCATTTTTTACTTGACGACACTAACTGGTCGAAGATGTAAAAATTGTATTGGGCTGCAAGAGGTCGCATGGCAGAACGGTGAGTGGCCTGATGGCGTAGGGGAAAAAATAATGTTCTGTCGTGTTCGCCAGTCGGTGACGTTTCAGGAATATAGGGTTAGAAGAACGATCAGTTAGAATCAGGAAATGGTATCAGTTATGGTACGCCATACCATTACTTGAATACCGTGCCTTTGGTGTTAATGGTGTTAACTACTTGAAAAACTTCTACCATCCCTGTCTTCCGTTCGTATCCATGCTGCCTTAACCTGGAATGCTCATTCATTGAAAACCAACCAATTCTTACCTGTCTCTAAACAATCCTCGAGCCATCCCCAAGCCGTCCTTTACCATACCATAACGTACATAAAATACCATCAGAATGAAAACGATTGAGACAATATATATTTTCTTTATGACTTCTCAGTGATAAGGTTTCGTTCACAAACGTACATAAACATCTACCAACATGAACGGGCTAATATGCTCCTGAATTTATTTTATTTTTTAAATGAAAGTAGGTTCTATTTCAAGGATTTTGATGCACTCTCCTACAATGAATAGTTCTTTTCTATGATTTTTCAAAGATTCCAGCACTTCCTTCTCAGTTTGCGGCGTCGTCCTGCCCAGGTACGCAATGACGTAGGAAGTGCTGGAATCTTTGAAAAAATCATAGAACTATTCATTGTAGGAGAGTGCGGTTCGTCTCACAATTCTTGAAATGGAACTTACTTTCATTTAAAATAATATAAACCGCTTTTGTCACCCATGCGTATACCCCATTGAGAACCTCAAATCATGAATTTTGTGATTGATCGTCAGGTACTTAATAACAATATTTACTATTACGATATTGTAGGTAAACGGTTCCAGCTGCAACCCATACTCCGTAAAGTCCCGATGCCTCTCATCGACAGAGATACTTGCCAAAGGAAGTTGAGGGAGACGAGGCTGAGCCAATACTTCAAACTCCTGCCGGGATTCATTTGCGCCGGAGGTGTGGCTGATGGCGACACTTGCAAGGTATGCCCCATGTACCTAATATATGTACGGAAAAAACCTAATAATATATAACTATGTAAGTATAACGTGTGTTTTCTATTCATAGGAGGCTATAGATAGATAACGTTCAACCGAGGGTGCCTAGAAAAATTTCGATTACCTAAGTAATACCCTGAATTTAGTACCTATTTTATATTTCCATGCGCAAAGCGTATCAAGCGCTAATTTTAAATATGCAGGGAAGAGACTTACGCAATAAAGATGTTGCCATTCTTATCACATCATTCAGTGATTAGTGAATATTTTGCTTTCCATACTATGAACAGACCTGAATGAATGTAGTATGAACAAAATTTACCCAAACCAAAGTCAAGTTAACTAGGTAATAATCGGTATGGGATTAATTCTGCGAAGTCGGTTTCAAATCTAGTTAATTGGTAGGTACCTAAGTTATGACTGAAGGGTCTTCACTGAAGATACGCACTGGATGTAGGCATCGGTATCGTATCAAGTACGTATAGGAAAGTTCCAGTCAAGTCGATTAAATTTCAACGTAGGTACTTAAGGTTTAATTTGGGATGTATAATAATAATAATAATAGCATGATTGCACAGCTGTAGAGAACATTTCATTAGGATTTAGATGACAAATTCATTTAGAACTGAGTTAGGCCTAAACTGCGTTGTCCCACAAAAATGTTACCGAACACTGAAGCTATTGAACAAGGGCGCAAAATCCCGAGATCCCATAATAAACGTTTCATAATAAGACTGTAGAGATTGTGCATTTTTGATGGCACTGCTACCTACCACACAGCACCTGTTTTGCAGCGATTGTCGGTATTTATAACATACACTTCATAGCTTCAAAACGGCGTTGCAGGGCGATGGTGGCGGACCGTTGTTCTGCCCGATGAAGAACGAACCCAATCGAATGGCCGTCGTGGGAATCACAGCTTGGGGCATCGAATGTGGCAAAGGCAACCCGACCGTCTTCGCTTCCGTTCCAGAGTACATGGGCTGGATAAGCCAGCAGCTCAACAACGAGAAATTGTACCAGGGATGATCATTTGAAGTGCGAAGATTCAACAAGATTCGTTGTAGAGGAGGATTCTTTACAACTGGTGAAGCTGTAATGCGTTGTAGCTCAAGTATGGATAATCCTATGTAATATGCATCGATTCATTGATTCTCAGCAAAAGCGTTATTTACGTATATTTGTCGTCTTCGACATCATTTTACGTTAACTCGACGATAAAAAATGTCGAGTAAATGCGAAGGCGTTCATCGTAACTTCTCCGATGCTAAAAAATATTGTATTTTCAACAATGCGTTTTCAAAATTTTACTATGAGCTTGTGATGTAGAGTTTTTAACATAATTTATTGTTTTTATACATGTAAGATTACCTAGTTCTACAATTGATAGATATATTTCATAAAGCTTTAAATTTTCTAGTATCAACCGAAAAAACGACGAAATACATTAAAATGTTTAATTAAACAAGGTTATTTTATATTTCCTAATATCAACCGAAAAAACGACGAAACTCTTTAAAATGTTTAATTAAACAAGAGTATACGGCGTAAAGCTTTATATTTCCTAATATCAACCGAAAAACAACAAAATTCGTTAAAATATGTAACTAAACAAGGGATATGTCCCTTGTTGTTTAATTGCAAATTATAATGAAATACATTAAAATGTTTAATTAAACAAGGGTATATGTCGTAACGCTTTATATTTCCTAATATCAACCGAAAAACGACGAAATGCATTGAAATGTTTAATTAAACAAGAAACAGAGATGTTTAATGTTAAATATGGAAAGAAGAAACCTTTGTCTGGATATGTATTAAGATTAAGTTATTTGCAAAATAACGTTTCCTTGATGCCAATAAATGTTCTGTTATTGTCAGTATATTCTAATATTCATGATATCAACTACTCGTACTTTTTTTTAAAGTAAGCTATCCTCCAATAGAAATGTCAGACTTGGCTGTGCTTCACAAAAACTAGGTTCCAATTTCATATTCCTAGATTACGAGTATTTAAAATTAGCAAGTAGGCATGTCTATGGTGGACAAATTGAACTGCTTGTAATACGAACTTTAACTGAATAAAAATGATTGTGATAAAATTTCGTATTGCAGAGACCTACCCTTATTGACCTTTTTAATAATTGTGCGCATTATGAGAGGTACTTATGAAGTACCTTAGGAAAAAACGTTCCGTATTTTCAGGTAACATTTACTCCTCGAATACGTATGTTGACTTACTTTTATTGTTATTTATTTACATATTTATTCAGTTGTGCATTACAAAATTTTCGAAAAAATACAAATTAATATTTCAAGGTAACTTACACTACATCCTAGGTTGATAGGTTGAGCCTTACTTCCGACTCAGACGACTTTCTCTCCCTGTAAACGTAAAACTACTTCGAAATAATGAACAATAAACATAATTTTATCACTTAATTGTACAAAGAGGTAAAACACTAACGATCTCATTTCAAATTTACGTGTAAATTCTATTTACAGCACCTTCGCACTCTCTCCATATTAATTTTAGCAACCATTCAAATATGAGTTTCTTGTATATTAGGTGTGAGTATAAATTGGAAACCTCAGGTTCCTATCAATTGCTCGGTGCAGTACCTATGTAGGTACAGGAGCTTCTAATAGGTAGTCAGGGATTACTTGCAACATATTTTGTGAGACCCTTCCATGTTGAGGTCTTACATAAACCAGAATTTAGGGAAATGGCGAGCAAATGACAGTACAGCGATAAGCTTTTAAAGTAAAATCATCATCAGAGCGCATACTGAGGGTCAACAATTCTGAAGAAAAAAAATCCAGAACCCTTAGAACTGGTTCTGAACGGCTCAAGACTGCCTCTCCGAACAAACTATCGTTTCTCAACCAGTTCTGGCGCTGTCAGAACGCTCAAAACGCTGCAAATTTTACACAAGGATTTATTATTTTCAGTATCTAGATGCCCCTTCTGCGTAGGTCACTGTTTTCTGTGGTCAGTACCTACTCTCGTGCTTCCCCCAGGAAAGTCCTAAATCTAGTAGGTACTGGAGCCGGCCATCAGGCAATTAAAGTTTCATAAATATGAGATGGATTCAAGAATTCTACCTATAATTATTTTTTATTATGCATGTTTTGTTCAAGTTAGAAAATTACCTACCTATTAACAAAATCCAAAATAACCAGTTTTCTTCAAATGAAATAATATCAATGAACAACCAACTCGATGCCATGCGTGATTATAATCAGCTGTTCCCTAGCTATGATATCTGGGCTGGATGTATACCGTTTCATTGACACTTAAGTTGACAAAGCTTCCCTTCGGGGCATTACTGTAAACTAACGACTGGATGTTCATTGCTCCGGGTGTTCTCAAATAATCCGAAAGTTCGAAACCAATTTAAAAGCGTAAAAAAAGCCAGTTATACCCTTCTACTGAAGGTTTTGAGCTATACCGTTGTGAAATTTCCAACCCCTATTTTTCAAATGAATGAGAGTAACGCCAGGCCTCGCGGACCAAGTATAGGTAAATGGGGACCTAAAAACCAAATTTCTTTAATTTAATTCATGTTAACTAAGAAAGTCCGAAGTAAGGCGGGCAGAAGGAATTTTTATTTATTTTATTTTACTTTATTTTTTTCATTTTTGGAGTCAATGTACCTTCCGTGAATGGAAACCACCAAATGTTGACGGGGGTCATTTATTTATTTTTTATTATTACCTTTTTTCCCCATGCTCGATTCCCAAGGTTTATTATTGAAACTAATGAATCAGAAAGGGGCGTCGTCAGTTCTAACGGTTGAAAACTGCCTACACAAATAAACCTACAAATAACTTTGTTTGAATCGAAGGAGTTAGTAGTGAAACTATGGGTGTTTGCCTGAGTTGCAGCGTCGTTTTTTTGTGGTACCAAAATGGCAGATCTTTGAAAAGGAAGGCAAAAAAAGGTACCTACCTACCATGCTAATTACTAGTAGATTGTTACCTTTCAAGAAAAGCTCGTGAATTTGATTGTGTAACCTCTAATAAACTGTGATCATTGATGTCAGAATCGTAATTACTTTTGACGCGGGTCGCAAATCATTGACTTTAATGGTATTTACCTGTCTGAGTTTACTTGAATTTCCTGGAGGACTCAGACAATTCCGTCTCAAGAATATCGTGATCCTGCTCGGTTGGGTAGTGAAGTGACTCTGAAGGGCACTACGAAGTTATTTGCTTTGCCTTACCTGTATCTATAGATACTTAACGTGTACCTGCTAACCAGGGGCGTTCTTAGGACGCTGAGGGCCCTGGGCACAGTTAGACTGTGGACCCCCCCCCCCCCCCCCTGGCTAATGCGTAAATGAGTATTAGCTACTTTGTGAGGTGTGAGTTTTTGATCAAATTCCGAATATACCAGGTTATAGGTTTTTCACCTTTTTGCCCAACATCAATGCCCAGCATCAACGTTAATCGTGACCACCAAAGTGAGTTATCATCTCCATAGTTCATCCACCCCCATAACAGTTTCCAGGTATGCTCCAGGGCTGAATATTATTTCTAGCTCGCACTTTTCTTCTCACTTCTCTCTCGATCATTCCTAAAATAGTAATAGATTCGTAAGATAACACTAACTAACCTGTCTATACCTACTCTATTCTGTTAAACTTTATAATATATACCTACCTATTATCCTTAGTTAGGTAGGTAGTACCGTTAACTATAAGTTCCTTCAAAATAGTCATTCATTTTCGGATTCTTGTTGTTTTGTAGCCCTGAAGATGGCAAATAAATTTAGAAACAAGTTTATATTCTGACCGCCTCCCAAGATCCTATAACCAAGTATTAGCTACAGTTCTGCCAGATTTGACCTGTTTCCACTGGGCATCGCGTGGAGGAATGAAGCTAAGCCCAATGTGTGCAAAACGTGAAGTGCATTGGTGCATATTTTGTATACATTTTATTTATTTTTTTGTTACAATAAATTAAAAAGTGTATTTTTTTATACCGTTTTCCATTTTTTCTGCCAAATTCAAACTTGGGCAAAAGAACGTTCCAGGATAAAGCTCAAGAAAGGAAAGAAGAACTTTTCACGCTTCAACACTTGCAGAACCTTTAATTAATCCCGAGTTTACGTTAGCTCAGATATAATCTCGCACAATGGATATTAATGCTAAAGCATTCAACCGTTCTTGTAACATGGTTGTCCTGATATGAGCTAATTCTCGTTATCTTTAGCTTAGAAAAGCTGCGTTCTCCAACAGCGACAGTAACTCGTATGGTCAAGACGATGCGTATTGGTATTGAGTCTTTTGGAACAGACTTGCAGCTGTCCTGGTATAAAAACTGCTATGTTTCAAGAGCAGAAGCATTAGGAGGCACCGGATTTACCAAAACACGTACTTCAGAGAACAAGTCCTAAGGACCAATATCGGAACTCCTTTCGGGTGTATGATTTGGCCCCGGGCAAAACTGCCCTGCTCGCCCTCGTCTCAAAACGGGCCTGTACTGTAAACGACACCATTCTGATATATATATATAGATGTATGTAGACTGCTGCAAAACGATGCCTCCATTGATTAATCCTTTTATACCATGACGTATCAACCATCAACTTTTTTAAGTAGGTTTACGATACCCCACTCAACTCCGAAATTCATTTCGATCACTACGACCAGTCTTCCGCGTAGAAGAGCGTTTGAAGCCAAATACGATATCTTATGAACAGAAGAACTTTGGCTTATAAGAAATGCATAGGGGCTTAGCGTTTAGTGTTGCATATATAAGAGTTAAGGATGGGTGTTTTAAAGACTGAAGTCTATGCAATTTGACTGATTTTATGCACCCAGGTACCAAGCATACATTTATGACACATCTCCGTTAGAAACGGTCTGACGAAATAAGAGAAAATTTCAAAAACGATATCTGAAAATGTCTGTTAAATGTGTAGACATCAAACGATTTTTGACTCTTTTCCTCGTACATGGGGTTTTGTTTACAGGGATTCATTCACCCGTAAGGGGGCTGTGGATTGTAATACTGAAGAGAACGAGGTTTGACGCTCAGGTCATTATCGTTCAAATGTGAAACTCTGCCCAATCGCGTTTTACCATCTTCATAAGCGGGAATCCCATTAACGCTGGGAGAAACCTGATATGCTCATGGAAGAACTGCGTTCTCTTTGTTCCCATTCTTGCGGAGTATAATTTTACATGAGAGGTGGTAGGCATCTATCAAAAAAATAACTGTTCCCTTCAAGTATTCACATGAAGCTTCTCAGAAACAAACGACACTTACCGTCCCCTAGATGTTCGGAAGTTGAAAATACGAAGTTGAAGTAGAGAACATTATTTTGCAGCATAGTAAAAACAGTGATTCCCTTAGATATCATTTTAAAATGTCAATCAATTTCATTCTACTGACAGCTCTGCCAGTTACCAAAGACACTCTCTTTAAATAGTTAGGTACACAGGTACCTACGTAAGTGGTTATATTCGGTTTTGCCACACATTTACAACTCTGATGGCAAAACAACCTTTTAAACTTCAGAAATAAGCTGAGAAGAACATTTTCTATAACTGTAAGTTATTCGGTTATATTATTATTAGAGAGTTATTCAAGTTATTATTATTCACTGTTCCATAAAAGCCCCCTTTTTACCACCACTATCGAAACTTTATGGTATAACCGAATAATAAAATAAATAATCGAAACTTTATGTTATAACAGCTTGGAAATGGGGGGGGGGGGGACAGGATAACCACATCACGTCGACCCCATCTAAATAATTAAAAACGCATTGGATAACAGGCGTCCCTATTTAAAGTTTCTTGCCCATTCCAGACATAACTATTTTTGTGTTCCAAGGTACCCAAGGTTTTTGAGTTAGAACTTGAGTTGTGTGAGATGGGATCCCAACGCCCATTATCGTTTGCAATCATAGATCATTGAAAAAATGAATAGACACCACGTAACTCCCAAAATACAAAACGAGCTGCCTTACGGAGCAGCAAGTTTGCCGAATACCATGAAGTTGCAGTAGTTTACATGAATCTGCGATTCAACGAGGAATGAATAACAATTATTGTTAGTCTATATTTGCCTCTACTTGGATTCCACATGTATTTTTCACCTTCTTATTCGTACTTCTCCAAACAGACTGGAAGAATTAACCTTCATCTCAAAGTCGACGGGAATTGACTAATGGTACGTCAGAATGACTCACGTGTCAAGCAGACCTGTGAGACCGCGAGGAAGACGGATCTCCACGATAGAAAGAACTGCCTTTGTTCGGATCGAGTGCAAGGCCTTTGCAAGTGCTCGGCTTGGGCCCCTCCGGTTGATGGTACAGGAGGCTGTGAAGTAACTTACCTAATGAACAAGGTTGGAATCATCTACAACTTGAATGACGGTTCCAAGGAATTTGCCGATAATATGACCGAGTTTGAGAAGGAGTCACTGTTTAGGTATCTTGGAGATAATTATTATATGTATCTCTTGACATAATATTGTATATCTTGATATACAATATTATGCGTATATTTTGATATAATTGGAGTATTATTATATGTATATCTTGATTATATTATATACCTATGTATATCTTGCCAGACCCCGTTATAGACTCAAGTTATAGTGTGATAGCAACGTGCACTTCGTAGTCCGGAAACTATTTGGTACGCAATCTTGACAAGCAACTATTTTGTACACTATCTGGACAAACAAAATGATAGGTACGTCATAATCACTTAACTGTGTAGGCTCCAGCATAGTTTCTACTATCATTCAGGAGACTTACCCAGTCAAGGTAGGTACCTTGAGACACTTGTTATTAGTTTACTTTCAGTGTTCACGTTATAACGTTCTAATCAAATATTATAAATGAAAAAAAAATCCAGCACTAAATAATGATCCTTTTATAAGGTAAAATTAAAGCCATATTAATGTTTGTTTTTTTAATGGCTACCGTTTACATACAGTAGGTACTTGAAGCTGAATTCGCTAATACCTTCCCTGCCACAAAACTTCAATAGAAATTTCAGAAAAATTGTATGGAGTCGGAAATTGTTTTTCGACCGAAAAGATTCTTCGAAGTACGACCAAGAAACTCTGCAAAATAATATTCACACAACACGCTTTTAGGCGTACAATTATCTGTAAGTGAGCGAGCCGAGCGGAGAATATAACCGCTACAACTATTCATTTCCCACCTTGCTGACCTCGAAGCCGCTGAAAACATCTCATTACCATTTTATTGTTATTCAAGCGAATCTTTCATCTCACCGGTAATTGCAGGTTGAACGTACTTACCTTTCAGCGCTTTAGTCTTAAGGTCTGTTTTCGTGGAGCAAATTAAAATCTGACACTGTAGCCACTAGACACCGATTTACTATTACAGTAAAACTGTTAACACACAATTTATATGTAAATTTAATATAAATATAGTGTGAACTGTATTTCAGTTCATTCAAGTTTTCAGTTACAATCCGCTGATTATTGCAATGGGTGACATGAATTATTAAAAGCTATTACGTGAAGAATAGGTACATTAGTTTAAGAAGAACTGAAAAGAATTTCATGAAATTTTGATATCAGCTCTTTACTCAAGCATGAATTTGTGGCAACGGTTCCTTGATTTCTTCAAAAGTTATTGGAAAAACAGTACCTAGGTGCATAGATCTACCAAATCCATATAACGAGGTCTGGTCGAGTTATACTGCAACATTCTCACTGCTAATTTGGCAAAAAAAGTCACATTTTCAGTAAATAAATCTGGGTAACCTGCAGCATCGAGATTGGTGGCACATCGAGATATTTGTAATTCGAGTCAAACTTCTTGTTATTATGAAAGTTTGGAAAAAGTCGAGACCATCAAATAGGTAACTTAGTATTATGCTTGAGCAGAATTTAAAATGGAAAGAACACAAACAAGACCTTTTTATGAGGGTAAAAAAATCTTTTCATTTTTTATCGTCCTGAAAAAGTGGATCTACCGGGGAAATCTTAGACTATGCGTATGTGTACGGTAATAGTATGGGGCGTACGGTATATTAGTATGGGGCGGGGACTATTCCAGCAATTTCGATTGTCTTGATGTAGCTAGCAATGCAGTTTTGCGAATAGCAACGAAATCTCGTAGACTTACGCCTGTGAGCAACCTATACACTAATTTTGATTTAATGACCCCAAGAAAAACATATGTATATCGACTGATGATCTACGTCTACAAAACTATCGATGTGTTCCAAAAACATGTAAATACTGGGCATACGAGGGCTAATCAATCAGCTATATTGATTAGAGGGGTAACTATGGCCATCCAAGGATTTCTACATATAGCCCTGGCTGGCGCCACCACTATTTAAAGAACTGCTAAAACACTTGCAAGATTCAAAAATGAAACAAGAACGTTTCTGGATTAACAGCGCAGTACTACAGATATTATTGCAATATAATTGAAAATTTAAAAAATTAAAAAATTAAAATAACAATAAAATACCTACCCTGAAGAAAAATGTTAGAAATTATCACACTTTGCACGTCTTCGGCTATCTTGTACTTGATCAAAAACTGGCAGAGGAAGGCCTGGACAGGCCATTTTGAGTTATAGGCCAAATCGTAAATAACTGGGAATCTATACATAAGCATAATTAGTAAACTGCTTAGAAATACATGTACAAAACTGCATTTTTTGTGAATAAAAAAAAAGCTGCTATGTGTTCTATTTAACACCATGTACCACGAAAAATCGCAGTTTAGAGGACTTTAGCCCAGATGACATTTTAGTGAGTATATTCCGGTTTGAATGTTAGAATCTAAAGTTTGAACCTAAATTTTTTCTTGGCTCATTTGTCGAACAAGTGGCTCAAAGTATCGCCCCCAGTTGAAGTTGCAGAATCACCGAGAAAATAAGGAGTTGAACGCACAAATTGCGATGGGCTCAGTTACCTATTTTCATCCCTATGAGGTAAGTGAATGGAATCGCAAATTTGGCCAGTGAACCAACCATCATCTACGAAAGCATCCAACTGTGTGTTTGAAAAAAGGAAAAATTAAGTACCTAAATGTTCTGGCTATAGAAAACTAATTCGATTTTTAAAACATTTTCTACGGGGTTTTCAGTTATTTGACGTAAATCAAAAATGAATTTTTTTGGAAAAATTGGTTTTATTTCGATCTTTCATAAATATTAACTGAACATAAAATCGGGCTTATTTACCTAAAAAAAAGGGGCCGCTTACGGGAATCGGCTCAGGGCCGCATCAAACTTGAATCCGCCGCTGGGTACCAACCCATATTTTCCTCAGCGCACCTCCACCGTTGGTCCTGGATAGAACGAATCGCTAACGACTCTTCGAGGAAACTCGGCAGTTCAATTGAGCTACGACTGGTTCAATAAAGCAGCTGCGCTTTGTAAACTGGTTTCAAAAGATTGCCACCATGTTCTAGAAGGAAGGCTTCAGGAAATCCCGAGCGAAAAATATTTTTCTCTCCGAGCACGAGACGTATCAGACGGGACAATGAGGTCTGGTGATGCAAAGGCGTAATCAACGAGGCTGTAAATGACATTTTGTTCATTGATCAACGAACTTGACTCAACAAATAGGTACTTTATCTAATTCAAGTTTCCTTCTGCACCTATATCGTTAGTTCAAATAAATATAAACACCTCTTCAAAATTTCATTATGTCCAACTGGATACCTAACTAAAATGTATATCGAGTACCTATAAACTAGATCATTATTAGTATTAACACAGTTGGAGGTTGAGGGACTAATTCCCAGCTGATTTTGAGTGTTCATCATGGAGGTTTTTGGTTTCAAGGAAAATCTGCTACAAGGTGGTTTTCCTTGAAACTAAAAACCTCCATTATTAGTATTAGTATTACCAAAACTACTCAATAATACGACAGTACGACTCAATTCGGATAGTGGTCTCTTAATTCAGTACCTGACGTATAAAATAATAAATTTATAGGGATTGAGATTCGTAAGCGTGTTGCCGACTACCTACAAAATGAAACACTGCTGCGCGATATCGATAATAATTTGGTCTTAATAAGATCAATTTGATCTTGATAATTATTGTTTAGAATAAAATTTGTGGTGCAAAATCTAAACCCGTAATTCAACGCTAAATCAAAAAAGTAACTATATATCAAGGGTTAATTAAAAGCCTGAGGAAGTTTTTATGATAACGTACGTAACGTGCCTGCTAAATGTAAATACACGGAAGACCAGAGAATGAATTCACTGGTGTGTTGAAAAGAAGGCAAGAAGAAGCAAGGAAGAGCGAAGAAGACATTTATTTTGAAGGTGATTTTTGTTTTCAGGTATTTAATGAAACATTTTCATGAAGACATTTTTCACTTGGAATAACCGGTTTTTAGGTACAGGCGCGTGAAACTGAGCATAACACACTTTTCAGTCAACATGGAAAAATTTGTCTAATTTTGGCCTAACCGCTAAATCAAAATAATTTGTAAAAAGTTCATCGCTGAATTTAAAGCTCTTTAGTTCTGGTAAGTAAACCTTTCTGTGCGATGCACTCTGATGTTATAAACCAAAAAGTGAAAACCTTCCGTAGAGTAATGCATGCATTACGGTGGTGTATATTATAGACCACTCTCACTCATTTGAAGTAAACCCCGCGTTCTCTCCTCCCGTCTTATAGAACAAATGTCGAAATTCCGGCGACGTAGTGCCGAACTGAATTCTGCACAACTGGACAGTTTTCTCCAACGAACAACATTAGAACCGCGAAAAACCGGTTGAGAATGCCTGAGCAACGCACACACGATTTTGCCGAAAACCCACGTTTTTTCAGCTCTAACCCTCCCTTCTCCCTCCTAGAAGTGAATTTTGAAATTCCAGCGACGTAGGCACAACTAGACTGAATTTTGCATCGAACAAAAAAAGAAACACATAAACCGGTTGTGAATTAAGCCCTTAGCAGCGCACACAAGGTTTTGTCGAAACCCAAGTTTTTTTCGGCATTTACACCGTTCCCCCTTCTAGGAGTAAATTTTGAAATTCCAGTTACTTAGGGCACAACTAGACAGTTTTTTGCATCGAACACAAAAAGAACCACGCAAATAGTTGAAAAATGCGGCCTCGACAGTGCACACAAGACCCTGTCACACACATACACACACACACGCACGCACACAGACGTACATCTATGGTTTTTTCACGGATTTGGATTCTGGATGGAAGAAGAAGAAGAAATAATTTTATTGTTCATAATACAAAATACAAAATAATGCGCTCTTATTTGGAAAAATGAACAATACGCCTTGGTTATTCCAACCGTCTGTCAGAAGTGTTGGCCTTAGTATTGACATACATTATTGAAACTTATAAAAAATAATTAGTGAAATATCTAATAATAACCAATCGACGAATTTATGCAAAATTTGGCACTAGGATCCTCAGGAAGGCTACTAGAGAGAGAGAGAGAGAGAGAGAGAGAGAGAGAGATTTTATTTGTCGTCACAAAACAATTTGTATGGCAATTTTACTACATTTAAGGTAGGCGTCACATAATGGTTACCGTTAGAATAGGTAACGCCAACCAGATTAGGGTGCTGGAGAGAGTGAAAATGAAGGGGGCTGCAGCAGCACTGCAAGGTGCAGCAGCCCCAAGGTTGCCCGTCGGGGCCTGAATGCCCCGACCGGCCCGGGCCCACCCACCACGGCCAACATACATTCTAATAAATTACTTGCACTCTCGAAAACCATTCATACCCCGTATCCAATATCACAGTCGCCATTTAATACATAAACTAGATGTAGAATGTAGAACTAGAGTACTAGTATGAATTGGTATAAATTGCTGCTGCCTATTATACCAAAAACTAATTGATAAAAATATTAAAATTCAAAAAAATAAATTATTTACATTATTTTTTTAAACTCTTCCTATATATTAGTCAATTACTGATAGTCAGTAGTACCTACCCATCACAAAATTTTAAATTTTCATCAAAATCATAGGGTCCGATCTCACAAGGATTCTCTAACAGGTATTACAATATGATTAAAAATTTGTATTGCTGAGATCTTGAACCTCTTCAGGGAGGGCATTAAAAAATGTCTGGCACCACCAGCCAACTGAATTTCGGGCCGATGGTGCCAGTCATTTTTTAGCAAATGAATTTCGGGCCGCATTCAACCTGCAGGGTGGTTGGGCAAGGAGTCGTGCACTACGAGTATTGTGTGCATGATTTGGTTTTTTTTTTTTTAATAATGAGGGTTAACTCAGGCACAGTAAAATATACTGACTCGGCAACGTTAAAAACCCCAATTCTTTAAAATGCCTTCTACAATCTGCTCTATAGTGAGTTTTAAAGACTGCACGTATAGCCCTGCGCTGACAAGCAAATACATGAGAAGCAGATGGTAAATGGCCCCAACTCAACAAGCAGTACCTCATGCGACTATGAAATAAGGCACGGTATGCACAAGCGATTGCTTCCCTTGGCATATGGTCATAGAGTCTTCTTATCTAAAGGGATCTTATACTGGAGGGTTAATCTACGAATTTATGACACAGGGGCGATTCAAAAAATGAATTCCCAAACCATCACTGCTCTGTACCGCTAGGGCTAGCTTGCAGAATAGAACGGCTTATGTTCTCGCCATCAAGAACCCCAACTGCCTCATCCGATCCAGACTCGCCTGAATGAATGCCATCATTCAGAATTCTGAAAGCACAGGGCAGTTGGACAGAAAATGGAAAGTGTCCTCCCTTTCGTGCCTGTTAAACATGGAGCATTCTTCATTTCGGATTGTTCCGTACGGTTTGGCGTCTTTTCTAGAAGCTCACCTCTGAGTTTTGTAACAGTGTGCCTGTTCTCGAGTAGTTTTTGGTCCGGTGGAGACGGGGTCGCTGGGCGGAAGCCTAATCGATATCCCTTCTTAACCCGGTCTAGGAGGGGGACTCTCGAGGGTCCACCACCACTGTCACATTCTGTCACATGACAGCAGAGCATGGTTTGGTAGTATGCGCTGAGTAATTCACCATACTCCATCCACTTTTTGTGGGCTTACCAGAAGGATAAGCCCAAAGGTTTTGCAGAAGGATTCCTTTACTAACAACCTGTCCCTTTGATAACACATACATCTACTGGCTTCCCCACCCCCTTTCCCCTCTTTAGAGTTTCAGTATAATTAAAATGTATTGAGCTCACTTGAAGGCGATTGATGCCGTGTCCCAAATTACAAGTCCCAATAGTTGTTCCATCCTGAAGATGGAGGTTGATCACCTAGAGGTTGCCCAGATGAGCACAGTTCACTGGACAACAACCTCTGACAACATTATCCGCCAATACTCGTATGTAGGACTTTTGTTCTCCACCAGTTACTGAGGTAGTACCATTACGATGGAGGTTAGTCACCTTGAAGTTGTTCAGATGTCGTTTCCTGAACCAGAACTTCATACTACTTTTCATTCCTCCTTTTCCCTCTCATACTTATGCTACCCAGAAGTATGTCAGGAATGTAACAGCGTGGCTGTTCTCGAGTAGGTTTTTGGTCCGGTGGAGACGGGGTCGCTGGGCGGAAGTCTAATCGATATCCCTTCTTAACCGGTGATAATCTCGCTGGTCTAGGAGGGTTTTTAACAACCATCTTCCACCATGTGTCAATGGCCTTCTCCTTCACCAGGCTCGCCGATTTAGTTTGATAATTCAGTTCTGGATTGTGGGTGGTCTGAAACGGATTCGAATGTGGTTCTTTTGATTCTCGGCCGAGTGTTGTCCTCTTCTGACCAGATCAAATACACAAGGACGTCACTTACTACTGAGGCGCGTCCTACAAAGTGCCAAAATTTCGATGTTTTTTGGGCGCCAAAATTTGTCCAGAGGTGTAGGCTGTGTTAGCACTTTTGATTTTTTTACACGTTTGTACCCATATATACAAATTGTACAAAACAATAATGCTTCTACACCGCCTTTTGCAAAATACTTACCCCCCTGTATCGACCCTCACTGGACCGGCCTAGGAAGCCAAAAGCTTGTTTCATCCAAGTTCATACTTTCAAAACTAATCCACTTGGCGAATCCACCTTGGGGTTTAACCCCAATTACCTACGGAACCCGCTTCCACGTTCGCAAGGACCTCCTACCGAGAGCCTGGGCCCGCGGAAACGTGTTTTCCCCAGGCGGCGGCTTCGTGACGTCCGGGCAGCGTCGTGACCCTGAACGCCGGGGGATCTCCTCTCAGTCCCTCTTCGCCCGCCGAGCAAGACTGGATGTCCACGTCCAGCCAGCCAACCGATCTCCACGGGCAGCCGTAAGCCGCTAATTGCCATTTTTGTATTTTTTTCATTTTAGAACAACACGTAGGATTGTCACGTTAGCGACGGTTTTAGTCTGATAACCGTAACAGGGTGCGACCGAACGGTTGAATGTTACAAATTAACCGTATTTTCGAGGTAAACCCTTTTGGTTTATTATTCTGTGAATAATACACCTACGTATTCGCTCAGCAAACAATTTTTGGAAAACCCCCTCAAAATTTTTTTTTACCTTTCAAGGCGCCTAGATTCCAAAAACGCTGTAAAATCCTTGTCACATGGGTTTATTATTCTACTGGACATACCTACAGAAATTTTTGCTGTTCATTTATTGTTTCTTTCGTGTGCAATTATTAAAATGTCTATTTTTGATGGTTTCCGCCAGTTTTGGCCCCCAAAAACACGAATTAGGCTCGGCTTATCCTTTCAACAGATTAATTTTGATCATTGATCGTACTATTTGATTGTCTTGATTCACCTGTTCATACAACTTCAAGTGTTATTATACAAATTTATGGTGATTTCAGACGATTGCCCAGGTTTTTGAGCAATCAAAAATGAATTCCGGGAGCTTAACCTTCGTTACAGCCTCAATTCTTCACTCTTCGGTCAAAATGAACTTCATATTCGGTCTACTCGCCCTAAAAAACATGGAAAACTATACCTACCTCACAAACTCATGTTCACTAAAACCTCAAAAATCCCTCGAAAACCCCTAATTTTACACTCATTTTTCTCCCATATCACCCCTGGGTGTATGCCGATCGGGCTGCCGTGTTTCGGAGGACAACCAGGAGCCATATGTGTTCCCAAATGGGGACCCAAACTGTGTGCGGAAAAACGACAATTTTAGACCAAAATTTAACGTAATTTAAGGCTTAAACTTCCTTAGAACCTCAATTTTCCACTATTTGGTCAAATCGACTTCATATTCGGTCTTCTCGTCCCAAAACCATGGAAAACGACACCTCAGAAGCTCATCATGGAAAATGACACCTCAGAAGCTCATGTTACTAACATATTACTAGAACACAAAAAGTACCTATTTGTATACCCATTTTCACTCATAACACCCCTGGGTATATTCTGATCGGGCTGCAACGTTTCGGGACACAACTAGGGCCCAAATGGAGCATGTGTGCGAAAGAACGAATTTTTTAGATCGAAAATGAAGCCGGTACACGTGATTCAGCGGACGGACATTGCATTTTTGGAATCTACGCACCTTGAAACGTAAAAGAAAAAATTGTGAGGGGGTGTTATAAACATTTTTTGCTGAGCGATTACATAGGTGTATTATTCACGGAATAATACACCAAAATGGAATGTCCCTCCGCCGTACACCCACATTTTTCGTCGCCAAACCCCTATTTGTCGAAGTAGGAATTAAAATCATTCAATCCAAGTTTCTTATTGTGAGTTAGGTGTCGAACCAATCTGATAGCCATTTACTGGTTGAGATTGGACCAGCATTTCATCGTCCAAAGTTCAAATTTAGTGATAATTAGTAAAAACGCTGGAAATTATTACACAACGGTTTATTATTTAACTGTATAGATATCTGCGTAGATCACAGTTTTCTGCAGTGACTACCTATACCCTCGAGCTCCCCCCCAGAAAAACAATAAATCGAGTACTAGAGCCGGCCCAGGAATTATAGTTTTAAAAATGCGCAGGATTGAATAATTCAACCATTAATTATTTGTTGTTATTCATGAAGCATGACGTTTGTTCAAGTTACAAAAGTACCGATCAACCAAATCCAAATCCGTCATTATAATCAGGCGTTCCCTAGCAATTATATCTGAGCTGGATTTATACCGTTTCATTATCATAAAGACGAAGCTTTTCGGTGCAGACGAACGGCTGGACTTACAATGATCTGGGTGGTCTCAAAACATTATTTAGTTTGAGATACATTTAAAAACGTTAAAAAAAATCATACCCTTCTACTGAAAGTTTTCGAGCTACGGCGTTCTGAAAACTTTAACCCCTATTTTTCTCCTCTTACACATGACTGAAAGTAACGCCGAGCTTCGCGGACCAACTAGAGCCCGAATGGGACCAACAAACCAAATTTCGTTCGTTTTGGTTCATGGTAACTAAGAAAAATGCGAAGTCCAGCATAGGTGGACGGACAGAAATGTTTGTATTCCATTTTCGGATTCTGCGTACCTACATTGAAACGGAAACCATCAAATTTTGAGGTGGGTTTTAAAAACATTTTTCAAGCTCGATTCCAAAAGTTCATTATTGAAAACAATAAACCAATAACTGGTGTTCTCCACAAGTTTCTTCATTTTCTGCTACAATTCTTTAAAGTTTGGTTTTGTCATTTATGCAATAGAAATACACCTAAAATTGATATAAATTCATTGTTCAGACCAAAGGATTAAAATTTTAGGGTTTTTTCAAGAGGAAACACAATTTTTGTGTTTCTCTTTTTGTTATGAGACTGCTGTTTCGCACACAGACTCCATTTGGGCCCTAGTTGTGCTCCGAAGCTCGGCAGCCCGATCGGAATACACCCAGGGACGTTACGGGTGAAAAATAGGTGTAAAAATAGGGTTTTTGAGGTTTTAGTGAACATGAGCAGAAACGCTTTGAACAGAAAAGCATCGTCAACACAATTTTGAATGAAGCGGTACACATCTAGCCCAGATATCATTGCTGGGAAACACCTGATTATAATCATGCATGGCTGCATGAAACCGAGTTGGTTGTTCCGTTATATTATTATTTCATCTGACGAATGATAGTTATTTTGGATTTGATTGATAGGTACTTTTGTATCTCGAACAATCGTTATGCTTCTTGAATAACAACAAATATTCAATAATAGAATTCCTGAATCCACCGCATATTATTTTAGGCTATTAAGTAGGTAGAGTTGTTGTGGTAACATGGTTGGCTCCTAACGACGTGACACATGACCCATCGGATCTTCCGGTGGAAAAAGAGTAGGTACTTAATGTCAACATCAAGCCTGGAGCGCAATTGGTCTATTGAACACAGAAGCAACTTGTACACCCACGTGGACCAAACGGGGCGCAACTGTGATATTGGATTATGTACCTTTCTCGGTCTGGGGCTCTAATGGTAAATTCCCGTAGGTAATACAATAAATAATAAGGTAATAAATCCCGTACGGTGATATGAATACTCAAATCATGGGAATGTCATAAACATCCTGGGAGCTATTCTGAAAAGGTCCCAGCAATGCCCTGAACAAAGACTAATTTCTTCCAATTCTTCGTCCACATATATATTTATTCCTTAATACCTGCCTGACGTACCTATCCCGCGTATCTCAATTCAATTAATTTAATCACGCCATGTCAGTGTCGGATCTAGGATTTGGTAAGGGGAGGGGCTAACCGGAAAAAATCTTAACCCTAAACAGGGTTTCTATGTATATTTTGGTATTCTAAATCGACATCAAAGTACGTTATTTTAAATAAAATCTTTACATTTTCTCTCAACAGCAAATGTTTTATGGAATACCAGTCTATACTAAAACATGGTTATAATTAGTGTCATTGGCACAATGCAAAATATACCTACAATACTTTACTTTAAAATGAATGTATTTTTGTTGTTAGCAACAAAAAACTAGGTTACCTTTAATTTTTGGTTTATTATTTTCAATAATGAACCATTGGAATCGAGCATGACAAAAAAAAATTCTAACCCTCCCTCAAAATTTGATGGTTTACGTTTCAAGGTATGTATTTTCATTGAAAAGATTATTGATATTAATTATTTTCCATATAATTCATACTGTGCTGCACATCTGCATATACTGTACCTACTGCAGTTCATATTGCGCAGGTAAGGTTATCCTGGACATGTTTGGGTTTTGTGGGTGTTTGGATATGTCCTGCCTTTTGGCCCCATCCTGGGTAAAATCCGGGTTTCTTAAACGGCCTGAGAAACCTTCAGGTTTTCTCAAATTTTTACATTTACTTATATGAACCTTTATATGAGGTACCTTTAAACAGATTAGATAATTTTCAGACTGCGTTAACATTAAATTACGGATCACCTCGTTTTCCTTAAAATATTTTGATGTTACTTTGAAAAGGTAGGTACCTACCTAATTATATATCTTTGATTTCTCTATGTTTCCTGGGTATTGTCCTGTTTATGGGTCGAATGCGTCCGTTTGGGTTTATGGGCATAAGCGTACAGGGATTGTTGGAATAGCAACCCTAAAGCACAAAAAATTATATTCCCATATTCTCACGTATCCACCTTATGGTAAAGTCTGAAACTAATACTGGAAAGAGCGTTGGAAATGCCTGGACACAAGTGACCTACACATCACCGCCCACAGTATCCTGTTCCAATCCTCAAGGCTAATTATTTTCAATAATGAAGCTGACTCTCTAAAGATTTTCTGGTTTACATTCAAAGGCATTTCCGCTGTGGTCAATGAATTTTGAAATTCAACCAGCGGAACCTGTCTGGCCAGGGATGATCCTAAGATTGATGAGAAAGTCAATAGGAAGAGGTATACCTAATAAGGGTGAAATTTTCAAAAATTCGTAGCCCAGAAACATCTGGTAGAAGAGTCGGTATAGGTATGAAATTATTTTAATTTATTCGTTTTTTAATTGATTAGTCTTCCCGAGTCGCTGTGGAACGCATTCGCGCCGACTCTATTAAAGATCATCAACACGAACAGAAATCAAACAGAACACTTTCCTTCTATTCACTTTTTCCTGTGAACAATACATAATAGTTATAAGATTTATATGCAGAGGCAATACCTATATTTTGCCCATTAAACACACATCAATTCGGTTCAAGAATAGCTGACAATAACAGCGTTTCTTCTTCTTAATAATAAAAACCTAAATTTGAATAATTGATTAGCTTCTAAAACTTTCCTAGGTAGGTGCATACGAACTTGAACTTCCCATCAACTGTACCTACTTAACTGATAACTTCCTATAGTTTTTAATAATAACCTAAATTTGAATAATTTATTAGCTTCTAAAACTTTTCTAGGTAGGTATATACGAACTTGAACTACCCATCAACTGTACCTACTTAACTGATAATTTCCTATAGTTTTTAATAATAACCTAAATTTGAATAATTTATTAGCTTCTAAAACTTTTCTAGGTAGGTATATACGAACTTGAACTACCCATCAACTGTACCTACTTAGCTGATAACTTCCTATAGCTTTTAATAATAAAAACCAAAATTTGAATAATTGATTAGCTTCTAAACGTGTTTTGATCGACAATCGATTTGAATCGCCTTCGAGTGGAAACGGTGAATTAAAAGCTATAGGAAGTTATCAGTTAAGTAGGTACAGTTGATGGGTAGTTCAAGTTCTTACGTACCTACCTAGGAAAATTCTTTCATTATTAGAGGTTCATCTTGCATGACTGGAACGTTTTCTTCTAATTTCCCTTCGTCAGAACTTATCCCCGTTCTGGTCAGGATAGGTAGAACTACACGACACCTTCGGGACACCTCATTTGAAGGAAATATGGCTGCCTCAAAGGTAGACAGGCCCTACAACAAATCCGAAGTGTCGACATTGAGGTCCATCACTATCGATAGCACCTACTTGGGGCACTTTACAAGAGAGGTCAGAGAATCAGGAACCACTTTGAGCCGAATGAAGGACGATAAAAGTGTGATAAGTAATATCGGCGTCACATTGCGGTGGAGAATGAACCTTGTCTTGTATTCAAGCGATGTGTACCGATGTGTTATCAACTAGATAAGCTTGTTCATTCCGACCTTTCGTTAGTCGTATCAGTTGACATTATCATGTACCAGCCAGCCATTCCAAACAAGGTATGATTCGTTTTCATGTTACAATGTTGTGGGAAACAGGGTAAATGCCATTATAGCCGTAGCTTTACGCATAGATTTCTAACCATATAGGTACTGCCGTTACCTACATACTAATCTGAAAAGGGCACGAGTTTTTGCCAAGTAAATCCCCCGAAATCGACTTAGTCCCATTTTAGTTAGCTCGTTTTGAGTAATTTCCTGTGCAGATGAGACTCTGAAACTCGAAAATTCTGTTGAAACCCACAGAAAACCACCAGAATCAGCAGAACCATTGCGACCATGTCAGATAGGACTTTTACGATAAGGACGGCAGTGTCGGTCAGTAGTACAGTGAAATAGTGGTGGGCAAAAAAGGGCTTTTTTTTTCACTTCTTTAAAATTTGTTGTACGCCTAACGGAGAGCTTTCCAAACAAAAGCTGTGTAATGGGTTAATGAAAGGACCCACGTCCATTCGTCAATGAGGGATCGGAATTTGCTGCTTTTTACCTCAAATTCGGATTCATCCCCTTCGAAAACCCCAATATCCCAATTTTCAGCTCCGAAATCCGAGTAGTTCGGCGGGAGTAAGCTAAAGGAAATACACTGCCAAGGTGATGGCACAGGAGCTTCCTCGTCACAATCAGAGTGACCCATTATAAAATAGAACAGACTCGGAAGCAAAATAACATTACATTACATTACATTACATAACATTACATAACGTTAAATATACATATTACATAACATTACATTACATAACATAACATTACATAACATTACATGAAATATACATATTATACATAACATGAATTCCATAATACATTACGTCCATTATACATAACTAGCCTGACCGCTCGCTTCGCTCGCTATCCGAGATTCGCTGTACGCAGTATCGTGGAACCAACAAACGACGGAAAAATCCCATAGCCTACCGGGTATTTGTGCCCAATTTTATCAAAATCCGTCAAGCCATTCAGGAGTTGACCATGGTCGACCATATTTCCGCTATGGTCAGGGAATTAAAAATGCGACGTTGCACAACTTGGGAGCCTACTGGATATTCGTGCCAAATTTGGTCGATATCCGTTGAGCAATTCGGGATTCGACCATGGAGGGGCCCATGTATGCGCTAAGGTCGACCGCGGGGGTAGTCCGAAGGGTCGATCGTAGATAGAATTTCACGTAGATTACGAATACGCGATAAAAAATAGGGGTTACCATTTCAATTAACGAAGTTGACCATGGTCGACCATAGTTCCGCTATGGTCAGGGAATTAAAAATGCGACGTTGCACAACTTGGGAGCCTACTGGATACTCGTGCCAAATTTGGTCGATATCCGTCAAGCCATTCAGGAGTTGACCATGGTCGACCATAGTTCCGCTATGGTCAGGGAATTAAAAATGCGACGTTGCACAACTTGGGAGCCTACTGGATATTCGTGCCAAATTTGGTCGATATCCGTTGAGCAATTCGGGATTCGACCATGGAGGGGCCCATGGATGCGCTATGGTCGACCGCGGGGGTAGTCCGAAGGGTCGATCGTAGATAGAATTTCACGTAGATTACGAATACGCGATAAAAAATAGGGGTTACCATTTCAATTAACGAAGTTGACCATGGTCGACCATAGTTCCGCTATGGTCAGGGAATTAAAAATGCTACGTTGCACAACTTGGGAGCCTACTGGATATTCGTGCCAAATTTGGTCGATATCCGTTGAGCAATTCGGGATTCGACCATGGAGGGGCCCATGGATGCGCTATGGTCGACCGCGGAGGTAGTCCGAAGGGTCGATCGTAGATAGAATTTCACGTAGATTACGAATACGCGATAAAAAATAGGGGTTACCATTTCAATTAACGAAGTTGACCATGGTCGACCATAGTTCCGCTATGGTCAGGGAATTAAAAATGCGACGTTGCACAACTTGGGAGCCTACTGGATATTCGTGCCAAATTTGGTCGATATCCATCAAGCCATTCAGGAGTTGACCATGGTCGACCATAGTTCCGCTATGGTCAGGGAATTGAAAATGCGACGTTGCACAACTTGGGAGCCTACTGGATATTCGTGCCAAATTTGGTCGATATCCGTCGAGCCGTTTGGCCGTGCATAGAAGGACAGACAGACAGACAGAGCGCATGCGCAGGGCGAACCGCTGGCTCTATCATGTTGAAATTTATATGGGACCTCAATGGGCCCTACCCGCTTAATCCCTGAGAATTACATTGAAATTGGGTGAAATCTTTGGTTACTACGGCTGTAACAAGGAAATTGAATCTATTTCACGCCAGCGCATGCGCAGAGCGCACCGAGGGTCCCATCATGCTGAAATTCATACTGGAACTCACTAGGCCTTGTCCAAACAATCCTTGAAAATTTGAGCGAAATTGAATCAAAATTGTGAAAGTTATGCGTGTTTGTTGAATTTAACGTTAGCGCATGCGCAGGGCGTACCGCTGGATCAATCATGTTGAAATTTGTATGGGACCTCAAGGGGCCTTATCCGCACCATCCCTCAAAATTTGAGCTGAATCAATTCAAAATCGTGGAAGTTATGGCTGTAACAAGGAATTGCGGACAGACTCACAGACTCACAGACTCACAGATTCACAGACTCACAGACTCACAGACCGACAGACACGGAACCAAATTTGTTCAGTAGGCTTTGAAACGCAAAATGCAAGTGGAAATTTTGATTTCTGAAGACAAAAATTTTTTGGCTCACGAAAGTGAACACAAGGCTTCCGCTGCTTCGCAGACTCCGAAGCAAAACTTGACGTCATCTGGTTTGGATCTCCCTCTCACTCGTTTCTCACGTGCGGGAGCGAAAGGGCAATACTTAACTACCAGATGACGTCGCACGCTTTTTCCTTCCCCTTTTTCACCTAATTCCGTTCATTTCCGACCTACAATTTGGAAGAATAAAAAAATAGCTTCGTCCTCATCAACTGTCTCGTCATCCCGCTACATCCCATCTTATTGTCGACGAAAGGTATTTATAGCATCCAGAGGAAATCGGTGCATAGTTCCTAAACCAAGCATAACATTATCCACCATAATATAATATATAATTATATAGATTTTTGAAGTGCTATCTTGTTCGGTGACAAAAATCGATTATTGTCAACAACTCAATACAGTGAACCATAGGTACTTGAATACGGTAGGACAGAATTCAGGCAAAAGTTTTAAAAAACGTCTGCCAGGTTGGGTAGCGTGGGGGGGATAGCTTCGTCACGTATAGAATCATTTGGTAAAATATCGATTTTTGATATCTCTCTTGTAGAAATACCTCTGGTCCGACGGCAATGAAATTCATAGAGGGCCGTCTAAGGGCCTGCACGCACAATCCCTAGAAATTGCACTAAAATTGGTCTAGTAGTTCTGGAGTTTTGCTTGTGACAATAACATTCGACACCTACCCACCAAATCATTACGACAATTTCTAGGGAGGATTTCACGTTTGCGCATGCGCAGACGACAGTTGTACTGTAAAATTACTTTAATATGGGAATATCTGTGACCTACCCTCCTAAACTCATCACTTCACGACGATTTCGCGCAGACGAAAGTTACAGTACTTTCTCAAGGAATTTAATGTGGGAGCATCTGTAATCTAATCCGCGCCTAACCTTCAAATGTCAACTCACTGCGACTACTTTTTCGGGTAGTTATGGGCGTTACAAGGAATTGGAAAATATTTCGTGTTTGCGCATGTTACAGCCTGAACTTGATGAAATTGATATGGAACCACCACGGTACCATTCTGCATCTACCCTCCCACTTCAGCTCTTTTCGATCATTTCTATGGTAGTTATGAGCTTTACAAGGATTTCACGTTTGCGTACGCGCAGACGAAAGTTACAGTACGTTTTAAATGAGTTTTATGTGGGACCATCTGTGGCCAAACCCTCATCTACCCTCCGAATTTCCACTCTTTACTACCATTATTTCGTACGGTTTTGCCCGGGACAAGGAACTTACTACAGCCCAGACAGACACGGAACTAAATATGTTACTTGATGTCTGAAACGTAAAATGCGAGTGAAAATTTTCATTTTGGAGGATACAAATTTTTTTCGACTCTTGTGCGAATACAAAGGTTCCCTACCTTCGGTAGTGAGGAAGCAAAAATCTAGCATTTAAGCTAAGTTAGAGTAACCCTCAAGCACGCAAACGTGTCCCCTTTCACCTTACAGAAATTGGTTGATTTTTGATTTTGACAGTAAATGATATCAAGCAGCACTTTGTGGTTGGTGCTGCTCGCCGCAGCGGGCGCACTGGCCGGCGACGACGGAGACCTGTCTTCCCTCATCGACAAAGTCTTCGGTCCAGCGACCCCCTCAGCCCCAGTCAACCCCGGATTCGTTCCCGTACAGCCCGGGAACAACCCGGATTACATCCCGGACGGCATCCCTGACGGGCCGAAACAGCCGATTCAGCAGCCGGACGGCCGTTATCCGGATATCAAGCCCGTTGAGGAACATCGCGAAGAAGAGGCGGGCCTGGGTGGCGATGGATGCACTTGCGTTCCTTATTATCTCTGCGCCAACGACTCCATCATAACGGACGGAAACGGACTTATTGACATAAGGTAAATCCATTTTCACTGACTGTTCATAAATTAATACGTCATCGCCCATCTCATTCTAATCCCTTTCGAAGTATGTACTTCTGCACATACTCGTACATCGAGCCTAATCTATATTTCCTCTAATAGTTTGCTACACAACATGCTAAAAGTTGTGGCATCAAAATTATAGCAATGCTATGGGTGCCATCACTAGACGAACTGAAGAACCACTGGAAGCACTATTCATATGCTATCCATCAGAATTCTCGGGTGATACAAATTTTTCCACTATTGAGCAAGCGCATGCCCCTAAGACACTGAAACCCAGAACATCTGGATGGCCAAACTCGTGCATTTTTAATAATTTCACGTTTCACCAAAGAAGCAGATTTTTAGGTGCTGCAAGATTTTTACTATTGCCTTGATATGCGATTTTTATTGAATCTTTTGAATCATCCGGGAAGGGGAAAACCAACACCCCATTATAAATTCACAAAAATTGCTCATTATACTTAAAGTCATTAGGTAACTACCTAACTTAGGTTGCAACAAATACAAAATCAGTAAGCAGTGGTGGGAAATGTAGGGTGATTAGTGAGACATTCTCAGTCAATATCGGTAGATAAGTACCTACCTAATGACAACTGGGTAGGTAGAACTGGGGTTCACCAGATTGAATTTTCATTTAAAAGTAATAATTATAGATATCAGTAAAATGAACCATGGTTACTAAAAAAAATTTTCTGGTCTCAACAGCGCCATAATGCACCTACCTACTCATATGTTTTTCATATATTTTGGTTTATTATTTTCAATAATGAACCATTGGAATCGAGCATGAAAAAAAAAATTCTTACCCCCCCTCAAAATTTGATGGTTTACGTTTCAAGGTATGTAGAATCCAAAACTGCAATAAAACGCTGCAAATCCCTGCACAACGGTTTATTATTTTGTATAGAATACCCTTCTGTTACAGATCACAGCTCTATGTATAGATAACCCGTCTATATAATATGATATGTACTATTCTATTATATGCATATTATGTAGATCGCAGACACTCCGTAGGTTAGTACCTAACCCCGTACTCGTTTCTAGGTACCTACCTAAATCACGAGTTAAATGTTGCTAAAATAATTCTGCCGATGACAAACAGTACCTAACAAAAAGAAACACACATAATGAAGTTCTGAAAAGAAATTGTTGATGAGGAGTGAAAAAAGTTGCAAAAGTACCTACCAACAAACTCCAGCCCCTTCTACGTAGATGGTATAATGAACCGTTGTGTAATAATTTACCGTTGAGTAATGATTTACCGTAGTAATAATTTACCCATCAATAATACTTCAACGTTTGTTCAAGTTTCACTACCTACCAACAAACTCCAATAGAGCCATCATTTTTCAAATTAAATAATATCACAGAACAACCAACTCGACTTCATACTCCGCCAATATAATCAGGTGATCCCTACCAATGATTGGCCGTATTCACAAATTCCTATTGTGGGCGCGTCTCTGGTTACGAGATTTGGTTTGGATTGTATACAATTTCATTCACACTGGAGTCAAAAATGCCTGTCGGTGCAAACTTCGGGGCCTTACTGTGAACGAACGGCTGGACGTACGATGCTGCGGATGGTCTTAAAAAACTCGCAAGTTCAAGAACTATTTAAAACCGTAAAAATATTTACGTACAAAAATGGTATAGGCGTTTTGAAAATTTCAACCCCTATTTTGAACCCCTTAGAGATGACTCACAGTAACGTCGAGCTTCGAGGACCAACTAGACGCCGAACGGAACCTATAACCCGAATTTCATCAATTTTTTTTCATGGTAACTAAGAAAAGTGGCCCGTACGGCGTACGGTGTACGGCGTACGGCGTACGGCGTACGGCGGACAGACAGAAATATTTTTATTGCAGTTTTGGATTCTACATATCTTGAAACGTAAACCATCAAATTTTGAGGGGGGGGTAAGAATTTTTTTTTTCATGCTCGATTTCAATGGTTCATTATTGAAAATAATAAACCAAAATATTTCTGTCTGTCCGCCGTACGCCGTACGCCGTACGGGCCACTTTTCTTAGTTACCATGAAAAAAAATTGATGAAATTCGGGTTATAGGTTCCGTTCGGCGTCTAGTTGGTCCTCGAAGCTCGACGTTACTGTGAGTCATCTCTAAGGGGTTCAAAATAGGGGTTGAAATTTTCAAAACGCCTATACTATTTTTTTACGTAAATATTTTTACGGTTTTAAATAGTTCTTGAACTTGCGAGTTTTTTAAGACCATCCGGAGCATCGTACGCCCAGCCGTTCGTTCACAGTAAGGCCCCGAAGTTTGCACCGACAGGCATTTTCGACTCCAGTGTGAATGAAATTGTATACAATTCAAACCAAATCTCGTAACCAGAGACGCGCCCACAATAGGAATTTGTGAATACGGCCAATCATTGGTAGGGATCACCTGATTATATTGGCGGAGTATGAAGTCGAGTTGGTTGTTCTGTGATATTATTTCGCTTGAAAAATGATGGCTCTTTTGGAGTTTGTTGGTAGGTAGTGAAACTTGAACAAACGTTGAAGTATTATTGATGGGTAAATTATTACTACGGTAAATCATTACTCAACGGTAAATTATTACACAACGGTTCAGTATACCATCTACGTAGAAGGGGCTGGAGTTTGTTGGTAGGTACTTTTGCAATTTTTTTCACTCCTCATCAACAATTTCTTTTCAGAACTTCATTATGTGCGTTTCTTTTTGTTAGGTACTGTTTGTCATCGGCAGAATTATTTTAGCAACATTTAACTCGTGATTTAGGTAGGTACCTAGTAACGAGTACGGGGTTAGGTACTAACCTACGGAGGGTCTGCGATCTACATAATATGTATATAATAGAATAGTACATACCATATTATATAGAAGGGTTATCTATACATAGAGCTGTGATCTGTAACAGGAGGGTATTTTAAATACATTTTTTATATCAATGGTTCAGACAAAAAATTAAGCTAAGAAAAATGTATTAACTTAATAGACGAACAAGGAAACATCAATTATTTAAGCAAACTATGAGCATTTTATGTGACACACCTAATGTGACTCCCCCACAGAACAGAGCTTCCAATGCGTGGTGGCAGTTCTTCTCAAAAATAAATAGAATTCAGCATTCAATTTTTTCATGAAAATAAATGCTTGCCTACCGTTTTATTTCATTTCAATGCTGTAGTGAAATTTGGAAATGAAGCTCACCTCAAGCATTGTCATTGCTTTGATTTTCTCAGGTTCGGGCCGGGCTCCGACCCTTGTCCAACGTCTGTTGACGTCTGCTGCGGAAAAACCATCACCAAACCTCCAGACCAGCCGATCACTCCCAAACCCAAAGGACGATCAGGGTGCGGTACAAGGAACACTGACGGAGTTGGGTTCAGGATCACCGGCAATGTGGACAATGAAGCTCAGTTCGGAGAGTTCCCTTGGATGGTAAGGTTTTGGCGTTATTCGAACGAGGAAATTGGACATATCTGAAATCATCCTAATTAAAATTGGATTTTAAAATATTGTGTCATAGGATTTCGTGGGGCCCCTCCCTGTCTGGCCGCAAGGAATTTGATGAATACATTTTATTGTTAATAATTCTTAAAATATTTTGAATAGTTTTTCTCAATGCGGTCATTCGACGGAGGCCAGTCTTTTCTTGGTGGCAAACCCTACCTTTGTGAGAAATCAAAAATTAATTTCTTATGAAAAATCTGTTTTATTTTGATTTTTCGTACAATATTAGGTATACTCGTATTTTAGGTTACTGAAAATAAAATAATGGGTTGACTATACCTACCTAAAAATAGGGCCGCACGAAACTTAAATCCACCAGTCATTTGAAGCTCGGAGATATCTCCCTTATCTCGCTAAGCAAAAATCATTCATGGGATGGAATAATATAGGCTAAATAACTATGAATAGTAATTAAATTTATCTCCGGCTGACAATGCGGACACTACAGCCAAAGTGTGAGTATGCTGAGGATGGCACAAAAAAATCCTCTGTCCTAATACCATGTAATATTCTCAGACCTCTTCAATCATGGTGCGTGGTGCTGTATTCATAGAACTATGTGTGGTGAAATGAATAGCCATTTCAAGTTGTCACGGCTTCAACAAGTGGAGTTTGGAACATTATTTTTCCTTTTTGCGTTCAGACGAAATGGTGAAGCTTCCGCTGGAAATCGGAAGCGGAAATTACAATATTAACTTGATGAAGGGGTGAGGCAGCGGTCATTGGCCATTCACCACCTAATGACCCACTGCCTTATATATTATTATTATCATTATTACTATTATTCCTTCTTGAAACGATAAAATTTTAAATGCCGAGAGGAACTTGAAATAATTCATATTTATATACGAATATGTACCTACACATCTAGTTGTAGGTACAGAAGTATGTTTGTTTGTGTTATTGTCCAAGATCCCTGTATTTTGTCAAGTTCACATATCAAATTACGCTTACACTGATATTTACAGGTTGCGATCCTCAAAATAGAAGAAGTGAACGGAGAGAAACTCAGTGTTTACAAATGCGGTGGAGCCCTCATCCACGAGAACGTCGTTCTGACAGCTGCCCATTGTGTTGTCAAGTTAGTACCTTTATTTCCAATTTTTACTACCAGTGTAACCCAGGCAAATTGTACTTTCGCCTCCCAAAAAATCGTGTAAAGCTGGAAATGAACTTCAACCAACTTTGGGCATCCCCGATAAGAGTGATATGAGTTCGCGAGGTTTCTGAGGTAGGTGTGTTAAACTTTTGGGAGCCAAAAACCGCTAAACTGTAGCACTTTTTCAGTTTTGGCTTATGCCATCTAAACGGTGCATCTTACAGAAAATGCTCTTGTACCAGAATTAAAGAGCATTAAATTCTGCATCAAACAACCTCTTTAATATAAAATTCGGTTTAGCGGTTCGGTCAGAATCGGCAGTCAAATATAGGCTCAACAAATATAGAGCATCAAATTCTGCGTTCAGAACACCCCTAGTTTTATCAAATATTCATTTTAAAATTTAATTAAAATGTCAAAGTTATGACACTTTTGAAATGGAATAACCGTTTTCAGTTACACTATTTTACATTTTTGTTTAGTGAAACTGACATAACTCAATTTTCGGTCAAAATGGAAAAACATTGCCTATGTTTGACTGCAGATTCCGACCAAACTGCTGAACCGAATTAATAAGGAGGTTATTCAAAGCAGAACTTAATTCTCTGTGATTTCGGTTATAGTGAAATTTTTTGTAAGATGTTATAAGCAAAAAAAATTGAAAACTGCTGAATGTCCCGGTTTTTTTGCCTTCCCAAAGTTTAGCTTTCCTCAGAAACCGTCGCTAACTTAGATAACTCTTACTAGTGATGCCCAAAGTGGTTTAGAATCATTTCCAGCTTTACTTGATTTTTTGAGAGGCACGGCCTTTTTTGTGGTCTTCCTGGGCTAGTATACGGTCCGAACCAAACGCTGGTGGCCTCTGAACTAATAAACAACAACAGGAATTTCATTTTTACTGGTTTCGCATGACTTGAGTCAAGAGGTAAATGTTGGCATTATTGGCACATATATCTGCCTAACACAACCCTAGCATAGCACAAACTGGGACTAGAAGAAAACTCAATAACAAGACAATATTATGCGGTAAGATCGCTCATTTCCGTTGCATAGGCACCTGTTAATACTGTCTATTTAAAGACAATTATTATTACTTTCAGTAAATTGTTTCTTAGGTATTAGACCTAAACAGTTGAACTTGACTGAGGATTACGTACGTGATTGTTTTCTGCAGGGAGAATCCTGGATCACTGAAAGCCAGAGCTGGGGAATGGGACACACAAACTGCCCAAGAATTATTCCCTCACCACGACCGCTACGTTTCAAAGGTATACATGTACTTCCTCCATTATCATCATCATGATATACCTACTTCAAATACATGTTGTATTGCCTTGTAAGTTTTATACTCGTATATACTTACCAGTATGAGTCATATTCAACTTGCCACTCACTTGATATCATCCTGGAAACACAGAATTGTTTCAAAGGAGTGGTGGAAGGTACAGCCAAAGTACCAAGATTTTGGCACCACCCTATGCGTGGACTTTCAGGTTTGACGACCAGTAGGAATGAAGCCGCCATTTGTAGTCACGACAGCGTTCTCCATTCCTATTGGTCTTCTGCTTTGAAGGTTTAGCCAGAGTCTGCATGGATACTACAAACAAATTTGTGTCAGTTTAGATTCCATGAACTTGAAGATAACTTTCGTTTTTGTGATAGCACCAAGAAAGGATTCAGCTGGAGTCAAATTCCCAATTCAGCATATCCCTTTGTAAGTGAAGGACACAAACTGGAAACCGACCCTAAAATTGACCCACATAATATGGGATTGTACTCGGCTGGTTGTCCTTGCAAATGTGCAAACTTAATTATTCTGTTGATTGAATTCTGACTGTCTACTACTCTTCTATGTGTTCCGTTCTTTCAGGTCATAGTTCATGAAAACTACCACGCAGGCTCACTCAGAAACGACATCGCTCTCCTTGTGATGGACGAGGCGTTCCCTTTTGCCGACAACATCGACATAGTGTGCCTCCCTCAACAAGATGACGTCATTCTGGACACCTCATGCTGGGCCAGTGGTTGGGGCAAAGACGTTTTCGGTAAGCTGATAATAATTCAGGACTGTTTTCTCTAAGAATCCTAATAGGAAACGAGTTGAAGTCGGGTGCAAATAACATGAAAAAAGAACTTAGTACACAGCTACCTACTGAATTACGTATTTGCTACGTAAGCACCAGTGGCATTAGTTGAAAATTATCTCATAGCTATCTCCTTTTGTTATGGTAATCAAGTGGATGTTCAACCTCTTTTCTCAATAATCAATCATGAAATGAAACGGCCAAATCGGGATTTGAGAGCTGCCTACGGTACCAGATCGAAAAAGGGTGGTTATCTGAGAGAACTCCTCAATGAAGAAATTGAACTATTTACTATTGACTGCATATATGGTGTAAACGAATTTTCAGTGTTGTTCTTATCCTCTAGTAGTAGAACCTAGATCTAGTTCAGTCCGTAAAAAGAATTAATAATTAGTTATGTAGGTACCTAGATTATACATTATTTGTGTCCTATCTATCATTCTGGACGTTATCTGACCTTTCATCAAAAGACATGACTCCCTTCTCTACCTGTGTATCTAATATCTATCAAGTTTTCTTCCGAAGTTTTTATCTATGTTCTCATCAGAAAGAATAAATTAAAAATTCCAAACGTTAGGGGCACAAATAAAAGTTGTCCAAATCTTCAACATTCACTGAAACATATCTAAGTCGACCTTACCCTTTGGATCTGCTTAGCTGGAAATATTAGCGAAATCCATTTAGACGATTAAAATTACTTGTTTGAAAGGGCTAGCCAGCTTGTCATCCGTAAATTACATCTTTTCAGGTAAACAAGGCTCATATCAAGTGATTCTGAAGAGGATCGAGTTGCCTATGGTACCCAGGGACAGGTGTCAAGCCGAATTCAGGGAAACCCGCCTAGGACCGAAATTCTATCTCCATGACAGTTTCGTTTGCGCAGGTGGAATCGAAGGACGAGATACGTGCAAGGTATGCATTTTCTATTCAACAAAAATTATTAAGTTGAAGTTTTTAGATATTACTTAGGTAGGTTCTATACAAAAAGTTTATTGGTGAACATTTTTCACTTTTTGAAACAATGAGATTTAAGGTCAGTGCATATTGAAGGAATACACTTCTAGATGCAAACAGATATAGGACTGAGGATATTTCGTTTCTGTCAGAAATTGCTTGCTTATTTTTTTGGTCTTCGATTACGCGGTTATAATAATAATTTATTATGAAACCATTTTAATAACTAAACCATAATTAATAATAATTATGAAACCGTTTTCATTTTCGTTTCAGGGTGATGGCGGTAGTCCTCTCATTTGCCCAATCAAAGGGAAGAAATACCAGTATCAGCAAGTAGGTATTGTGGCGTGGGGCATCGGTTGCGGCGGTACGACACCCGCTGCCTACGTCAATGTCGCTAAATTCAGATACTGGATCGACAACCATATGGAAAAACTGGGATTCCACACGGAGTATAGCTACAACAACTAAGGGGTGAGATAATAAATTATAATATTTTGCGTGTTATGTAGTCACAAGCGTGCCTCATGAACTCTGTATGGTAAAGCACTCTGACATACCAGTACATAGCCATAATTTTCTGTTCCAAGTCCATCTTCCAACTCCCACAAGCTCCAAATAAATTCATCCCCAAAATTCATTATAACTGAAAAAAATATATTTTATTTTAATATAGGTAATTAAGATTATAATTTTCTATTTCCTTTAATTACCCACTCACTTGAATTTGTATGAATTTTTACAGGATCCTTCGACATTTCACTGCGCCAACGACTAAAGTTTCTTCGAAGGTGGAAGAAACTACAATATAATTGTGATGTTAACATTTAATAAAATTTATACTTAACGTGTATAAAAACAAGTTGTGATTTTAAAATTAAACAATTCTTCCAAGACTCAAATCAATTATACGTATCTAATGTACATAGGTACTATAAGTTAAAAAGTATTTTTATGATTGCTTATTTATTAGATTTATGGTTTTCCTTATTTAAGAAGTTGACGAACTTTGGTTTCACCCTGTTGTGCGCGGCCAAAAATTGACAACTTGTTTCGTAATTACAGTACAATACCTACGTTTTCTTAAGTGCATTTTTTTCGTTTCCCGCCTCGATCCGTGTAATTACCTAATTATATTATTTACTAGTGTTTAGTTATTGTTGCAATATAGAATGTCGAGATGAGAACAGAGGTTAGGGATTTCCAGGGGTAGATAGAAGGGCTCGTATAAATTCTAATAGTTTAGGTATAACACCAACCCTTGATTCGGCACATCCTTCATGATATCCTCATTGAAAGAGTACAGGAAAAACGGTCTGATCGATAATTAACGATACATAATGTATCGAACCGCGATTATCTTTGATTCTATAAACAGCAGAACTGACGATTATTTTGGGTCTTTGATATCGCAACTGTTCAAATGAGTTCAATGCCGCGATCGCTCGTGGATTATTAATCGTCTTGTCAGTGCGCCTCGTACGCGGGCGAAGACACGACAGCTGTCAGTTTTCAAAGTAAGTGAATTCATTGTCTACGAATCTTACGTTAACCACATTATTAGGGCACTGAGGCTACAATAATACAACGAAGAAATTATCGAATGGTGGTGTAAACATATCCATATATACACAATATAAATTGACAATATATATATAATAAATTTAAAACTTCGAGAGATACTTAGGTAGGTAAGTACCTATTAAAATAATAATGTCACCAGTTCATAATGTAACACCGCTGCAAATTATTACACAACGGTATAATTTTTCCTGTATTTATCTGTTGTTCCTGTTCAATGTATTCTGTTATCATTACTATTCTCGTGCTTCCCTCAGGAAAGCCCTAAATCGAGTAAATCCCACCAATGATACGAGCGTTTTGAAATTCAAGGGACCATTTAGAAGCTCAGCGAATTTGAGCAAAATCAGGACATAGTTTGTATGAGAGTGATAACCATGGATTTCAGTTGCAATTTTGTCGAAGTTGAAGTGCATTGAGACTTATTAGGTAGGGTAAAAGTTAAATTCGATTATCCATGTTATGCTAAAAGATAAATAAAGTGAAATAGGTTTATCTCGAACATCAACTTATATCTGGTACCTCTTACCTGCTTTATGTGGCCTAATGGCAATATTATTTTTGACCAAAATGATAAAAACTAAACGTGGGGTCAAGTAAACGGAGCTTGTGACTTCGGTAGCGACCACAGTTAAGTAGGTAGTCGCTTAACTACCATCCTGTACGTACAGGGTCCGTCAGAAAGAACTAGTGGATTTCAAAATGATGCTACACCAAAATTAATCATTGCAATTTTAAGTCAAAAGATGCAGAAATATGAGGAGTTTAAGTAGGATACGTTTAAAAAAGTCTGCCAAGTCGGGTAGGCGGGAATAGCTTCCTCATCTATGTAACATGGACGTATATAATTAGTTGGTGGGTCCACAGAACAGATGGATTTGGAACCGAGAGGTTCAAAAATGACAAAATAGTAGGATGGAATAGGAGTTGTAGTTAATAGGATTATTACAGGGATTCATATAAGTGTTTTGAATATTGTGGTATCATACCACTTGAAGAATAAGTATTTCAAAAGTGTCAAAGCAAGTTACAATAATTATATAGATTTTATACTGAAACATATGAGTAAAACTAAAATTGAGAGGGAAATCCAAATATATGTAGTTAGACAGTACTTTTTCAATGAGTTTAATATGGAACCATCTGTGCTCCAACCCGCACCTACCCTCCAAATTTCAACTCACTGCGACTGTTGTTTCGGGTAGTTATGGGCGTTACAAGGAATTGGCGAAAATTTCGTGTTTGCGCATGCGCATCCGGATTTACAGTCCGAATTTGCGATATGGAACCTGTGATGAATTTAAAATTCTCATCACGGTGGCGTGGAAGGTGAGTGAGTGAATTTAGGTAAGGAGAGAGAAGGAGGAAAAATCGCAGGCGGCTGTAGTCAACCGAACATCTACGACTTTTGGAGGAGAGAGAGGTGGTGTGGAAGGAAGGTGAGGAAAAGTCGCAGGCGGCTGTAATCAACCGAACATCTACGACTTTGGAGGAGAGAGAGGTGGATGAGGGAATTTCACCTAGGCGGCTGTAGTCAACCGTTCATCTAGGTGAAGGAGAGGAAAGGAGAGGTCCCTTGTCTAGGCGGCTGTATTCAACCGATCATCTAGACAAGGAGGAGGAGAGAGGAGAGAGGAGGTGAAATTCCCAGGCGGCTGTATTCAACCGATCATCTGGGAGGTAAGGTAAGAGAGAGAAGAGAGAGCTGGTTAGAGGAAGTGTCGAATGAAGCTTGAGCGCCAGGATCCGGGGTTTTATAGTACTTGGGGGCCTCTCCCTCCAGCTCCTTGCTGGGAGCTGGTAGTGGGGCCCCAGGTTGAGTAACCCTGGGTTCTGTCGCCTGTCCCCACTCATATCTTTATTTACGGAGCTTTAGTTTGGCGTTTGGATATTGGTGAGAACTTAATATGATAGGAGTGTTCCCGGGAGGGACTCACGACAGAGGTCCCCCCAGTTTGAACCAATATTGGTGCTGAAGGCGCAAGATGACAGGAGCTGAGGGCTACGGCAAACAAGAGGTGGGCGCTGAAGGCGCAAAAGCGACAGGAGCTGAGGGCTACGGCAAACAAGAGGAGGAGCTGAAGGCGCAAAGTGACAGGGGCTGAGGGCCGATGCAAACAGAAGTCGAGCTGAAGGCGGTCCTTAAAAACTAGTAGTACATGGTATAGGCAGATTATAAGTAGGTAGATGATAAGTAGGTAGAATATAAGGTAGGTAACATAAGGTAGAATATAAGGTAGATGATAAGTAGGTGGAACATAAGGTAGGCAATAGAAGGTAGAATATAAGGTAGAGTAAGTAGGATGAGACGGCGAGAGTATATACAGTATGAGGGCGAGATGAGGAGGGTGAACAATATTTACAATGATGAGGATGGAGTATGTACAGAGGATGAATGAGTATTTACAGTTGGCGGATGAGTATTTACAGATGATGGATGAGTATGTACAAAAGGTGAAGTAGTATATACAGAAGATACAGAGGTATGTACAAAAGATGAAGTAGTATATACAGAAGATACAGAGGTATGTACAAACATTTGGTCACTTCGTGGGAGGCGGTTGCGAGAATCCGCCGGTTCCTGGGTGTGGTGAGTGTGTGGCGAGTGGTAGTGAGCGTGTGGGTGTGGCGTGTGTGCAGTGTGAGGGGAGGTGGGTGATGGGTAAGATGGGTGCCACCCTCTAACAGTCTTTACGTTGGTGAAGACTGATAGAGGGGTCCCTTCACAGCCAGGGTGGCGGTGAAGGGGGAGAGCTGTTGGGAGCCGGTACCCGGGACGTCGCGGAGCGAGGTGACGACGTCGGGGTCCGTTGGTTGAGACGGAGGTGATGTGTGTTGTTTGTGGTGTGGGGGTGGGCGGGGGATTGGTGTGGTGTGATTGGTCGGGGAGGACTGGGGCTGGTTTGCACCGTGCCCATGGCACGGTGTGGGGCTTTCCGTCAATCAACAGGGTAGCGGTGGATTGTGTCGAGCGGATGACCTGAAAGGGCCCGGCATACAGGGGTTGAAAAGTTTTGTGCATGCCGGGCTCTTTCAGGTACATGTGTGTGGCGGTGAAGAAGCGTTTGGGGTAAGTGGTGTCGTTTGTGGGTGTTGTGGAGTGTAGCGGTTCCCTGTTAATTGACGGTGTGTGGTTTGGGGTGAAAATGTCGGCCGGTAAACGTAGGGGGTCTTTAAAGGCGTTTTGTGCGGGGCTAGTTTGGTCTGAAGGACGGGCGGATGTTCGAAGGCTGAGTAAAATGTAGGGGAGAGATTTTGTCCAGGAAGGGGAATGTGCCGATGTAGAAATGGCCTGTTTCAGGACCGAGTGCCACCGCTCTATTTTCCCGTTGGATTGGGGATGGTATGGGGTAGTGTGAATTTTGTGGATGCCGAGGGAACGTAGTAAATCGGAAAAGTGGGCGGACTCAAACTGCCTCCCTTGATCGACCGTGACTGTCCGCGGACAACCGTAACGGCTAACCCATTGAGAAAGGAAAGCCGTTGCGATGGTGTCCGCGGTGATATTTGAGAGTGGGATGCATTCCACCCAGTTGGTGGCACGGTCGATCATCGTGAGGCAGTATTTCTTCCCCTCGGATGGGGGAAGGGGGCCCACTAAATCCAGATGAACGTGTTCCCACGGCAGGGAGTCGGGAATGGTTTGAGGTGGGACATGGGGGTGGGCCGAGACCTTAAACCGCTGGCACTTCTGGCACCCCAGAACCCAGTTACGAATATCTGTGTTCATGTGGGGCCAGAAGTACCGCGTCTTGATAAGGTCCCGGCTAGCCCGAATGCCAGGATGGTGAAGGGAGTGATAGTGGAGGAACAACTGCCTCCTCAACCCCGGAGGGACGTAAGGGCGCGGTGAGTCGGCCGTTACGTCGCACCAGAGGTCGAGGGGAGGCAGCTGTTCCAACTTGGATGCGGAAATAAGGTTGGAGAGGGCGGGGTCAGAGGTTGGATCTTGGTGGGATTTGATGGATTGAGGGGAAGGGAATGGCAGCAACTCCGCTACCGGCGCCGGGATAGGGGTGGGTCGGGAGAGTGCGTCCGCCACGCAGTTGTCGGCCCCCGGCAGATATCGTATATCGGACGTGAACTGTCCGATAAACTCGAGCTGCCAGAGGCGACGCGGGGAGGCGGACTTGCGATTTTGAAGGAGGGCGTGGGTCAGGGGCTTGTGGTCTGTAATGACAGAGAACTGCCTGCCCTCCACGAAGTCACGAAAGTGCTTTATGGCTTCGTGGATGGCGAGGAGTTCTCTGTCGAAGGTAGAGTAGTTTTTCTGGGTGGGGGATAAGGTTTTAGAAAAGAAGCCAATGGGTTGGGGGGTGGCGCCGGTGTGCTGTTGGAGCACTGCCCCGATGGCCCAATCGGACGCATCGGTAGTGATGGAAAGGGGAGCGTGAGGGTCGGGGTGGGCTAATAGAGCGGCGTCTACTAGGTCCTGTTTGCAAATTTTGAAGGAGGCGGAAAGTTGGGGGGTCCAGGTGATGGGGCGGTTATCATTTTTTTTGGAGGGTTGGGGAATGGCGTGTATGAGTGGTTGTTGATGTTGAGCGGCGTGTTTTATGTGTCTACGGTAAAAATTGAGCATACCCAGGAAGCGGCGGAGCTCGGTGACCGTGCGGGGTTGCGGGAAGTCAATAATCGCGTGGACCTTGTCCGGGAGGGGGGTGATGCCGTCCGAGGATACTTGGTGGCCGAGGCAGCGGACGGAGGGTTGGCCGAGGACACATTTGTCTGTGTTGACTAGGAGGCCTTCGGTGGAAAAGATGTTGAGGACTTGCTGTAGGTGGGCGAGGTGTTCTTCCTGGGTCTTGGAGGCGATCAGTATATCGTCGAGGAAGCAAAATACGAAAGGCAGGCCTCGCAAGATACTGTCCATATACCGCTGCCAGGTTTGCGCCGCGTTCCTTAATCCGAAGCCCATCTTCACATATTCAAATAACCCGAACGGGGTAATTATAGCGGTTTTCGGGACGTCGGGGGGGTGGATGTTGATGTGATGGAACGCTCGCGAAATATCAAGGGTGGAAAAGATAGTGGCGCCATGGAGATGTGACGAAAAGTCACGCAGGTGGGGGACATTATAGAGGTCCGGTGTGGTTTTTGAGTTGAGCCGCCGGTAGTCCCCGCAGGGGCGGATATCCCCATTGGGCTTCTGTACGATGTGGAGCGGAGAAGCCCAAGGGGATTTTGAGGGGCGTATGATACCGTCGGCGATGAGTTTGTCGAAGTGTTGGCGGGTCTTCGACAACTGAAGGGGATGTAGGCGGCGGGCTTTTGCGGTGATGGGTGGTCCTGTGGTCTCAATGTGGTGCTGGACAGTGGAGATGTGTGCAGAGGGGCGGCGCTGGGGACGGTAGTTGAGGAGGAGGCGTTCAAACTGTGTTGGGGGGTGGTTGATGGGGTGAATGAATCCGGGTATGGGTGTTTTGGTGGCGGGGTCAATCAGGCGCGCGTTCCGGACGTCGACCTGGAGACCGAAATAGGCAAGAAAATCGGCCCCCAGGATCGCCTTCTCCACGTCCGCCACGGTAAACTCCCACTCGTACGCGAGCCCGCTCATATGAACTGAGGAGCGGTACGTCCCGTACGAGGGGATGGTGGTACCGTTGGCGGCGTAGAGAAGCTGCCGGTAGCAGCGCGCCTGACGACGGAGGATGTTGTTGGGGAATATCGACAGCGCCGCCCCCGTGTCCACCAGGAAAGGAACATTAGTCTTCCTGCAGCGCAGGAAAAGGCGTTGGTGGGTCGGCAGGGCGTTGTGTTTGATGGCGGAGGTAGGGACGTGTGTTGGTGCTGGCTGGTCCGCCGCGAAGGAGACGCGGGGCGGTTTGTTGCCGTTCCGGAGGGGGGGAACGGTGGGGTCTGTAGGGGGTTTGGCCGGATTGGTAGGAGGTGGCTTTGCTCCGTTCCGGGGAGGGGGAACGGTAGCGGCTGGGTGAGTGGTGGCCGGAGGGGGTTGCGCCCTGGAGGCGGGCTTGGAGGGTCCGTTCCGAGGTGGGGGAACGGTAGCGGCGGCGTGAGTGGCGGCCGGGAGGTTTGCTGCCCTGGTGGCGGGCGGGGAGGTTCCGTTCCGAGGTGGGGGAACGGTAGCGGCGGCGTGAGTGGCGGCCGGAAGGTTGGTAGCCCTGGTGGCGGGCGGGGAGGTTCCGTTGCGTTGGTGGTGGGGCGAGGGTTTCGGCGGCGCTGTAGGCGCGGCCGGGAGGTTGGCAGCCGTGGCGGCGGCGTAGGAGGGGTAGCGGGGCTTGGTGGTGGTGGCTGTGTGAATGCGGGCGGGGGGGGTATGTCCATGGTCCCCCCCGTGTTGGCGAGGAGGGGGGCCCGCCGGATTTACCGGCGGGCGGCTGCGTTTCCCTGCTTAGGGGCGAAGGAGCAGGGGGGTTGGCACTTGCGGGCCTCCCCACCGAAGTTTACGTGATAGAAACAACGGTGGGGGGGGTCCGCAGGGAGGTAGTCGGTTGTGGTGGGGCGGGCCGAGTTGGATGCGCGCGCAGCTGCTGGGGATCGTCCACTGCGCTGGCGGGGAGGGGATGCGTTGCGGCGCTCGGGTGAGCGCTGGCGGCGGCGGTCGGCGGACGAGTCGCGTCGGCGATCCGCCGAAAGGGGTCGACGTCCGTCGAGGGAGGGCGCCCGGCCGCGGTCCCGGGATTTTGTGCGGTCCCAGAACGGCGGGGGGTGGCGCGGCGTACGCACCTCACCGACGGCGGCCGCAGCGGCCAAGTCGTGCACGGTGTCCGCGAGCCGCAGGAGGGGCTCGTCGGGACCGTCGAGATGGCTGGCCAGGGCCATCTGGATGGGGTGGGGAAGGGCACGTAACCAGAACGTGCGTGCGATGTCGGCGGTCATAATCCCCTGCAGCTGGTGTCGCAGCCGTCGGTAGAGGTGGGAGGGCTTCTGGTCGCCGAGGTGTTGAGGTTGGGAGAGGGCGGCGACTCTGGCGATTTTCGACGGCTGGTAGGTGTTGATGAGGCGGCTGCGGAGGTCGTCGTACGCAGCGGCGGCGTCGGGGGAGATATCAGAGGTCTGCAGCAGGATCTCGTAGGGCAGTAGCGAAATGATCCGGGAATACCGGGTTTTCTGGCTGCGGATGTTGGCGGCCGAAAACGCTGCGTCCACTTGGAAAAACCAAAGTGCCGGGTCGTGCGTGTAGAAGGGTGGCAGCGACAGAGGGAACGCAGCGGACGCCGTCATGACGTCGGCGGCGGCTGCGGCCGTAGCGGCGGCGGCGGCGGCGGCGGCGGCGTCAGATGTTGCAGAGGTCGGCGGGGAGAGTGTGGAGAAAGGGTTGTCGGCCAATGCGTCGGATGTCGCAGCGGCGGGCGGCTGCAGCGTGGCTGGTCGCAGGAGCGGCGGCGTCGGTGAGTTCGGGTCCATTTCTGTAACTAAAATTCAAAAATTTGACGTGGTTTTGAATTTTGAAATTCGCAATCGGCGGGAGCGGTGGTGCGTTGAGTTGAGAGTTGAGCGGTAAGGTTTGGGCCAAGAATTGCGAATTTACACTGACTGGTTGAAGTTTTGAATTTAAAATTGGGGACACCGAACTATTTGACTGGGGCGACACATGAGGTGGGAAGGTGGGAAGGAAGAAGGTTGAGTGAACGTCGGGTTCACCACTGTGATGAATTTAAAATTCTCATCACGGTGGCGTGGAAGGTGAGTGAGTGAATTTAGGTAAGGAGAGAGAAGGAGGAAAAATCGCAGGCGGCTGTAGTCAACCGAACATCTACGACTTTTGGAGGAGAGAGAGGTGGTGTGGAAGGAAGGTGAGGAAAAGTCGCAGGCGGCTGTAATCAACCGAACATCTACGACTTTGGAGGAGAGAGAGGTGGATGAGGGAATTTCACCTAGGCGGCTGTAGTCAACCGTTCATCTAGGTGAAGGAGAGGAAAGGAGAGGTCCCTTGTCTAGGCGGCTGTATTCAACCGATCATCTAGACAAGGAGGAGGAGAGAGGAGAGAGGAGGTGAAATTCCCAGGCGGCTGTATTCAACCGATCATCTGGGAGGTAAGGTAAGAGAGAGAAGAGAGAGCTGGTTAGAGGAAGTGTCGAATGAAGCTTGAGCGCCAGGATCCGGGGTTTTATAGTACTTGGGGGCCTCTCCCTCCAGCTCCTTGCTGGGAGCTGGTAGTGGGGCCCCAGGTTGAGTAACCCTGGGTTCTGTCGCCTGTCCCCACTCATATCTTTATTTACGGAGCTTTAGTTTGGCGTTTGGATATTGGTGAGAACTTAATATGATAGGAGTGTTCCCGGGAGGGACTCACGACAGAACCCATTCTGCATCTACCCTCTCTCAGCTCTTTTCGACGTTTTCTGGGGTAGTTATGAGCTTTACAAGATTTCACTTTGCGCACGCGCAGACGAAAGTTACAGTATTTTTTTAATGAATTTTATGTGGGACCATCTGTGGCCAAACCCCGTACCTACTCTCAGAATTTCAACTGATTGCGGCTATTATTTTTTAGTTTGGCCCGGGACAAGGAACTGACCACAGATACGTGGTCACGGAACTAAATATCTTTCTTGATGTCTGAAACGTAAAATGCGAGTGGAAATTTTCATTTTGGAGGACACGAATTTTTTTCGACTCTTACACGAATACAAAGGTTTCCTACCTTCGGTAGTGAGGAAGCAAAAAATTGAATAGCACGTCGTTCATTTGAACAAACGGAATATTGTTGCTACTGGTCTCCCAACGAACCTGCAAATATTGCATGAGGCTCCCCTACACTCCCGTAAAGTCACAGTTTGATGTGCACTCGGCCCAATGCAATGGCCTTATTTTGTCGAGGAAAACGGACGTAAGACCACTGTCAATTCAGAGCGTTATCTTCATCGAAATGCTGACCCAAAATTTTTTTACCCCTGAGCTTTGCCGTCGACGTGTGTGTGTGTGTGTGACAAAAGTGTGTGGTTTCAACAAGATGGGGCTTCATCATATTCGTGCCTCAGTGGAAGTTGTTCGCCAAAAATTCCCTGGGCGTCTCATTTCGCGCTTTGGGAACATTCCCTGGCCCCTTTGCTCCCCCGACCTTACAGATTTTTTCCTGCTGGGATATCTAAAATGTAAGGTCCACGCCATCGAAACCTTGATGCACTGAAGGAAGAGATCACACGAGCGGTCGAGAAGTTCCAACGCAACAGGCTCCTTCCGAGATGCATTTTGGCACAAGGGCACCAAATATGAACGTCGTGCTATTTTTTTACGTAATATCTTTCTTTCTGCATCTTTTGACATAATAATTTTTAGAGAATTTTCAAAGAAAATGAATTTTCAGACATGAACCTTTGAAATGTTTTTACAGACAAATCCGTTTCAGATCATTTATTTATTTATTTATTTATTTATTTATTTATACGGGCAAGCCCAATTACATTTCCTGAACTCATCCCTAGGTTATAACAAAAATTAATATATACTTATTTATTTACTTATGGTTCAATCCGGACGACATCTGTCCTTGGGTAGGTACATGATAAGAATTCCAAATTTGGCCAAAATGGTCGTATTGCCAAACAAAAGGATGAGTTCGAAGATGAGCAATTTAAAGAAACTTTTAAGGGGGTCAAATTTGAGTTTTTAGGGGTCAGAAATCGGTAAAAACGGCCAAAATTGCGAACAATTTATATAAAATAACTGAAAGTGGAATGGAAGGGTGATAAAGTCAGAAAAAGACTATTTCAGTTGTTTTTCATAGAGAATAGGGATCAAGTTTGGATTTGGGGGGTGGGGGGGGGGGGGGTAAAAAGGGCTAAAATTAATATTAATTAACGTGAAGTTGTGTGGGATGGTGATTCACGGCAAAAAGAGGGACTATTATTTTCGATTACAAACAAATTTTCTCAGAAAACAGTGGGTAAAATTTTATTTTCTGGGTCAAAAATTGGTAAAAATGGCTAGAATCACGAAATAATGTTACGAAAAGTGGTTTGGTTTCTCGCTTTATCATCTTTTTACACAATAGCCCAAATATCTCTTTGAAAATTCGCTCTTATAGCCATGCTGTATGACAGGAACTTTATTTGTATTGCAATCACTTTGAAATCCACGCGTTATTTCTGAAGGACCCTTGTATCAGGACCAACACTTCCCCGTGGCATAGGGTAGGAGATTCTACATCCAGATAAAATAATCTTCTTGAAATACCTTAAATATTTAATCTACCTGCTTACCTAACTGTGTTTACAACAACAACTAAGTAGGTAGGTAGGTCACCCACTTTCATCATCGAATGTCTTCTAAGGTCCTTGTGATTTCGGGAATAGGTACCTTGAAATGTGTGACCTTCAGTATTAGGTGTAAACATAAACATTTAAAAAAAAAACTAGCTACGAAGATGAACTAGCTGCGAACTAATGACGTGATTTAACGAATCTTCACAGCCTCATTCGATTACGGAATGAATGGTATCGATAACGTTATCTTCTAGTTAAAGGCTACTCAAAAAGAGAAAATTTCACCATTAACTCGAAACGATAGGAAATAGGTATGATAGTTCTTTGATATACACGTTCATATTCATCTCGGTACAAATTCAAATTCATAAGGGACCAACAAGGTCCTAACCCCCAACTACCACCAAAATCTGAGCCAATTTTGACGATTGGGTCGTGAGAGCTGAAATTTCCATTTTTCGATAGGTAGATTCGTGTTCAGCGTGGTCGAAAATGGGGAATTCCGCTTTTCCCCCCTCAAAATAATGAATATTGTCTAAAAACAATATTCCACATTTTTTTACGCTTTTACTAAAAGTGTAAAAACGTGCCACTTCTGAGGAGCCGAGCCTAAAAGCTTTTCGGTTTGTTATTTTCAATAATGAACAATTGGAATCGAGCATGAAAAACTCTAACCACCCCTCAAAATTTTATGGTTTACGTTTCAAGGTATGTAGAATCCGAAAATGCAATAAAAATATTTCTGTCTGTCCGCCGTACGCCGTACTGGCCACTTTTCTTAGTTACCATGAAACAAAATTGATGAAATTCGGGTTATAGGTTCCGTTTGTCTTGAGCTAAACAATTTTTTGAGACCACCCGGAGCATTGTACGTCCAGCCGTTCGTGTGCACCAAAAAGCTTCGTCAACACGATCGTGAATCAAACGGTATTAATCCGGCCCGGATATCATCGCTAGGGAGCACCTGATTATAATCAAGGATGGCTGTATGAAGTCGAGTTGGTTGTTCTACGATATTATTTCATTTGATAAGTGATGGACTACCTATTGGATTTTGTTGGTAGGTACTTCTGAAACTTGAACAAACGTTGAAGTATTATTGATGAGTAAATTATTACACAATGGTAAATTATTACACAACGGTAAATTATTACACAACGGTTCATCTACCAAGAAGGGGCTGGATTTTGTTGATCGGTACTTCTGCAACTTGAACAAACGTTGAAGTATAATTGATGAGTAAATTATTACACAATGGTAAATTATTACACAACGGTAAATTATTACACAACGGTTCATCTACCAAGAAGGGGCTGGATTTTGTTGATCGGTACTTTTGCAACTGTCAGACCCGATTCAGCGAAAAATATTCATTTCACCGATCGCCTCGACATTCTTTGTGCCCCATTTACAAAGGGCGCTGACCCAGGAGCTCATTGCGTCCTCGGCCACACGCGCCTGTGTTCACGCATTATGATTGGTGGAAAACAATACCCCACCAATCAAAGGATAAAACTTAGAGCAGGAAAGACAAGGGAAACGGGTCGTTGAGTTCAGGAACCCGAACGAGAAGCATCCTTCGAGCCACGGACCCGACCCCTCAACCGCAGTGCCATCGGAAGAGGTACCTATCAGCTGGCCCGATCCTTGGCACTTCGGCCAATCGATAGGTACCTATCGGCCAGCTGATAGGTACCTCTTCCGATGGCACTGCGGTTGAGGGGTCGGGTCCGTGGCTCGAAGGATGCTTCTCGTTCGGGTTCCTGAACTCAACGACCCGTTTCCCTTGTCTTTCCTGCTCTAAGTTTTATCCTTTGATTGGTGGGGTATTGTTTTCCACCAATCATAATGCGTGAACACAGGCGCGTGTGGCCGAGGACGCAATGAGCTCCTGGGTCAGCGCCCTTTGTAAATGGGGCACAAAGAATGTCGAGGCGATCGGTGAAATGAATATTTTTCGCTGAATCGGGTCTGACAGCAACTTGAACAACCGTTGAAGTATTATTGATGGGCAAGTTATTACACAACGGTTCATTATAGGTATTGACCACAGAAAACGGTGATCTACGCAGAAGGGGCATCTATTTCACTCCACATCAACAATTTTCCCAGAACTTCATTGTTTGCGTTTCTTTTTGCCGTTTTAGTTACTGTTTGTCATCGGCTGTATTATATTAGCAACATTTAACTCGTGATTTAGGTAGGTACCTAGTAACGAGTACGGGCGTTAGGTACTTAGTAGTACATATTATATTATATAGACGGGTTATCTATACAGAGAGCTGTGATCTGTAACAAAAGGATATTCTGTACATAGTAATAATAGGTAAACCGTTGTGCAGGGATTTACAGCGTTTTCCCCCCTCAAAATAATGAATATTGTCTAAAAACAATATTCTACACTTTTTTACGCTTTTACTAAACAATCGTTTACACTTTTACTAAAAAGTGTAAAAACGTGCCACTTCTGAGGGGCCGAGCCTAAAAGCTTTTCTTGCTTTTTTCCCCCCCAGAAAATGACTCCAAGAGCATCCGTCTGGTTGGTGCTCCTCGCTTTGGCTCTCGCATCAGCCGACCAAAGTGATTTGGATTCCCTCATAAACAGCGTCTTCGGTCCAACGACCGCCTCCCCGAGCCGGATAGGACCACCCGTGGACCAGGCGGTTCCGACCACGAGGCCTCAACCACCGGAGACTCACGTGGACGGCATCGGAGGAGATCTCTGCACTTGCGTTCCTTACTACCTGTGCGTCAACGATTCCATTGTCACTGATGGAGTAGGACTGATAGACATTAGGTAAGGTGCCAGTCTTAACTATAAATCCCAAAGTAGGTAACCCCAACGGGCGTAACCCGTTTCGGCGAACGGCCTGCGAGTCGTACCTGAAACGGGGACCCCATTCGGCGAATGAGTTTGGGAGAGAGACAGCCTCTTTCGACGAATGACAACAAGTCAGTGTACAAATTCCTGCCGCAGCATTTGGTTTGGTTTCACCTTGTTCCTCGTTCATCGCTCGTATAACAGTACCGTCGTGTAACTATTATGTTCTGTGGGTCGAGACGGTTCTGTGAGATAATGACAGTGGCGATTGACGTAAAATATGAAAGGTTTTCCTGCAATAATACCGATGAATTAATTCAAATTCACGCGTAGTTACGTGCATCTGGATGGGCTAGCCATTTCCCGGTGTTCAAAAAAAAAAAATCAGTGCAAGGCTTCCATAGTTATAGGGTCTGTTCGGAGAACCGTCCGGGACTGCCCAGGATTGCCCCCTCCCCACTTTTGGCCGTTCGGAGAAGACAAGGGACGATCCCGGACGAGTTGCCCGCTGTTCGGAGAGAGCGGGGATTGTGAATTCGGGCAGCCCGGGATCGTCCTGGGCTACTCCAGCTCTGGCGTGGAGTAGAAAGTCCGGAGCATGCGCATCGGTCTATTTTTACCCCTCCCCTCTACTTGCTCACTTCGATGTTTTCCTTTCCCGCGAAGCACAACTCAAACCCACACACGCCAAACCCGTATTTTTTTTTGAAGTATGCTTTACAGTTGTTTACAGTGTAAGCGTTACAGTTTTTTGTTGTGTGTAATAATTTCCAGTTACGGATTAAGTTAGATAATAATTATGCTGTCTGATACGGATTATTCCGACGATGATAATGAGGGTGACATCAATTTTTCGGACGGCGATGAAGAAGAAATGATATAAGAGGTGATATAAGAAATGATTCGAGAAATGATATAAGAAATGATTCGGGAGGTTTTTTTCCCGAATTTGAGACCAAAAATCAAAATTATATTGAGCAAGTGGTGTCTGATTTGTGTCAAGTGATGTTGTCTGAGTGGTGGTGATTTGGATTCTAGGTGCCTTCTGAATAAATAAAGTTCTTATAACAATGACAGCCTTTTATTTTATTACTAACCACATAACTGAGAATGACTTTATAAAGGTCATCAGGTTGAGACAGGTAAGAACATCAGTCTCCAATTAGAGGCGCTAATTGGAAGGACAAAGTGACTTTAGGACAAAGAAGTTACTTTTTTTTCTCCATTGTTGAAAAAGTTGAAAACGTTTTAGTTTTTAATGATGTAGTAGTAAATGTAGTTTTAGTTTAAATCGATGAGAACGCAGGACAGCTTGTAAACAAAATGGTGGGAGGTTCTAATACGGCTTCCAGTCCTGGACAAAGAAAAAGCGTTCGGACAAGGCACGAAACCGGGACGATCCGGAATTACTCTGGTGACGTCACGAGTCCAGGATTGTTAGAACTCTGGATAGTCCAGGACTGCTTCTCCGAACGAACCTATAGACGCGGGTGTTTCCCGGATAATATCAATAGACAATGTTCACAATCACGATCCACTTCCATTTCAAGTTAATGAGAGGGACAAGTTGAGTTGTTTACTAAAAAGAGAAGCCCAGCTAGATCCTTGTAAGAAACCGAACAAAATGATGAGGCAGGAGTTGGGGACTGCTAGTACATCCAACCTGGAACACTCGGACCTGAGATAGTTCGGATATTAGTAGCGGTGCGTGTGTGTGCATGCGCAAACGTGAAATCCTTCAAACGCCGATTACTCTAGACTGAATGTGTCCCCTTCACAACTACTGCATATTTTCCATTGCCGAAACGGGCTCTGTCACCGGACTTATCCGTTGACGAAATGGGCGCTCTTTTCGCCGAAACGGGATGTCACTTTTGAAGCCATTCGCCGAAACGGGAACCTCCCACCCCAACAACCTATGGACGGTGCTTGGAATCAGTAGGCTTCCCAGTAATACAGCAGCTTGCATTGTTTTCTGCATGCACAGGATGAAGAGGATCCTCTCCCTCTGACTGAGGGGATCCTCTGATTCGTAGCAGACTCGAGATAAAATACTTTTTCTCCGTCATTCCCTGTTATAATTAAAGGAATCTTATTTAAACAACCTCCAGATCTCAAGTGAAACTCTGCCAAACCTCGGTTGACGTCTGCTGTAAAACTTTGGGGATCGCCCCGAGAGATGACCTGCACCCGATTCCCACACCGAAACCCAAACCCAGGTCGAAGTGCGGAACCAGAAACACGGACGGCGTTGGTTTCAGGATCACAGGAAACGTACAAAACGAAGCTCAATTCGGCGAGTTCCCTTGGATGGTAAGTAGACGCAGGGTGAATTCAACATGTAAAAACGTCTATCATTACCTATCTACTTACCTACTACCTCAGGCAAATTTACACACAAAAAAAGGACGAGCCTGCAAAAAATCGCGTGAAGTTGAAATTACATTAAACCACTTTGGGCATCCCTAATAAGAGTAATACTCGTATGAGGTTGCGACGGTTTCTGAAGTAAGTTAAACTCTTGGAAGCCAAAAAACCGCGAGATTTTGACACTTTTTTCAGTTTTTGACTTATGATAGGTACCTATCTAAATGGTGCATCTTACTGAACATTTCACTGTAACCATAATTAAAGAACATTTAATTTTGTGTCGAATATGGCTCAGTGGTTTGGTAGGGATCAGCAGTCAAAAATAGGCAAATTTTTCCTATTTGACTGGAGTGTGTTATGCTCAATTTCACACTCCTGTAGCTAAAAACATTAATTTGAATGAAAATTATCATATAACTCACGTTGTAGAGCATCAAAATTTGCGTTCACAGCCCCCCTATTTTCATTAAAATATTCAATTTAAATTTTTAATGAGCTAAAACTAGAAATTGAAAATTGAATATGGGTGCTCTGAAAGCAGAATTTTATGCTCTACAAAACTTTAGTTATAAGGTATGACATTTTTCATTTTGAATGACTTCTTTTTTTTTTTAAGTTACACGCGTGTGAAACTGAGGATAACTTACGATTCCGAGCGAACACTGAACCAAATGTGATATATAAGGAAGTCGTTTGATGCAGACTTTAATTCTCTCTAATTTTTGTAAGAGTGGAGTTTTCTATAAGATGCACCATTTAGATGTTATAAACCATAACTGAAAAAAGTGCCCAAAATCCGAAGTTTTTCGGCTTTCAAAAGTTCAGCTCACTTCAGATACCGCCGCAAACGCGTATTAATCTCATTGGGGAAGCCTGAAGCGATTTAAAATCATTTTAGGTTTACATGATATTTTGCAGGCAAAAAGTCTAATTTTCCTGGGTCCTAGAAACGTTTGGCCACAGGGTTACTTGCATGTCCAGCGATAGATTTTGGTGTGTGACTGCGGTTCAGTCTGGTTATAAAACCTATTCCTTGTAGTTTTCTTTTGTAGTCCCATAGCCCATATATCATCACCTGAAGGGGGTTTCATGGTCAACGATTCCCATGAACCAATTACCTAGCAAGTAGTTGGAGTGCATCATGTTGATTGAAAAAGGTCGAATTCATTTGTTCAAAAATGTGGAAACTCATTCGGTCTAGTCTTATATCTAATCTTATACATGAAAACTGTACCCACCAACATCTGTTTGATTTCAATTTAACATTTGAATCTTCCAAATCCACTTGTTTTAGGTTGCTATTCTCCGAATGGAAGAAGTAAATGGTGAAACTCTCAGTGTTTTCAAATGCGGAGGAGCTCTAATACACGAGAAAGTTATTTTAACCGCTGCACACTGCGTATCCAAGTGAGTATCTCAGAATACCTATTCGGAACTCGTTGCCTACGAGCGAACGTAAATTTGCTGAAATTAGAGCATTCCTCAGACCGTTGAACCAATGAACTAATACCTACCCACCAATTTTGATATAGAACCACGATTATCTATATTCTCAGCAACTATAATGTTCTCAACAAGCGAGCTTTAGTGAGTCTATGCCAAAACCTCATTCAGATTCAATATATTGGGATTTAGTAATTTCATAGCGCGATTCATCAACAGAATCAGTTTAATGGAATATAAAATAACTTTGTTGAGTACCTGAAATGTTAAGGTGTGAAAAATCATATTTATGTTCACAGAACCGATCCCCGATCACTAAAAGCCAGAGCTGGGGAGTGGGATACGCAAACGGCACAAGAAATTTTACCCCATCAAGACCGTTACGTCTCCCAGGTAGGTGTAGCAAGTAGCTGATCATTTTTGTCCCGTGTTAGAGGGTCTTATGCTCTGTTGGGGATCAAGTAGGTACAGTTCCTATAAGTTATATGATATGACATTTACTAGTAAGCCCTATATTAGTGAATGTATAAAGCTTGGAGAACGATTTTGTTGTGGCTTGAAATTTTTCAAATTCAACTTGGTAGGTAGTTAGGTGCATAATGCTAGTAATTTGTTTTATTGTTGTTGACAGATCATAATCCATGATAAGTACCACGCTGGCTCGCTGCGAAATGATATTGCTCTGCTTGTAATGTCGGAACCTTATACCTTCGCAGAGAACATCGACATTGTCTGTCTCCCTCAACAGAATGACGTCGTTCTCGACGAGTCTTGCTCGGCCAGTGGCTGGGGGAAGGATGTTTTCGGTAAATGGCAATTACTGTATTACAGCTAATTCTGAATACAATTAAATAATCTCCCACTGCTCCAACTGGACGTTGTAGATAAGACGAACATAGAAAAGAAAAAAGAAAATGCACATAATCTATCTTCATCCTTCATAGGTTTGCGCATCCACTATTATCTCAACTAAAATTCGTAAGTATCTAACAGAAACACGAAGAAGAGATGTGCATACCTATTACATGCATGATGCACTCTTTCCCTTACTGAGTTCTCAACTCCCGATTTTGTAGTTTCCTAAACTTCACACTTTCTAAAACTTACTTTATTTTTAAGTCCTGATACAATAATAGGAATGTCTGGTATATTTCGTTGTATTTGTACGTAGGTAGGTATTTATGTATATTCATGGAGTTTTACGAAATCACCAATAAGGTATTCAAATTTCACAAAGAAGGTTTTTCTTTACAACCTATTCATTACCTAACTACAAGGTGATCGCTACACCCTCACTCAGCTGCCTCACTCAGTATCAGAAAGAAACTTACGTACGATAAGTACCTACTTATAAGTTTAAAAAAACTACAAATTTATGTTACCCTACGTAACTCGTTCGCGTTCTGTCTTACGTACGATACGTTTGTTTGCGCAAACGCTCTATCGATTATTAGAAATTTAGCTTCCAAGTCGAGGAACGTAATTAGCTGTGAATAAAACCTACTTACCTAGTTATGCCAGTTAAGTTTTCTTTTCAGGTAAACAAGGTTCATATCAAGTCATTTTGAAAAGCATCGAACTGCCGATGGTTCCCAGAGACAGATGTCAAGCGGATCTGAGAAGAACTCGCCTCGGTCCCAAATTCATGCTGGACCAAAGTTTCGTTTGCGCTGGCGGAATCCCCGGAAGAGACACGTGTCAGGTTGGTACCTGTTTTCCTATGCCCATTGATGAAAATATATTATATGCAAAAATCGTTCTCTTGAATTTGCACCACCACCGAGCAAAACATTTCCAGAAGAAAATGGATAATTAGGTGTTTCTTGTAATGGGGAACACTGAGACAGTGGCAAAAGATGTCTCACTGTTCCTCCAAGGCTCTTTTTCCTAGACATATTGGATTTCTCTTTGAACGAGATGTGCATGACGAACGCCAAAACAATTATTTTGATACCTACCTACATAATCGCGCGTTAAAGTTTCAATAAATTGCAGTGAAGCAGTGCAAATCCTACTTTAGTTAGGCTCAAAGAAGTTGAAAAAATACGATTTCCTTCCTTGAAACTGCGAAATGCTCAGTCTCTCCTAGCCGCATAGGAAATGACACCCAACTAATGGCAACAACGGCAATGTCAAGTAGGTAGTTTCTAAAAATCATGCTTGGGAGCGTTGCACGCCTCCAGGGTTTTTAAAAACCGTTTGTCTCATTGCTCCCCTACTATACAACCTAGGCCAGGGACATACCAGGGGACTCAAACGAAATATGTAAGTACCTATGTAGGAAAACATCTGTACTGCACAGCATTCAACGGTAATTAGATAGATATCCATTATATACTATAAGCGCAGGTTTATTTAGTGTGCCGCACCAACCGTTTCAGAGAAAATAGTTCGGGACTGAAATTCTGGGAGAGTAAGCCTATATCCGCTGTTAATCAACGAACTGTTGGGTTAGGTACTAACTGCTGTGTTGCTATGCTAACGTGGAACCGACAGGAGAACGGGTGGCTGAATTATCCTATTCCAAAAGTTACGAGGAAAGACCATCAGGGCAAATAGTACGGAAATACTAATGGGTACAAAAACAGCGACCAGCTGGGTACAGCTTTTCTGACCAGAGAGAGCCCAAGTGGGAAAATGAAAGTTCTCGTCCGATCACCGGCCTGGAAAAACCGCGTGTTGTTGGCACCTTTTTATTTTCATGCTAAACTGTAGTGGATAAAAAAGAAATTGGATGCATACTGTTGGTTCTTGATCAATGTAACTCGTTCTCCAAGAACTTATGGTGTGTATTGTCAATGAAACTGCTGTTACATACATACGCAGTAATAAATAGCGGTGGAAGAGACGAGCCTGAACGGGTCATTGACCTTAGGCTCATAAACCAACATAAGTTTAGAACTTGTATTATGTATACCTATATAGGCTCTCTAAAAATCATTATATTTGTTGTATAAAGTATTTGCTGATTAAAAAAATTGTATTGAATTGACATTCGGTTTTGAGATTTTTTTGACGAATTTATCCCACAAAAATGTGGATTACAGATGTTGGTATCCGGTTATTCCATTGTGTGTGTGTGCTGCATTCAGCATCCTTATGCATTTACATCTCAAGGGCATAACTGCCGTCTCGCTATACTTAGACATGTCGAATGCTTAATGAATTCTGCTGTGCTTGGGGCTAATGAATATTCTGCCTTCACTCCTCCCTATGCATCTTCTTTCTTGCAAACACATTCTTGTGTTTGCGGAATTGTTTCCACTGTAGTTGTAGTGGGGACTTGAAATTATACAAAATGAAATGTAATTTATAAATCGGTACACTTCTCAATGCCATGGTGACCGCCAAAGGCCATACCGCGTTGAACACACACGGTTCTCGTTCATCACAGAAGTTTTAAGCAACGCCGGCCGTGGTTTAGGCCCCCTGCAGACGAGCGACATTGGAAATCGCGGTAACGCAAAGTTCACGCGTCGCCAACGCGCTTCTCATCTTCAGATGGACGGCATTTCGTCAACGCCGTTCACTCACCGCTCTTTACTGATCTAGCCATGGAAGGGTCAAGATATAGGAAAAGGAATGCAGCTTTGGCTTATTTAGCTTATAAACATTTATTTCGTACTGAAGAGAGAGAAAAACGATATTGGGTCCACCCACTAGTGAGCTCAAGGTTACTGAAAGGTGCTTTTTGCTCACTTTTCATAGATCTCTTCGAATGTAGGGTCTACCACACTTATTACTTTCATCCATGACGACCGTTTTCTGTGTTTATCGTGGCATAATTCACACTTTACGTCCCAAATTTCGCGATACTTTTTCACTTCGCTGATCAACATCTCCATATCTATCTCATCCATGGCCGGTGGTGGTACGCCCGTCTGCAGGACTAGAATAGAAATGAGGTACTATTTCAACGCGCCGGCGGGTAATGCACGCCCTGTTGACGCGGCGTTGAAGCAGTCCCCACCTAGGGAAAACCCAACGCCAGGTCAACGCCCGGCATGTTACCGTCCGTCAGCAGGAGGCCTAAGTTGGATGGGTGACCGCCTGGGAACATCGCGTGCTGTTGGCATCTTTTTATTTTTGTCAAACTTTCTTAGACAAATCTTGAAATACCCATCTGTCGAACCTTGCGCCCACTTTGTTTACCTCCTTGGGCGACCGCACGTCATCGAGCTCCTGCCGGATTTGCCCAGTTGGGGCAAAACCCCAAAGTTACATCATAGGCACCTATATCAAACAGTAGGATGACCTTTTGCCAACTTATCTGTTGCCTACCGTCCACCAGTTACCCAACAGTCCTACAGTGCTATCCCGTTCTTTTTCACAGGGGGACGGAGGAAGCCCTTTGATTTGCCCGGTGAAAAGTAAGCCGTACCAGTACCAACAAGTGGGGATCGTCGCCTGGGGCATCGGATGCGGCGGGGAAGTGCCAGCAGCCTACGTCAACGTAGCGAAATTCAGACAATGGATCGACGATCAAATGGCCCGTCTGAACTTTCAAACTGAGTACAGCTACTGAACATTGTAAGGTTTCGAGTCGTTGTGATGATGGATATTCTTAATTACCTGATGCGGCGTGAGTTATTTAAAAACCTGATAAAATTCAAGGAAGAATAAACTTTGTTCAGACTCCGATATAGTTTCATTAGGTAGGTACCTCCCCGATTTCCACATTTAATATCTAATAGATGGTAGGTAATTACAGTTAACGAAGATGACCCCATAAGACTAGAGATCACTTGGGCTTAATTTCAATTCATAAGTTAGGTAGATCGTATCCAGCAGAGCCTTTGAATTCGTTCAACAATTATTTTCCTTAATCTTAGAATAACAAGGCTCAGCAGCAGAACGTTTCCAGCAAGGGCGCGCCATACGTTACATCGCTTTTTAAGTTATTTGAACGCTAAACACTCTCCAGTTCTTCATTTTTGTATTTACTGGCATTTAAGACAAATGCCTATATATTATGTAATGCAATTGATCAAATCGCATACAAAATATACTTAGGTACCTTGCAGTACCTAACTATAGTAAACGTGACTACTTAAAATACCTAGGCCAGGTACTTTTCATCTATGACAAAAATGGACTCTATGGTAGGTAGGTAAAGCAAAATTATACAGAAAAAGATGATATCAAAAATAATTTGACTATCTTGATAATTAGGTACTATGTAGGTAATACGTAAATAGGTATCTGGAACTTTGGCAGAACCAGATTTATCACATAATCATGATCTGATAGAATAGCATATTATTCAACTTCACTTCCAAATTCACTACTACTATCGTCCGATCGTCGGTCTCTGAAGTTCATTCCTGATACCTAATTCATTCACTTACGAAAACCGAGTTTATTATTTTGTACAGAACACCCGTCTATATAATATAATATGTACTACTCTATTATGTGAATCGCAGACCGTCCGTAGTTTAGTACCTAACCCCGTACTCGTTACTAGGTACCTACCTAAATCACGTGTCAAATCATGCTAAAATAATTCTATCGACGACAAACAGTATATAGCTAAAATGGCAAAAAGAAACACAAATAATGAAGTTCTGAAGGGAAATTGTTGATGTGGAGTGAAAAAATATTCAGTTCCGGTAGGGTTTCGATCTCGGGAACTGAACGTATCAGTTCGTCAGTCAAACCACTTTGCTGTATCGTCCAGCTAGCAGGAGACCAGTGATGTGCGCTCTCAACGCAGCTTGATGCCTGCAAACACCCTGCTCTTTACGGTAAGTTGTATAGCAAAATTTATGGCATCATCGCAGAATGCTCCGATGGTGTCAAAAATTCCGAAAAAATCAAACTATTTAAAAATGCGAGAAAACCCACACTTCAAAATGCAATTTTCCGAGATAGGGATACTGTGGACATTTCACCCCCTATTTTTCACCCCTTGGAGTTGAGTGACAGTAACGCCGAGCTTCGAGGACCAATTAGAGCCCAAACGGGACCCATATACCAAATTTCGTGAATTTTGGTTCATGGGAACTAAGGGAAAAGCCGCGGACGGACGGGAATTTTTTCATTCGATATTCGTATTCTACGTCCCTTGAAAAACGTAAACCATCAAATTTTGAGGCCGACTAATAGAAAGTCCCATAAAAATGCATACCAAGCGATAGAAGTAGGCAGGTAATCTATGGATTATTCTTCACCAGATATCTACTCGGGGCTTGACAATAACTTCCAACACTGATCCTCCAAGTAATTATCTTCGAACCACTAGGTCGCTACCTGCTACTAAGGCAGAACAGTTCTTACTGGTAATTCTGATCGAACTCGTCACCCCCGACAAGAAAAAAATCCGCCAGCTCGCGATAATATATCACTGAGGATCAACCCGATCTAATCTTCCTCAAAGAAGGGGAACAGCCTTCATGGGGAGACGGTACACGTTTAGCAGGTCTCTCCCGACTGTCTCAAGACAACTCCTAACGATCCCCAGCTCAGTTGATGCCTTAACCCGTTGAAGGACGGAATTCCTATTTTCGTCCAGTAAGTTATGATTTATAATAACCTGGCTTGCTAATCCACTGCCAGCATCCACTTCAGATAGATTTTCAATGCTAGTCATATTCTTTGTTCGTCAGGGACATAATCCGATTTTCGTACATAATTAATAGTGATCTTCAATATTGTTCTATTGACAGAATGCGGTAGAGGGGTTCTATCAATCCAAATAACTACCATTTATATAGTAACTATGTTGTGACTTGGAGAGTAGAACTTACAAAATTTACATCAACTAGGTAGTACTGATTAACCACAACCTTCATTATTTGTTCAACTTAGAACTCCTTGATGGTGAATTTTCTGAAATGTTTTCAACTGTCTCATCCTAACCTTTTTCCTTCCCTGTTCCTATTAGTAAGGTATTTTCAGAGTTTCTTTTTGGGTTTTGGGTTTCTCTTCAATTTGAGATGAGAATGAGCTTTCTAGGTGGAAAAATAAGGGAGTTACCTACGAGGGGTTTTCCAGTTTTCTAAGATAACTGCTATAAAAATGAACCTAAACTGGTGCGGTTGCTACCAAAATGTCCTTTAGGATGTCTAGAACATGCCTATTAACATGCTCTATTTGCTGAAAAAAGGAAATGAACTCTTTATATTTGGCATTCGTCGTCCTATGCCTCAAATTGAACCCTTGCGCATCCATCCGTCAAACAAGGCAAACAGTGAACTCGGATGGGACCCCTTGCAGGTGTGTTCATTACAATAACTGCCCGGACGTATCGACCAACGGAGGAGGAGTCATTCAGCTGAAGTAAGTACCTGCCTACTTAACTATGTACCAACCGAAACTTTTAATTATTCGCAACAATATACTGTCTTTGTACTATCTTTCATGATTAAACCACAAGTAGCTGTATGATTGTGGATAACCTGTATGTTTGTAGATACTAATGTCTGTAAATTTCCTGCAAATTTCAAAACCTGTTGTCTAATAAACCTGTTTTTCGATTAAAGAAAGTACCTAGGTATCTACCGATAAATAATACTAGTACTTATGTTCGTACTTTTTGGGCTCGGCCCTTCAGAAGTGGCCGACCATAACTCACGACCCAATGATCCAAATTGGCTCAAATTTTGATGGTAGTTCGGGGTTAGGTCTTAAGGCTAGCGTCCACTGGAGACGGGCCGCATCGGGGCGGGACTCATCGCAAAATAGATAGTGCGTCCACTGGGGGCGACGGGGCGGGGCGCATCGCATCGGAAAAATTGAGCGGGAACGAGAAAAAAGGCGGGATTTTGAATCGGTTTCGTGCTCATTCTGCTGTTCCGTGTTTTGTTTGTTTGTGTCGTTCCACCATGGATTCTTCTGACGAAGAACGAAGAAAGATGAGTTATGAAAATTAAATTAAATGAGTAAGAAATGAGTAGTTCCTCGTCCATACCGTGAGCGTTTTATCTAAAAAGCGGAAACACCGTGCATTTCTACAACCAATTGCCATGCAAAAGCACACTATCATTTCATTCCATTCTACTACCTACAAAATGCTCGCTAATGAAAATATATAATTACAAATAGGTACCTTACCTAATAATTATTAGAGAATGGTCGGGCATCAACAGCAATTTATCACTGTCTCACTGATGGCAGATTCGTAAACTTGACGAAAATTCAAATCAAAACACAAAGTTGTTGTGGTTTGTAGTATCCATACTGTAACCAATACTACAACCACCACCAAACTATTCTATTGCTATTCTATTCGATGGCTCTATGTTTTACCTATGTTTTTACACCTCCGGATTCTCTCAAAATATATACCTTATTTCAAGTCATTCAGTGTACATTTAATTCCAAGTTACCACATGGTTGTTGCTACTATTTGCGTGTACCGACGACACCCATGAAAACAATGAAAGAAAATTGTCGTGAGTCCCTCCCGGGAACACTCCACTACAACCTTAAAGCTCTCACCAATATTCCTATGTAAAAATTACCTTCCGTTAATAAACATCTGAGTGGGGAGACAGGCGACAGAATCCGGGGGACACAACCTGGTGCCCCACTACCAGCTCCCAGCAGGGAGCTGGAGGGAGAGGACTCCAAGTCCTATATAACCCCGGATCCTGGAGCTTTAGCTTCATTCGACACTTCCTCTAACCAGCTCTCTCTTCTCTCTCTACCTTCCTCCTCCCAGATGCCTGGTGGTATCCGCCGCTCTGGGAATTCACCTCCTACCTTCTCCTCTTGTCTACATCGGTGGATATCCGCCGCCTAGACAAGCACCTTCCTTCCTTCACCCACATCGGTGGATTACCGCCGCCTGGGTGAATTTCCTTCCTCTCGCCTACATCGGTGGATTACCGCCGCCTAGACGAGATTCCTTCCACTCACCTACATCGGTGGATTACCGCCGCCTAGGTGAATTTCCTTCCTCTCACCTACATCGGTGGATTACCGCCGCCTAGGTGAAATTCCCTCGCTCTCATCTATTCACTCCTTCACGCCACCGTGATGATAAATTTAAATTCATCACAGTGGTGAACCCGACGTTCATCCAACCTTCTACCCTTCCTCCCTTCTTACCACCTCATGTGTCGCCCCCAGTCTAGTTCGGTGTCCCGCATTTTAAATTCACATTTAAAATAGTCAGTTTAAATTCGCAATTTTGGCCCACCCGCACCCGCTCAAACAACTCTCAACGCTCCGCTGCAACCACCTCCGCTGCCGCAAATTGCGAATTTTAAAAATTCAAAACCTCACCCAATTTGAATTTTGTTTACAGACACCTCAACTATGGACCCGAACTCGCCGTCACCGCCGCTCCTCCGGCCGTCCCTGCTGCAGCCGCCGACCGCTGCGACATCTGACGCAACCGACAACCCCTTCAAAAACCTCTCACCACCCGGCTCCACCGCATCCGCCGCCGCCGCTGCCGCCGCCGCTGCAGCTGCCGCACACGCCGCCGCCGACGTCACGACGGCCTCTGCGTCGTTCCCGCTGTCGCTACCCCCCTTCTACACGCACGACCCCGCCCTCTGGTTCTTCCAGGTCGACGCTGCGTTTTCTGCCGCCAACATCCGCAGCCAGCGTACCCGCTACTCCCGCATCATCTCCCTGTTACCATATGAGATCCTCCTGCAGACGTCTGACATCTCCCCCGACGCCACGGCCGCCTACGACGACCTCCGCGGCCGCCTCATCAACTTATACCAGCCCTCCAAGATCGCACGTGTCGCAGCACTATCCCAGCCCCAACATCTCGGCGATTTGAAGCCCTCCCACCTGTACCGTCGCCTACGTCATCAGCTACACGACGTCGTGACGGCCGACATCGCTCGAACGTTCTGGCTGCGAGCCCTCCCCCACCCCATCCAGATGGCGCTCGCCAGCCACCTCGACGGACCGGACGAGCCGCTACTCCGTCTAGCCGACACGGTCTACGACCTCGCCGCGGCCGCCAGCGTCACGGAGGTCGCCGCACCCCGCTTCCCCACCCCACGCAGGGACCGGTCGCCGTCTGAAGAGCGCCGCCGGCCCCCCTCCCTCCACCGGCGCCGCTCCCTCTCCGTCGATCGCCGGCCGACCCCCTCCTCCGACCACCGACGCCAGCGCTCGGCCGGCCGCCGCACCGTCTCCCCCGCCCAGCAACGGAGGGGGAGGTCCCCAAAAACGGCGCCCCCCTCCAACTCTACGCGCCCCACCAGAACCTACCTCCCGGCGGACCCCCCCCACCGATGTTTCTACCATGTGAACTTCGGTGGGGAGGCCCGCAAATGCCAGCCCCCCTGCTCCTACTCCTCCAAGCAGGGAAACGCGGACGCCCGCCGGTAAATCCGGCGGGCCCCCCTCCTCGCCAACACGGGGGGGACCACCACCAACCCCTCCCCGCCCGCATTCACACCACCTCCACCGCGCCTCGCTACCCCTCCTACGCCGCCGCCACGGCTGCCAACCTCCCGGCCGCATCTGACGGCGCCACAAAACACCCCACCTCTCCATCAACTGTTCCCCCACCCCGAGTCAACCCCCCCAAGCCCGCCTCCAGGGCTGCCAACCTTCCGGCCGCCACTAGCGCCGCCACTTCCGTTCCCCCACCCCGGAACGGCTCCTCCAAGCCCGCCTCCAGGGCAGCCAACCCTCCGGCCGCCACTAGCGCCGCCGCTCCCGTTCCCCCACCCCAGAACGGCCCCTCCAAGCCCGCCTCCAGGGCAGCCAACCCTCCGGCCGCCACCAGCGCCGCCGCTACCGTTCCCCCACCCCGGAACGGCCCCTCCAAGCCCGCCTCCTGGGCAGCCACCCCTCCGGCCGCCACTAGCGCCGCCGCTACCGTTCCCCCACCACGGAACGGCCCCTCCAACCCCGCCCCCAAGACGACCACCCCTCCGGCCGCCACTCGCGCCGCCACTACCGTTCCCCCTCCCCGGAACGGCAAAAAATCACCCCGCGTCTCCTTCGCGGGGGACCAACCACCGCCATCGCACCCGCCCATCACCTCGGACGAACCAAGCCCCCCCCCTCCGACGGACTCCAACACCTCACCAATTTTACCCCACTCCGCCCCAGCTCATCAACGCCTGTTATTGAAATGCTCAAAAACGCACGTCCCCTTCCTCGTCGACACAGGGGCGGCGCTCTCTATCTTCCCCAATAATATTCTCCGGCGACAGGCGCGTTGTTACCGGCAACTCCTCTACGCCGCCAACGGTACTACCATCCCCTCGTACGGGACGTACCGCTCATCAATTCATATGAGCGGGCTCGCGTACGAGTGGGAATTTACCGTGGCGGACGTAGAGAAAGCTATCCTGGGGGCCGACTTCCTCGCATATTTCGGCCTCCAGGTAGACGTCCGTAACGCGCGCCTGCTCGACCCCTCCACCCAGAAACCCATCCCCGGGTTCATTCATGCGGTGGATCGGCCCCCGTCCCAGTTTGAACAACTCCTCCTCCACTACAAACCCCAGCGCCGCCCCTCAGCCCACATCTCACAGACCCAGCACTTCATAGAAACCTCTGGCCCCCCAATATCCGCGAAAGCACGACGCCTCCACCCCCTCCAACTCTCACAGGCCCGCAAACATTTTGATCTCCTCATCAAAGACGGCATTATCCGTCCCTCCAAATCCCCGTGGGCTTCTCCACTACATATTGTGCAGAAGCCTAACGGGGATATCCGCCCATGCGGCGACTACCGCCGCCTCAATGCCCGTACAACCCCAGACCTTTACAACGTCCCGCACCTCAGGGATTTCTCTTCCCACCTCCACAACACAACCATCTTTTCTACACTCGACATCTCCCGTGCCTTCCATCACATTCACATCTACCCCCCTGACGTTCCTAAGACAGCTATCATCACCCCTTTCGGCCTGTTCGAGTATATCAAAATGGGTTTCGGCCTCCGTAACGCTGCCCAAACATGGCAGCGTTACATGGACAACATACTACGAGGCCTACCCTTCGTGTTCTGTTTTTTGGACGACGTACTGATCGCTTCCCGAGACCCAAACGAACACCTCGCACACCTGAAACAAGTACTTGACATCTTCGCCGCCGAGGGCCTCACCATTAACACTCCGAAGTGCGTCCTCGCCCAGCCCTCCGTCCGCTGCCTCGGCCACCAGGTTTCGTCCGAAGGAATAAAACCCCTACCGGACAAAGTTCACACCCTCACCGATTTCCCACGACCCAGCACTGTCTCAGAACTCCGCCGTTTCCTGGGTATGTTGAACTTTTACAGTAGACACATCAAACACGCGGCACAACACCAACAACCACTCATACACGCTATCCCACAACCGGCAAAGAAAAACGATAAACGCCCCATTTCCTGGACCCCCGCCCTCACTACCGCCTTCCAACAATGCAAACAGGACCTAGTTGACGCCGCTCTATTGGCCCATCCCGATCCCCATGCCCCCCTCTCCATCACCACAGATGCGTCCGACTGGGCCATCGGGGCAGTACTCCACCAACACACCGGCGCCACCCCCCAACCTCTCGGCTTTTTCTCTAAAACTCTGTCCCCCACACAAAAAAATTACTCCACCTTTGACAGAGAACTCCTCGCCATCCACGAAGCCATCAAACACTTCCGTGACTTCGTGGAGGGCAGGCAGTTCTCTGTCATAACCGACCACAAGCCCCTCACCCACGCCCTCCTCCAAAACCGAAAATCAGCCTCCCCCCGTCGCCTCCGGCAACTCGAATTTATCGGACAATTCACGTCCGATATTCGTTATTTGCCAGGGGCCGACAACTGCGTCGCAGACGCACTCTCCCGCCCCACCCCTGCGCCGGTGGCGGAGTTACTGCCCTTCCCTTCCCCGCAAACCCTCAAAAACCACCAAACTCCTACCTCCGATCCCGCACTTTCCCATCTCATCTCCGCCTCAAAATTGGAGCAGCTGCCTCCCCTAGATCTCTGGTGCGACGTATCGGCCGACACACCGCGCCCGTACGTCCCACCGGAGCTAAGGAGGCAGTTGTTCCTACATTACCACTCCCTCCATCATCCCGGCATTCGGGCGAGCCGGGACCTCATCAAAACGCGGTACTTCTGGCCCCATATGAACACGGATATACGTACCTGGGTTCTTGGGTGCCAGAAGTGCCAGCAATTCAAGGTCTCGGCTCACCCCCATGTACCTCCTCAACCTATCCCCGATTCTCTCCCGTGGGAACACGTCCACTTGGATCTGGTCGGCCCTCTTCCCCCCTCCGAGGGGAAGAGGTATTGCCTCACCATGATCGACCGTGCGACAAATTGGGTAGAGTGTATCCCACTCGCCCACATTACCGCGGACGCCGTCGCCGCGGCCTTCCTCAATCAATGGATCAGCCGCTACGGTTGTCCGCGGACACTCACGGTCGATCAGGGGAGGCAATTTGAATCAGCCCACTTTGCCGACCTGCTCCGTTCCCTCGGGATTCAGAAAATCCGCACCACTCCTTATCACCCCCAATCCAACGGGAAAATAGAGCGGTGGCACTCGGTCCTCAAGCAAGCCATCTCCACATCAGCCACTTCCCCTTCATGGACCAAAACCCTCCCCTACGTTCTACTTAGCCTCCGCACTTCCGCCCGTCCTTCAGACAACACAAGTCCCGCACAACACGCTTTTCGAGACCCTTTACGTTTGCCAGCCGACATCTTCACCCCACACCCCACCCCGTCAATTAACAGGGAACCACTCCACACCACGACACCACACAACGACACCACCTATCCCACACGTTTTTACACAGCCACACACATGTACTTGAAGGAGCCCGGCATCCACAAAACATTTCAACCTCTCTACGCCGGGCCCTTCCACGTCATCCGCTCCACAAACACCACGGCTACCCTGTTAATTGACGGGAAGCCCCACACTGTACCCCTCGCCCGATGTAAACCAGCCCCCGTCCTCCCAGACACTTCGCCCCACACCACTCACCCGACCACCCCTACACCACAAACGCCACACATCACCTCCATTTCGCCCACCGGACCCCAACGTCGCCACCCACCTCCGCGACGTCCCGGGTACCGGCTCCCACCGGCTCTTCCCCTTCACCACCGCCCCGGCAGTGAAGGGGCCCCTCTGTCAGTCTTCACTAACGTGAAGACTGTTAGAGGGAGTCGCCTCTCTCACCCCATCACCTCACCTTCATTACACACTCACCACATTACACTGCACACTATCCACACCCAGGGAACGGCGGATCTCGCAACCCCGCTCAATTCTCTCTCCCCTGAAACCGTACCAAAAATTTGCACATACCTGTAAATACCTGTACATACCTGTAAATATTTCCTGTCAATAACGTGCACCTGTAAATATCTAATGTAAATATCTAACATACTATCATCATCATCATCGAACTCATCACCTTTGTAAATATGGTCACCTCATCAAATTTTTCATCACACCCTCTTTGTACATATGTTTCCCATCATCAAATTTCGTCTACTTACATCTACTTACATCTACTTATGTCTTACATCTACTTACATCTACTTACATCTACTTACATCTACGTATCTACTTATGTCTCCTTATGGCTACTTTTGTCTACTTAGCCCTACTTATGTCTACTTATGTCAACTTATGCCTACTTATTCTACTACTTGTATATCACCCTAGATTTAAGACACCTCCGGTCACTCTTCTGCCTTCAGCACTACCATTGTTTGTTTCAGCCTTCAGCTCCTGTATCCTTGCGCCTTCAGCTCCCCTTTTTTGTTTCCGCAGCCCTCAGCCACTGTCAACTTGAGCCTTCAGCTACCTCACTCATTGGTTCGAACTGGGGGGACCTCTGTCGTGAGTCCCTCCCGGGAACACTCCACTACAACCTTAAAGCTCTCACCAATATTCCTATGTAAAAATTACCTTCCGTTAATAAACATCTGAGTGGGGAGACAGGCGACAGAATCCGGGGGACACAACCTGGTGCCCCACTACCAGCTCCCAGCAGGGAGCTGGAGGGAGAGGACTCCAAGTCCTATATAACCCCGGATCCTGGAGCTTTAGCTTCATTCGACACTTCCTCTAACCAGCTCTCTCTTCTCTCTCTACCTTCCTCCTCCCAGATGCCTGGTGGTATCCGCCGCTCTGGGAATTCACCTCCTACCTTCTCCTCTTGTCTACATCGGTGGATATCCGCCGCCTAGACAAGCACCTTCCTTCCTTCACCCACATCGGTGGATTACCGCCGCCTGGGTGAATTTCCTTCCTCTCGCCTACATCGGTGGATTACCGCCGCCTAGACGAGATTCCTTCCACTCACCTACATCGGTGGATTACCGCCGCCTAGGTGAATTTCCTTCCTCTCACCTACATCGGTGGATTACCGCCGCCTAGGTGAAATTCCCTCGCTCTCATCTATTCACTCCTTCACGCCACCGTGATGATAAATTTAAATTCATCACAAAAATAATTAAACCGAAAATAAAATTAATGAAATAAAACAGTCACCCCTGTTTATTAGATTCCCTCCTCGATGTCAAATCTGAAATCCGTCTGCCTATCGTCCACTGGAGACGGGCCGCATCGGGGCGGGCCGGGACCGCTCGCACAGCCGCAAAAATCCGCCTGGGGGGCGATTGAAATATGCGATGAGGCCCGCCTGCAGTGGACGCACCTCCATGCAAACACTCACGATCGAAATGCCCGCTTTTTGCGATGAGGCCCGCCCCGATGCGACCCGTCTCCAGTGGACGCTAGCCTTTAGCTGGTCCCATATGAATTCCGTCGCATTCGTATCAGTAGTAGTAACTGCTCACGCGCAAACGTGAAAACCGTTGAGCCCACAACCCAGTGGTCCGAACAATCTTTCTTTAATCTGCTCCAATAGTCTCTTGTGTTCAATATATCGTATATTTAGATCATTGTTCAAACCTTATTAATACAATATCGCTTCTCAATCCAACGACCTGGATTGTTAATTTAAAAAAATCCTCTTTGTCGAACTATCCTAGAAAATTTTACCTATTATGAACACGGACAATAAACTAATTCCACCCGCAGTACCAAGACCGAGCCACGTAATCCATGGATTAGGTATTCTAGGCAATATGTTTCTAGCAATGACCGTGGCACAGGGTAATGAGGCCTATATGTTAGGTGTGGGTTTCAGTCATAGGAAATTTATCTGCAACTAAGATTAAGACGCGACACCTTCCCCATCTCGTATAAATGGCTTCTTTTATAAAATTACAATGGCCTTAACCACAGTAACAGTCAAACTGGACTAACAGTGACAGATCATATCATTCGGAATCATCCCATCTATATCTGTATTTTGCTGGAAATAATCCCTAGTAGTAGTCGTCAAAGGAGCGTCGCCAGCCTTATCGTTCAGAGCTTGTGATTCATCATTTAGTCTGTTTCTGTGAATGAAACGACAGGTCAGTAACACGAAGGTGATTATCCTTTCTCCAGGTTCGGAGGGGACGGGAACCCTTGTAGAAAGTCTCTAGAAGTCTGCTGCGTGAATCCTTCAGACGAGCCTGAATTCGTGGCTTCGAAACCTCCGCAGAGATCTGGTTGCGGAAAAAGAAACACTGGCGGTCTTGTCGTCAGGATAATCGGAGCCGGGAAGAACGACGCCCAGTTCGCTGAATTCCCGTGGATGGTAAATGGGCTATATTCAAGTACTAGCTGAATAACCCGTGCATTGCACAGTAAAGTTATGGTTATGAGTCATTTGAACGAGACAATACCCTTCTCCCTCCCCCCACCATCACTCCCCTCTGTTCCATAATTAACGATTCTAATGATCCACTCAATTCATTCGAGGTGGAAAATCAGGAGAGGTATTTTACACCCCCCCCCCCCCCCCATCAAACACCCCTTCCTGGATCAACAGGTTTGTTCGCTGTGCATTTTTGGGAGGATGTAAACTGCCACCCAGGCACTTATTTTCTGGAAGACCATTTGAAAAAAAAGAACAGTTGCGCACGATTGTGCAACCGGGTGGCAGCGTGCCGTCGCCAGTGCGTTTTATGGGTTGACAAATCACAAGCTAACGGTTTTGTGAACCACCCACTGAGCTTGTGCAACTGACGCCAACTTGAAAATCACTTGAACATCACAAGCACAGCAAACAGGTTTGGCCAGAACCATACAGAGCAGCAAGAGGAACGCGTCCAAAGCTAGAAACCAAATGATTCATTCGACTGGCTATCGCTGAAGGGGGGTGGTGGGGCTAAACGCCTGAAAGCGGTAAGCCAGAAAGTCCTCTGACCAACCTACTGACTAGAAAATCATCCGCATTAGTGTAATGACATACTGGGCTGGAAACCGCAAACCGCAAAAACGCATCCGGTTGCGGGAATCCGCAAGCATGTGTTTTCTTAAGGGGAGTGACATACTAGAAAAATCGCACTGCGGTGACCGCGTCCGGTTTTTCTCTGCCGCAACCTGTCGCCGGTTTTCAAAAGTCAGCATTCCACCTGCGGCGCGGTTTGGAGGGGAGAACCCATGTAAACAAGTGGCTAGTGACACATTAGCCGATGAACCGCAAGCTCAGTTTTCGTTCACCTCTTGTTTTGTGCACTCGCTTTCAGTCTTAAGAATTTTTACTGATTGCTTACCTGAGTGTGATAGTCAACCTTTTCTCAGCACTTATTGGAAACTTGAATGAAGTGTCTTTTTTCGTAATAATGGGACGTAGCACTTCCAGCAGATGATCGAATGTGGGGATAGTCATCCTGTAGTACGCGTAAAATTTGTCACTGTACTTCCTGATCTCTTCATAAAAAGCAGCAAATTTATCCTGGCGATAGTTGTAAGGGTGCACCGAATACCTCCGACGACGTGAAGTCTGTGAGATCAAGCCTTCACTTTCAGCAGCACAAACAACTACCACGTTAATGAAGTGAGCAAGCTCCATTTTAGGACTGAACTGAAAAGAGACGCATCTCTCGCAACTCCCCCTCCCACCAACTACAACCCCCTTGCGGTTTTCAGCATAGTGTGTCATGTAGCTCCAAACGCGGTTTTCCCCCCGCGGTTCCGGATGCGTTTTTGCGGTTTGCGGTTTCCAGCCCAGTATGTCATTACACTTAGACCAGAACACAGCAAACAGGACGTCATGGATACTATAAAGTTGGAGAAGAGTCGGGAAATCTGCTGGGAACGCCCAAATGACCTTCCAGTGGTTTGCAAGTGGATTTTCCCCCCACAGCAAACTGAATACTAACGATTCTGATGATCTCGGATTCAAACCTGAACCCCCCTTAGCATAGGTAGCCCCAAAGTTTTGTTACATTCAGTTCAACTATTTAGGCGTGATGAGAAAACAAACATACAGACAAAGAAAAATGGAAATTGTGATGCCGATCGTTTTCAAATGTTACAAAACAAAAGAAACATGAAATTTCTTGATTCCAATCAATGTACAGTGTCATATACTTCTACTACTCATAAGGTCCCATTCCAAAGGGGATGACATCATTAGGTCCCATACCTTAGAGGACGACTTCAGGTATTTCACCGGGTTTAGTAAACACCTTCGGCTGACAAACAGCCTCCCCGTGCCTAGTCAGTCGTGCACGTCTCTCGCACCCTCAGACCAGGTCGCTACAACCAAGGTAATCCTTATACTTTTCTCTGGAATACAGTTTTTTCAAGTACCCAGCAAAAAGCCTTTGGCTCAAAGAACCCTAATACAACATATCACAACACACAGACCGAACAGCGATTTGACTGATAAAGATTTTACATTTCCACGACTGAAAAAGTTCTTGCTCCTCAAAATCTAACATCCATTTGTACTTAGCATTCATATAACAAAGAACGATTCTAGGTTCTGTGCCTGTCGGCCGGACTGTGCGCAATAGTAACCTGAAATTTTGATCTTATGTGAGCTACCTAGGTAACATCGGTGCCTGGTGGCAAGGCCGGTTTCATGCTCACAGAAAATCGGTCAGTTGGCAAATTCGAGTCCAGAGGCAGAGTAGTACCAGACATTCGCAGAAGCAAGGTACGCAACGAGATGAACAATAGTAGGTAATACTTGAAAAATTAAAACCCCAGTTGTCGTTTCTGGTTTGTGATGGTAGATGGAAATACCGTCCAATTTCTATTGGATCCGGGCTCTTTCCCGATCTTTTTGACATGCAGCTGATGGGGCAGTCGATTCCCGAAAACGAATCGTCAACCCCTGGACGGACTGCGTAATAATCAAACCAATGGCTCTCCAGGGTCAGCTGTCACACTGCCTCACTACGTTTCTGAATGGAGAGGATGGGCTGCTATTTTTACCTCCTTCATCCATTACAGGGTCCAACTTGTGAATCAGTGCCCACAACATGTCTAGCACGAATATGAATTGTAGCCACGGCAGTTGAGTGAAGGATGTTCAACACTGGCTGCGCTCCTAGTGCAACATAATGAAACTTCATTTGAAAAGTCATGCCAGGTGCTATTTACCCATGCTGACTCCCAAACTTGAAACCTTCAATCGGGTTATCTTTTTGCTGTTACAGAGAGAGTGTTTGTAGTTCGTAATTTCTTCGTATTTGTCTTAACCGAATTTTGAAAGAGTTGAGAAAGGTCATTTAGCCAGTAGGAAATTGCCTACTATGACGGAAGTGCTAAATATGACTTTTTACTGCAACAGATGATTGGCAGCCAACATTGATTTCGATTCAACTGTGAGAACATGGAGATAGCTGAAAGACAGACGGATTAAGGTCATTAACTGAATTATTTGGGTGAATGGGAAGGCACCTCCATGTGGCAAATCCTTGTTATTGTTACATGTTATACGAACAATACCTATGTTGCTTGTATGTATGTTAACTTGGTGAGAGCTGCAGTTAAATTCTGACGACTAGCCACTCCTAAAGAGAGGGGGGAGAGGGTTGATTTTTTGGGGTGAAAACGCCAGACACAAAGTTGGCAACCCCCCCCCCCCCTTCCTTTAGTTAACTTAATACTGCATTGAAGCTCTTCAAACGTACTTGTCATTACAGGTTGCTATACTAGAGGAGGTCAAAGTGGGAAAAGAACGCACCAAACTTTACGAATGCGGAGGATCGCTGATCCATGAAAGAGTTGTGATGACAGCTGCTCATTGCATAGCAGAGTAAGTGCAAGATGGTACTGACTGAAGGCCACACTGGATCTAATCACCACCCAAATCTACTCTCCAAATCCAAGGCTAATTACACCCAATGTTATTCTTGTTCATTGTTTCCTGCATAAAAAGTGAAAAGTAGCGCATAAGTAGTAGCGTTGTTTCCAGAAAAAACTATATGTTATGATGTGATGTGGAATGTGATGTAAAGCTATGCAACAAATGTAAGGTGAACTGGAGTGGACTGGGCATTTTGAACCCTACAGTTAGGAGATAGCCTGATGAAGGACACCAGCTTCAAAGTGCTCACTATTCAAAAATGAACTGCTTTTTCCCTCAACCTAAACCTAATTTTATTCTTAGTATAATTATATTCCATAACTCCATTGGCGGAAGTCAATAAACTCTTTATGGAACTTTGCAGGAAATCTCAACAGTCAATCATCATGAGGGCAGGTGACTGGGACACACATAATACAAAGGAGCCTTTCCCTCATCAAGATCGTCGGGTAGCTCAGGTACTTATGGGAATATTATTTATTCCTAAATCCAGGAACGCATACTACGTACACAGACATTGTGGGAGAACTGAAACTGTTTTGTTGAACCACTTGACTTTTGCTAAGGATGTCCCCATAAAATGGGAGAGTTGAAAATTACAGCCCCTGGCAGAAAACTGACTGTCCACAATAACTGAAAAGCTCCTCACCAAAAGCATGCGTATTTCGGTAAATTCTCTAATCTCTATTGACTGGTAGGTTCATTTGTTTCAAAACTGAACCTATTCCTGTGTTTCGACAACTCGAAAGATAACGGTTTTCACCAACAGAGGACATCTTGATTCATGTCTCATCGACGTTTACATGGAAAGGTCACAATATATCAAAAACTCGCTGAGAAACTTCAATGATTCCCCTGGAATGCCACTAGATAGCAGTAACGTTGTTTATCTTGTGTCAACAGAATTTCATCGGACACAAATTAGCGCAGAAGAATTCCCCAATTCGAAATTTAATTTACATATTTAATGTGCAAGTGACGAATGAACAAAAACTGTTCAAATCAAGTATTCCTATGTTGACACCAAAGAGTATAATGTCCATGATTCGGCATTTTCCTGTGTAGATAGCAGACCAATCATCAAATTTCGGTATTGACCTACAGCATTCTCTTAGCTGCCAACTGTCTGCTATTCAAAGTATTTACCTTGTGACGGATTGCTGACTTCTTCCCGTTTAATCGGTGTGCAAGCTCCAAGGACCAAGCAGAGCTTTTCTTCTGGCCACTTCTGGGAATGATTGGCGAGTGATGTTGGGTCGTCAGCTTGTCAGAAGGGTCGTGCTAGATCCTCGGAGATCATAGCGTTTATAAAGCTAGTCCCACCGATTAAAAGCGAAGAAGTCAACAATCCCCCACAAACATCCCTTCCCAGAACAGACTGTCAGCAAGGGTGGAGTTTCAAAGTTCAATTCAGGTGCCGACTGTTTCTGTTTCTCCTGAAATTCTTCCCGAAACGCACATGTGCCATGACATCTTATGTGGCCACCTATTCACTAAGCCAAAGAGATCTCTTTTCAGTCTGACTCTCTCTTTTGGCAGAACAGATTTTTATAGCATCCACGACAGGGTTACTCAGTAACTTCTAAAAGAGAGAGTTGGTGGCCATCTTGGCATTTCCGACACCTAATTAAGGTTGTCACACACTAGGCGGGAACAGTACAGGAACAGGACGACAAACAGCCGCGGGACATGGGTCGTATTTTTTTGCTTCTGCGTATCTGAATGGAGATAAGCACACTAGGTGGGACGCCGTGGTCACGGCATGCGGTAGGAACAGGACGGGTTCCGCCGCGATCGCTCTCAAAGCGAAAATCGGCGTTTCCTGGCACAGGACGTTCTCCCTCCACGTTCACACTCGCCTTCCCCACGTTCACCCTCACACCTGTGCTTTTCTTTCTGATGCCCTCCCCCGACATCTTTGTTCTCTCAGATTAGGTTGTTTGGTTGAGAATGGAATTTACTGAAGAAACCCTCATAGTAGAGGCAGAAAAATACAGAGTGCTGTATGACCTATCACACCGTTTGTATTACGATACGAAGATCAAAGAGAATGCCAGACAGGATTGTATTACGATGATGATGAATCACTCATGAATTAAACTTATGTGACAGACGAACACAGTAAAATGAAACATTTTCTCTCTGATATAACTTATTCTATAGTGTACTGACGATGGTGTAACAACCGAAACCAGTCTACAGTTTTGCTAGTGTACGTGGAAATGGACTATTTTATTTTTATCCTGTAGTTTTGGTTTATTATTTTCAATAATGAACCATTGGAATCGAGCATGAAAAAAAAAATTCTTACCCCCCCTCAAAATTTGATGGTTTACGTTTCAAGGTATGTAGAATCCAAAACTGCAATAAAAATATTTCTGTCTGTCCGCCGTACGCCGTACGCCGTACGGGCCACTTTTCTTAGTTACCATGAAAAAAAATTGATGAAATTCGGGTTATAGGTTCCGTTCGGCGTCTAGTTGGTCCTCGAAGCTCGACGTTACTGTGAGTCATCTCTAAGGGGTTCAAAATAGGGGTTGAAATTTTCAAAACGCCTATACCATTTTTTTACGTAAATATTTTTACGGTTTTAAATAGTTCTTGAACTTGCGAGTTTTTTAAGACCATCCGGAGCATCGTACGTCCAGCCGTTCGTTCACAGTAAGGCCCCGAAGTTTGCACCGACAGGCATTTTCGACTCCAGTGTGAATGAAATTGTATACAATTCAAACCAAATCTCGTAACCAGAGACGCGCCCACAATAGGAATTTGTGAATACGGCCAATCATTGGTAGGGATCACCTGATTATATTGGCGGAGTATGAAGTCGAGTTGGTTGTTCTGTGATATTATTTCATTTGAAAAATGATGGCTCTTTTGGAGTTTGTTGGTAGGTAGTGAAACTTGAACAAACGTTGAAGTATTATTGATGGGTAAATTATTACTACGGTAAATCATTACTCAACGGTAATTTATTACACAACGGTTCATTATACCATCTACGTAGAAGGGGCTGGAGTTTGTTGGTAGGTACTTTTGCAACTTTTTTCACTCCTCATCAACAATTTCTTTTCAGAACTTCATTATGTGTGTTTCTTTTTGTTAGGTACTGTTTGTCATCGGCAGAATTATTTTAGCAACATTTAACTCGTGATTTAGGTAGGTACCTAGTAACGAGTACGGAATTAGGTACTAACCTACGGAGGGTCTGCGATCTACATAATATGCATAGAATAGTACATATTATATTATATAGACGGGTTATCTATACATAGAGCTGTGATCTGTAACAGAAGGGTATTCTATACAAAATAATAAACCGTTGTGCAGGGATTTGCAGCGTTTTTTTTTTTGTTTTTTGTTTTTCTTGAGTAAACTGAACACAGTAAAATGAAACCACTCTCACTCTGAGAAGCAAATGGGAACAAGGTAGTACCTCGTGGACAAAACTGTTGTTTGAGAACCAGGAGAGCTTGAAACGAGGGGAGTATGGCGAGCGGTGGTGGAAAGAGAGTTGAGGAAGGTCCGGCCTGGTGTGGGTATAGGCGCAGGACGGGACAGCGGCAGCCAGCCGGCATCCCGCGTCCTACCCACGGCGTTTGCTATCCTGTTCCTGTCCTGTTCCCGCATAGTGTGTGAGAACCTTTAGGTGTCTTTTCTCGAAAGAGAGAGTCCCTTTCTCATTTCTTGTTTGTTTGTTAGTGATCATGTATCACCCTTTGTTCATCTGCTACCATATCGGTCATTTTGATATATGTTTTTTCATCTCTCAAAGGTAAGTCGACTGTTCATTAAAAATATATACATATTATTGATTCAAGAGTAAAAGCGTCCAAGTAGGTACGGGTTGAGAGCTATTTAGTAAAACAGGCGAACCTGGGATACACTGGAAGAGACTGTCTCCCGAGGGAGACTCTCTCCCAGAAGATTTTCAAAATAGATAATGTATTTTCGCTTCTCTTTTAGTGAACAGTCGCCAAATATTCACAAATGAGCCAAGATAATAATAAGATAACTGTCTAATGATCAATAACTTATCCTTCAGGTCATAATCCACGATCACTTCGACAAGGACAACCTCTACAATGACGTAGCTCTGCTTATAGCAGATGAACCTTTTGTATTTGCGGACAATGTACAAACCGTTTGCCTTCCCCATTCTGATGACTTCATACTCGATAACAATTGTTGGGCGAGCGGATGGGGGCGAGATGCATTTGGTAAAAATTTAAGATATTTGTCTTCTATTCGGTCCAATTTGATGCACTTTTATTTTGGCGTATGAAGGAAACTATGGTCACTCGTTTTCAATTCGTACAACAAAAACTACTACAAAATTAACTACGAGAGGTTAAGTACGACTATTTTCTAATAGCCCAGTGACTTTAGTCCAAAAACGGCTCTACAAAAAAAAAACCATGAAATGGTATGGGGGAGGGGGGGCTGGCTGGCCACCATCTTGGATTGTAGGCACCTACTTTTTTTCAAGTTTTTTGCAAATATCTCGAGAACTGTTGATTTTATCGAATGCACCCCAATTAACAGAATTAAAAATCGTATAAAACTGACTATAATAATTATATACACTTTTGCCGTATCTCTGACCACTTCTGAGGTATATACCACTTTCAAACTGAATATTACGAATACGGCATCAGAAAATGAGAAAAGAATGAATGTTTCCCTACATAGAAGAAATAATATTGTTCCCTACATAGAAGAAATAACATTATGAAGGTAGGTACATGATTGAAGGGAACACTCTTGTTCTTGTCCCATCTTCTGTTGTAAATTCGATAATATTCTGTTTAAAAGCGGTATAACCCAGAAACTGTGAGGGATACGACAAAAATGTATATATAGTCAGTCAATTTTGTAAGAATTTTAATTATCTTTCACTGGGGTACGAAGAACTCCAAGAAATCTCTCTTTCAAGAAATCCCCCCCCACCATTGAGACTTTTCATATTATGGATTACGAGGGTCTAATGTAACATTTCCAGCAATGATCAGAACTATACCACTGTTGTTTCTTTCCCTAAGGCCACTGGGCTATAACCAGATTCTGCACTGCACTCTCAGAATCTGTTTAATATAAAGTAGTAAGATAGTGTGGTAGATTATGGAATGTATTGCAAAAATCCTTCTTAATAATTTGTTACAATAACTGTAATACTACTAATACTTTGATATAATTTTATAGAGGAAAAAGAGGGAAGGTACCAAATGATACAAAAGAAAGTTGAGCTTCCAATGGTCGGAAGAGAACGGTGTCAAGCGGAACTACGGGAAGCTGGGAATTTGGGGCCGGATTTTGTGCTGCATGACAGCTTCGTTTGCGCTGGCGGGATCAAGAATCGAGATACATGCAAGGTTAGACGTAAGAGTATTCCGTTTTATGTTGGCTCAGGAGTAACAAGTTTGGTCACAAAGAGTGCCACTGTCAAACCCAACATTTGACTTTTCGTGGGTGTTTCCTATCAAATTTTTATATTGTAAAACGCTAATTTGTTGCGTTTATGGAAGCAAAATGAGGAATGTACTATAATTTTACAGAATGAGAACAGACTGAGGGAGCAGTACGTGGCAGCAATAAGTAGTGCTAATGCCGGCATCCCTTTCGATGAACTTATTCTCCAGTTCCAAGTTTAAATTTATAAGCTGTAGGCTTAAATGTATTATAAGCTATAGGCTACAGGAATTATTTTTCCACTAACTGACTGTGACAACAAACTAGACGTGGAATCGGGTGAACCACTTCCAGCAACATCAGCAGAATCGGATTATGGGTACCTTACTGACGTTTTCATTTCGGTTTAACTAATGTGTCTTAAAAATTATGTCATACTCGTATTCGATTTGGAACAGAGATTACGGAAATACACCCAAATAACTAGGTTATGGACTTCCATGAAGATACCTGCCAGTAAACGTAACGTACAAGGTACGTAAAGAACTATTACTTGGTTAGGTATAAATTAACAGGAACGTTACAGGTTTCTTGACCACTTACTTAAACTGTTACTGTAATCTTGAGTTTCGGTCAGGGGTAGATAAATACTCTTATGCCTGCATTTATCAACCCCCCGACTTGAACTCAAGAACACACTAACAGTATAAAACAGGGCACTAACGATTTCTGATTCGAGGGGTTTGCCTAAGTAGAAACATAATATTGCTTAACTGTGCTTAACTTAGTATAAAAACGCTGCAAAGTCCTTGTCACATGGGTTTATTATTCTATTGAACACACCTACAGAAATGTTGGCTGTTCATTTATTGTTTCTTTCGTGTGCAATCATTGAAATAGCTGTTTTTGATTGCTTCCACCAATTTTGGCCCCCAAAACACGAATTAGGTACGCTCCTTTTTTTTCAAATTATCTTTGATCATTCATGGTGATTTCAGACAATTTCCCAGGTTTTTTACTCAAAAAATTGATTTTGGGAGCAGAACCTCAATTTTCCACTCTTTGGTCAAAATTGACTTTATATTCGGTCTTCTTGCCCCCCAAAAAAAAATATGGAAACGATACCTCAAACGCTCATGTTACTAATATGTTAGTAAAACACAAAAAGCACCTATTTTTATACCCATTTTCACTCATAATACCCCTGAGTATATTCCGATCGGGCTGCAAAGTTTCGGGACACAACTAGGGCCCAAATGGAGCATGTGTGCGAAAGAACGAATTTTTTAGACAGAAAATGAAGCCGGTACACGTGATACGGCTGACGGCGTACGGACATTGAGTTTTTGTAATCTACCCACCTTGAAACGTAAAAGAACAAATTTTGAAGGGGTGTTATAAAAATTTTTTGCTGAGCGATTACATAGGTGTATTATTCACGGAATAATAAACCAAAATTAACCATACTGCGAACTCAAAATGATGAAGTATATGAAGTTTCAACGAAATATAAATATGTATACTAGTGCACAGAAATGTTAATGACTTCATATGATTTTGTGAACGAGTATGTGTGAAAACTATCAACTAGAAGTAATATGACATACCTGATAAAATTTCGGCTTAGAAACAAGTCTTTAACCTGACTGAGGCCAAATCATTATAGTTATATTCTATACAAGCTTATCCTGCAGGGTATTTTGGGTGGTGCTGCACTCTGCACCGAGCTCTGCCAAATGTGGAACCCCACTGTATTCTTATCCACGTCTGAATAAGAATATCTTTACTGCAGTTCCTTCCAGAAACTTAGTAAAATACCCCCATCCCAGCCATATATATATAAGTACCTATCTGAACTCGGGTGTCCACAAGTTCATCATATTCTATATTTATATATCAACAGGGAGACGGAGGCAGTCCTTTGGTGTGCCCCATCCGAGGCAAACAATCCTACTATCAGCAAGCAGGGATCGTCTCCTGGGGAATCAAATGCGGTCTCGAGACTCCGGCTGCGTATGTCAACGTCGCCAAATTCAGAAGTTGGATAGACAATCATTTACGTGACCTCAACTTCAAGCCTCAGCATAACTATTGAACCGTCTAGAGAGCCAGCTTAATCAAACCTATAAAACACAACAACAACCCCTCAAGCAGGGGTTCTTTTCAGCAGTTTTCGACGATATTCACCACCAGCTTCAACGAAAAGTTGGCTGTTGACGAAAATATGGGTAGCCAAACGGTAAAGGAATAACCAAGAATACCATCAAGTCGTTCTCCACACATTTATAATACAGCATCAAGATGATTGTAGAGCTAATATCTATCCCCGCAGTATGTGTATTACCTACATATCTAATAAAAAATTAAATGAAAGCTTTTTCATATTATTAACAAGACATTAGATTTTACGCTGGAGTAATCAGTATAAGTATATGAAATCATTATAACGTGGGAACTGATACGTGGTAGATATCTATAAAGAGCGTCCAATATAATCATTCACATTTACAGCCTCTCAGTTCACTGATATCAGAAGCATGACCAAAATCAGCATCAATGCTCCACAATGTGAACAATTCTCAGTATTCATTTAAAAATTGGACTCAAATTTATTGAAATACTCATATATGAATAAGGAAATGAGATGGTATTTAGCAACCACAACCACTCAATAGATATATGAAATAAAACACAAAAGAATATTCTCACTTCTTCCAATTGTTCCAAATACAAAATAACGTTATCACTTCTGTCTAGGCGAGTGTGCACTCAGTCAGAATCAGTACAGAGCAAAGGTATCTCCTGGTGTATGTATCTGAAAATTGAAAAAAAAAAAAACATGTACAGGAATTTGTGTTTTCAGTTCTCAATGTTTCGAAAAAGGAATTAACAACTATGTTACCAGTTAGGAGAAATTTTAAGCTATCATCAAGGCTGAACCTTCATGTTAAGCTGCACACTGAGGCAGTGGTGTTGCCAGGATTGTTAAATGGAGAGGGGGGGGGGGGGGGAGGGATCGGAAATAGAAAATGTAAGGTTTGACTTTACAAAGCTGAACGTAAATTTAACAAAGCACTTAATGTTACAGGTACGTTAGGTAAGATAAACTGATAAAATAAAACATATTTACCTATTTGGCAACAATGTTAGCGCATTTTCAAAGAAGAATGAAGCTATTGCAATGGGTCCAAAATTGTCAAACATTAATTAACGAGTTTTTCGCAAGGCTGTATGAACTCGCGAGTTGGTTGTTCCGCGATATTATTTAATTTGAAGAATGATGGATATTTTGGATTCTGTTTAGGTACTTTTCTAACATAAGTTGTGCAACAAATAATTTTTAACACATGAACAAACGTTATGTTTCATGAATAATAACAAATAATTGATGAAGAGTTTTTCATTCCACCGCATATTTATGAAATGTGATTGCCCGGCTGGCTCCAGAACCTACTCTATTGTGGGAAGCACAAGGGTAGGTATTAGTCAATAATATATTATGTTTAGCAAGTTGTCAAAATATTGATGAAACAACAATATTAGTCAGTAATGTTGCTAAGTCAGTAATTTTGTCTACTCAGAAACAATATTAGTCAATAAATTTAGGTACTGACCACAGAAAACAGTGGTCTACGCAGAAGGGGCATCTTTACAGGTAAATAATAAACCGTTGTGTAATAATTAGCACTTTTTTTTCTATGTTAGATGTTACATTATCATTTGCTCAGCGTCTCACTTCCCAAGCGACTGATGCTTTGCATTGTTCTTTGACGGATTCATGACGGACGTGAATGGGAATCACGGACCGTCACCGACAGATCTCGGACGCTGGAATCTCGTGACGGTGACGGGTCGACATAATTACATAGGGAAAAAAGGGGGATCCAACCCACCTCCCCCACTTGCTCGGAAAATATTCACAAAGGCCATGAACTCATTTGTAATCGAATAAACCTAATATTATTTAACTGTTTATTCATGTCTGATTTACCGTTTATTCTGTTATTGTTGTATTTTTTTATGCTAGTTTTGGAATTGTTATCATTCTTGAAAATGTAATTTTGATTTTTGATAAATCATTTTATTTTTGAGCCCCCCCCCCCCCCCCCCCCGTCACTGCACTGAGGTGGCGCACAATGAGTTGGCCTCAATTTATTGAGGTAGCTGAGCAGTAGATAACCCAAAGCAAAGATAACCCTCCATTCCACTCAAGGAGAACTTCAATCCCCCCCCCCCCCCCCAACCAATAATTTATTATATACATGGATATTCAGAGGGGATGAATTTATTTATTTCGAGGGATGCGGGGAACTCTGCTTGAGTAAGTGGAGAGGGGCCCAGTATGTCTCCGATTCATCTCGGAAACTACAAATGGCGGGACCCAGCCCGCTTCAGGTGTCACCCAATCAGCAAGGGTTCCTAAACTGACGTCACCCACCCGGCTTTTTTCCTCAACCTTCCTTAATGAAATCTCGGTTTCCAAAAGCCCCTCAAAAAATGGAGAGCATTATACACACAGTCAACTCTACTTTTGTTCTAGAGATAAATAAAAACACATAGATATTACACAGAATAAAGTGCAACCAAACCACAATCATTGCCAATGGGCAATTTCACTTGTTTTATTTTCTGAAGTAAAAGATCTCGGCGAGCGCTTTCCAAAAAGGTGCTATATGAGGGGTATCTGATGATTGAAAGTGGGTGGTAAACCAATGGAAAGAAAGCTAAATGACGTCATAGGTAAAGGCCCTCACCACAGCGTCCGCCTGGGAGGAACCCTCAGCCATCCACTTATGACGTCATTTCATTTTCATTCTATCCTTTTGTTGCCTATACGGAGTTTTGATACATGATAATTGGCAGTGGGAGGTTTTCAAAGGTGCTAAATCCGATTCTGAGATCAAAAATAAAAAATCACGGAAATTGTCCATTACAAATTTTCAATACCCGAGTGAGATTTAAAGCCCAAGCAAAAATCAAGTGTGCCAAATCTGAAGACCTATTTCGGATTATTTTCTTATTACACTTTTTTGGAAAGTTCTTTTCAATTCAAGAAAAATCAACGTGCAATATCTACCACTATACTTTGATCTACATGCAAGCTGTTACAAGGTATGAAAACATATTTACAAAAACAAAATTAAACTACCTGATGCACGTATACTGATGGTTATCCTCAAGATTTGCTGAAGAATCAGAGATATTTCTAGTTGTTTCGGTAACCATAGCTTTTCACTTGAGAGACAGTTATTCACGTCGCCCAGATCTTCAATTTCTGAACTGTTCTTGAATGACGTTGACCTTCACTCGAGAAAATCCCAGGTAAGGGCGTAATTCCAATGACTTCAGAATTTTCAGAGACTTCTCATCTATGTAGAACGCAAACACTGGTTTTAAATCGGTTAAATCAGTGAGCTTCAACTTCCAATCTTTTGTAGATAAACTGGGATTTTGACTCTCTAACCTCTCGCAGATGGCATGGGGAGTTAGGTTTTGGAGCATTTTTGGAATTTCAATCAATATTTCTACCTGAGGCTTTTCCCAACAGGTCGGTCTAAGCCGCGTGTTCCTCCCTAGTTTTATGGTTGGCGCGTTCGCCCAGATCCAGGAAACAGTGAGCTGGTCTTCACATTCAAATACAACAGCGCCCTGTTCCTCATATGTGCCTGCAAATCTAGGTCCAACGCCGCGTTGGGCACCTATCCTCTCCAAGAGGGTATTGCGGATCAGAGTGGCTTCCTCGTCAGTAACTTCATTTTCGGGGTAGTCATTAGGCACAAGGGCCACCCTGCAAGTTTTCCCTGGTCTGACGGAAGGCGGATCCTCTAGTGTGGCTAATTTACTATGGGCGACTGCAGGAGGACTAGATCGCCCGCGAGACACCTGGCTGGAAGTTGCTGCGGGCTCTGTAGACATCATGGAATTTTGAGCCATCCAACGATCGAACTCGTTCATCTCATTTTCTAAATGAGCAGATAGACTTCGAGGCTGTGTGTTTGCCAATTGGGACAGAAGCTCACTCACCACACTGCGCACATCAGACTGATTAGTTTTGGGTTTATCTGTAGCATATCGCCATCGGAAATCATTCTCCAGGTAATTTTCATCAACAGAAGAACTTGGTTGCTCATGATCAATAAATTGAGATTGGAAAACATCATCCGTTCTGTGAAAATCAGCAGATTCACCACTACGGCGCAGCTCATCAATAGGACGACTTGGTTGCCTATCATCATCCATCCTGTAAAAATCAGCAGATCGTACGTTTTGGTGCTGCTCATCAACCGACCGACTTGGTTGCCTATCAACATCAGATCGATATTGAAAATCATCATCCAGTCGGTGAAAATCAGCAGATGATCCAGTTTGGCGCTGCTCATCAAAAGACCGACTTTGTTGCCAATCATCAGAAAATCGAGATCGAAAATCATCATCCATTCTGTGAAAATCAGCAGACTGTCCACTTTGGCACTGCATATCTCCTACAAACCTTGATTTCTTTTTCCGCGGCCCTCTTTGAAATCTCCAATCATCATCATCTTTATTCTGGAGGGATCGTTCTTTACCATCATAGAACTTCGTAGTAGAAATTCTAGGTGTTGGAAGTCGTGATTCCAACAGTGGATCATGTTCGAACCATTCCCGTTTGTTATTTTTTGCCGCTGATTTTTTTCTATAACCGTAAGTCTGTAAGTGACCTCCTGGGTTTCTTGAATGTTCACCAACGTCATATTCCTGAGAATACTGATCTCTTTGTGTAGCAGTATAAGCATTTGCATAGTCACACGGTTCTTGCCAAGATGTTGAAGGCCCGTGCGCCCCACCGATATTTGTACAAGAAGTGAAATCAGCAATATGTTGAGTGGGCGGAGGCGTAGCTTTCCCAGGTTGCTCCTTGAACCTCTCCGAACGGAATGTAGAGTATGGTGAACGGGATCTCTTCCAGGGATGATGAGACTGATCACGGCCTCGATTTTCTAAACCTCCTAGTAACCTTTCTTTCTGGTTAATCAATAGCTTGGTTTGCAATAGTAAATCTGTAATTGATTCCTCTCTGTACCCTTGCGAATTATCATTTAAAATATGTTCCGAGTGATTCGAACTTCTTGGATTGAGGAAGGTTCCACTGCTTGAAGCACCCCAAGGTTTTATATATGAACTGTTCTGAGAGCTTCCGTCCACTTTATTCGGTTGGGCATTCGACTGAATTCTACGAATTCTCTTACGCTTCTTTTTACAACTATGCTTTTCATGCGAACCCACTGGTTTGGGTCCTGCAGCCTCACCACTCGGCTTATTCTCCTGGCCGATCGATTTGGCAGCGAGAATTTTAGGGGTATTCAGTCCGCCTTTATTCTCAGAGTTCGGCTGTGTCTTTCCTGCGTTGGGTACTTCGGACTTCCCTGCACTGTTGGATTCGTTGGACTTCTTCACAGCTGAGGGATCATAGTACTTCTTCAAGAACAAGTTCGTTTGCTTATCTCTATACATTAGACTAAAATAATGTTTTACACATAGAAGTTTTTTGGGGGTTATTGGAAGGATTTGCTTCCTCAATCTCGTGTATTTAGTACAAGCAATGCCACGCTCTTGACAGTAACGTCTTAATATAAAGGTAGTTTGTTCAATGTTCAAGGGTCTATTGCATACATCTTCAAAGTCCATTTCAATAGCAATTTTTAAATTTTCCTCATTCAAGATTCCAGCATGAAACAAATCCCTGCATATGTAAAAATAATTTATTGTGGGGAATGGAGCTTCTATTGCGTGGCAATGTTTGATCACAACAGGTCTCATTTCTTCCATCAAGTTCCTGACCTTTCCATTGAACGCACTCCGCTCATCAAGCGACATTTCAGTTATATCCTTCATAACAGCAGGCAACATTTTACCCTTTCCACGGTTCTGCTCTCCTTGTTTTCGTTTGGTTTGAATCCATTGTTTCCATTTCTCCTGAGAACTCGCAAAATCGTCCAAGGCCGAGTTTAATCCTCGTTCATTAAGGTTGTTGGCAGCTGACAGGTCACTTAATATCTTTTTAAAGCAATTGCCAGGTGGGAGGGGTTGCTTTTTGGCTTCACAGTATTTTTCAGCGATCTTTTTGAATGCCTTACGATCTGCTTGAGACGGTCCGGACCTTTTTGCTTGTGACTGTTCAGTTTCTTTCCTTTCCTGAATTGTAACAGCCGCTTTACAACCATTAGCGTTGGCCGTGAAAGGACGTGGATTTCTTAACGATTCTGCAATCAACCTCTTCTCCAAATTATTCTGAGTAAGTTGATTCGCTCTCCACAACATAACTATGAGCCGCTTGAATATTTTTCGTGATGGAAATGCAATCTTTCGTTTTTTGCAGAATTTTTGAGCGATTATTTTATACATCTGCATGTTTTTTAGAATACCTATGTAAGATACTTGTTTTCCAAAAACATTTTCCGTTTTACGAGTATCATTTGTAGAAGGATCGTTGGAGGTTCCTGCTGTGTTTAAAGTACCCTTAGTAGTTTGAACGACTGAAGGATTTCGTTGAACAGGGGTGGACTCTTTTCTTGTAACAGAATTTGAAACTGAAGAATTGGAGTCAGCCAATGAAGCACCTGTTCCAGCTATAACGGGAACGCCGGAAGAAACTGCACGCCTTGCGATTGATTCGTTCAAAGTTTGTTCCATCTTCAGAGCATCGTTATTGGCTGGTGAGCCTAAACGGTTTTCCTCCTTGGGTGCAGCTTCTGATTCGGCAGGATCACAAGAGGCATTGATCGCTGAAGTTACGACTGAACCAACATCCGTCTTTTTTGGCATAGCATCACACTCATTCTTAGTAACAGCACTTGGAACTGAAGAAGTGAAGTCAGCCGATGAAGCATCTGCTCCTGCTATAATGGGAACGCCGGAAGAAACTGCAGGCCGTGCGATTGATTCGTCCGAAGTTTGTTCCACTTTCAGAGCATCGTTATTGGCAGGTGAGCCAATAACGAAAGGGTTTTCCTCCTTGAGTGCAGCTTCCGATTCGGCAGAATCAGAAGAGGCATTGATCGTTGAAGTCACGACTGAACCAACATCCGTCTCTTTTGGCTTAGCATCACACTCATTCTTAATAACAGCACTTGGAACTGAAGAAGTGAAGTCAGCCGATGAAGCATCTGCTCCTGCTATAATGGGAACGCCGGAAGAAACTGCAGGCCGTGCGATTGATTCAGCATCGTTATTGGCAGGTGAGCCAATAACGAAAGGGTTTTCCTCCTTGGGTGCAGCTTCCGATTTGGCAGAATCAGAAGAGGCATTGATCGCTGAAGTCACGACTGAACTAACATCCGTCTCTTTTGACATAGCATCACACTCATTCTTAGTAACAGCACTTGGAACCGAAGAAGTGAAGTCAGCCGATGAAGCATCTGCTCCTGCTATAACGGGAATGCCGGAAGAAACTGCAGGATGTGCCACTGATTCGTCCAAAGTTTGTTCCACCTTCAGAGCATCGTTACTGGCTGGTGAGCCTGAAACGTTTTCCTCCTTGGGTGCAGCTTTTGATTCAGCAGAATCAGAAGTGGCTTCTCTAGCTGAAGTTACTACAGACCCAACTTCTGCCTCTTTCGATATCACCTCACCCTGAACAGGTGATTTAGATTCTGTAGCCCTGTCGACTACTGGGCCAGTATCAGTACCGATAATCGAATTGGAATCCAACTGGTTTGAAGAAGAACCATTGTTCTGAGAGGAACCTTCAGCAGATTCTTCGGGAATTACATCAAAATGTGAAAATTTTTCTGGCATCCCTTCAGGTCCAGTATTATCCCCTGTCAATTCACTGTTTGTTGCAGAACCCTCAACAGAAACTTCTTGGGCCTTTGAACTTGGCTGGTTATGAATCGAATCTTTATCACTCTTTTCATTAGACTGTCCAGGTACTACATCTACACTCACAGTTTTCACTTCAGTATTTGTATCCGATTTGCCTTCAGACAGAGCAGCATCCTCAATCGATACACTGTTTGTGGAAGAAACCTCGACAGGAATTGAAGCCTCTCGAGTCCCTTCAACACTGTTTTCAGCAGAATCTTGGGGAACTACATTGCCACTCTTGGTTTTCCCATCACTCTCTTCATTAGTCTCACCATCCTCTTTCAATATACTCCTGCGTGTCCGCATACCACAAGCTTTCAAACCTGTCGTGTGATCCACTATCCAAGTATACTGCGATCTAAAACAAGACAAGAGTATTTCATTATATTATCCATAAGTAACTCCTAAAACAAAACTCTCAGGGGTCATTGGGCTGTAACAATGCCATTTTATAGGGCCCCTATAACTATTGCTACGAATTTACACTGTACAAGATGATTTTACTTTTTTGGAGTAATATCTGGGCAACCATGATGGTTCTCTGAGCCTTGCATGAGTCTCAATCCAGCTTGATAAATTCCATTTTCGTCCCCAATCTTAATTTATTCAGAGCCAACCCACCTAGTGACTACAATATCTGCAATTCCATGTCTATCCAATATGCTGTTCGTTTCACATGCTAAGTGTAACTGAACTGTTAGTTATTAGTTACATTGGAAGTCTTGAAACCTTATTAGTTACATTGTGTTTTCTGAATTGCCAAGAACTCTTTCATTTCCCGAACTAGAATTTTTCATGCATTCTCCACACTTCCTAAGGAGACGAAATTCGAACCACTGGGATCCTTAGCGTTACACCTTAGGATTTAGCATTACACCTTTACACCTTAGATATTGATTTCAAGCCTGTGGAGTAGTACTGGGTCAAAAAAAGTAACATACTGAAAACATCTTGACACAGTTTTAAAATATGGTACTAGTCAGTTATACCCCCCCCCCCCCCCGACTTCTTATCAACTATCTAAACAATCGACTTCAGAAATCGATTATCACGTCGAGAAACACCCGGTTTGCTTATACAGACAACCCTCGACCAGTCCAGGATGGAACTACGTTCTGAAAAAGGAGGGGATCCAGAACTGTGTCTGTCAAAAAGTAAACCAATGACTCCAAACGGATAACCTGAAGCAATGTAACCTTCCACAGAAGCTGAGGGTAGAATCATCGAGTGCGCACGTGCAGGATCAACAGTCCTCGAAAAAATCCTAGACTGTTAAAACTAGTCCCGAATGGTCCTGGACTGTCAGTCCGAACAGCACAAAAAGGGGCGTGGCTTGGACAGAACTATCCCAGAACGAACTACGGCCCTCTTCACATTAGGAGATTCCCAAGGGATGCGACCGATACTGAAGTAGGTACATTGATAATATCTTGGGAGTCACTTCCAATGTTAAGCAGTGGGGAACCACAAACTGTGCTACCTGCAAGAGACGGGGATCCTACTGATATCCTACTAGTCGCACGATACCTTCCTGGCAGGTCGCCAGTCAGTCGGGTTTCTTGCGTCACAGAGACTGTTCAGTTAAATGGCACGTATTCACGCAGCTTAGTGTTCCTCTGTTTTATGGACGGGGAAGCAACTACTATCAAGTGTATTTATGCCACTTTAGACATGCGGTACAATGCTACGAACTTTGAATCAGTCTCTTCCAGCTCCTTTGCAGCAACAAATAATCTGCATTTCAGATTTTTTTAAATACATGCGAGAGACGCCGGTCATTTTCTTTATCCTGTGGAAGTAGCATGCGACAACCATCTTTACGTCACTTGGTAACTCTCCAGACATGGCTGCAGCTAACTTCACAACTAGGTATACCGATGATGCAAACGAGATTATGTCGCTTCACAGTGAAGTATGATGATTATTACAGAAGGTGATTATTCCTGAATATGAAGTAGAAAGTTGCGTATGGGTATCATACCCGAACACAGCTCAAGCTGAGGGTACTTGAGTATCCGTCACGTCCCTTCGGAATCGCCTAATGTGAAGAGGGCCTACGGGGAAATAGTGCACGGGTATCGACTGTTTAGTTTAGATAACAGATAGGTAAATACCTAAATAAAATATTTTAGGCACTTGCCTATCTATTAATATTATTTACAGATATAGTATGTACATGCTCATCAAAATAAGGTAGATACCTATCAGGGATTGCATAAGAGAATGCCTTTGAATAAAAATTCCAACGGAGGAATTATGTAGAAAATCCTCCTCTAGGTAGAAAATTCCGTTAATTGCTAATCCTGAATGTTTAAATTATACTAACCAGGCGAATGAATTATATTTGCTTACCTACCGACCTACTGAATGAAACAACGTAAGCCATCATAAATACAATGAAGAACCAACCCAAAGCGACTTGGGCTGAGTCTAATGATAATGAAAATAGGTAAACTAATGGATTTGGCCAGCAAACGGATTCATAAATAGGTAAGTACATTATAAATAATAGGTAATATGCACCAACCGAAGAGCCTACAATCCATGAGGTAAGTTGGAAAGGGCCTATCAAGAAGTCAGCTCTTATCAACATTCATGAGATCGCATTTAGGAGGAACATATAAGTTAGAACTTAAATTTGAACTTAAGAATGCACTTCCTACTTTAACGTACACTTAAGATTATGGCAAACTTATCACTAAAATACTTACGGAAAAGAAGAAAAATATCGAACTGCACAGCGGCTCGCAGCTTCTCAAAGAATCCGTTTATCAGTCAGTTTCAGTTAGGCGGATGTGCGAGCTATAACGTAATATTTCAGAAAGAAGCTTTAGTAACTAGGTGTCATCATATCGGCTACGGGCTATTCCTATTATACGTACATCAAGTCATCAACAGAGCATTCAAATAAAAATAACTAGAAAGCAAAAATCAGAACTCTACCTATGAAACGATGTCAGGATTGCCAACATTAGCCAAGAAATAAGTAGAACTTGTAAGTCAACAAAAATCATCATGAAAACTCTGTTTTCCCGTTGTAGTACTCAAAGCGTTTTATATATTACGAGTGTGTTAGGTAATTTATTTTAAATATTAAGAGTGTGTTAGGTAATTATGACAAGTGCCTCTCCGTTTTGGTGTTAATTATTGCTAGGTGTACTAGGTACACGCCATGCTGAAATTTTTATCATTCTGAAATGCAAAATTAATCCATCAGTTGTTGATGCTGAAATATTATACCTAGGTACTTTGTTAGCAAATTGTTGACAATCCTCAACTTTACGATCCCATTTTTCATTGAAAATGCCACTTATCACGAACGTACCTTCATTATGATTTCAAAGACCATTGATTTGTTTGAACAGAAAGAATGTTATGACAGAGTCCAAACCAGATAGGAGCGAAACTTTTGGGAAATCAACAAAAATATAAGGTCGTTAACAACGCTTACCTCCGAAAGTACCTATCTTGAGAACTTTGTTAAAGAACTTGTTAAATTATGTTTTTCGTGATTTCAAACCGTGAAAAACGTTCTGAATTTCAGTGATGTACAATGTCTACCACGAATGTCGATGAAACAAATGTTTGGAGAAATCAACGAAGGACCGTGTACATAATGCAATTATTCCAATGTGCCAAAAAACAAAAACTAGGTAGGTAGGTATGTATGTACAAATTTCTCTCTCGCTGTTTTGTTTCACATGGGAATAGGGATCTTAGCTCCTGTTTATTTTACTTACCTACGCGATATCAGTCTACCTTGGCTACGGTACGAGAAATTCCCCTGCCAAAATATCCCTACCTTTAATCAAGAAAGTAAGGATGAGGTTTATAATTTTTTTTATGAATGCTATAGCTAGCAATACAATTCAAATCAATAAATTTTTATTTTTCACACTTTTTTTTTCATGAGTAACAAGTAAAATTAAGTCCAAATATAAAAATCAAATAACAAAAATAATGAACTCACGTCTCGCAGTATCACTTCCGAAATTCTCTCTTTTGGTCATATTGCATGACTGGCATTTTAACTTCGTTTACCCTGTTCTACGGAATTTATCATCAAGAAAACTGGACGAAATACTACGGACTAGTTCGCTCGCAGCGTTGGCACCCCTGTCGGCCATCCCCACTCCCCGTAGAGCATCATGGGATATCGGGGAGTATCGGTGACGTCACATAATTAGAGTAAATACAAAGTGGACGTCCTAGTGCGTTATTTCGGCTCTCCGGATTTACCTTTTTTCTATCGGTTTTTTCACTGAGTTTCACCACAAAAATCGGTCCAGTTCCGCGGTTACGGTCAGTTGACGGGACGCGGGTCTCAAAAGTGCACAGTGGTCATTCGTTTTTGAAAAAAACACCAACAAATTCCCCACAGAAACCCCCCTTTTTTCGGGGTGTATTGACACCCCGCTTTTTCTATGCCCATTGTGCGTCCAAATAATGCCATCCCAAAAACATCGCGCCTAGCTATTTCCGCGATTATTTACAATGGATTATAAATTGGTGGGGTCACCCTGCGGTGAGCACGGCCCTTACGTCTTCTACAAGGCTCTGAAATATTCGAAAAACGGGAAAACAAATATTTTGGCTCTCAGTGAATTTTTCTTTGTGAAACTTTGGCCCGACTCTGATTTCATCAGTATCGGCGAGCTGCAGCTTTTATGGGAAGACAAAAATAATGAACAGACTCTCGCCAGCCTACGCCTCTACATTTTGCCTGAAAACACGCCAGATGGCAGAATGGACGTACATGGAGAGGTATTGTTGATAATTTTTCAATTTTCATAAACTTGGAAAAAAATTAGGAATTTTTCATTGACCTACACTTCCATAATTCATTATAACTTAAGCACAATTTTATAATCAGTCTCTACGTAACTGTAGCACCAATTTCAGCCGAGACGGTGCATGTGTCACGTAGTACCTCCTACCCGACCGCCAAAATGAATTGAATTTTGCGCAACTATTTCACAAATTGGCCAGGCTTCCGGGGAACTTACTTGGCCCTTAAAAACATTTGTCGTCCCCACCCACCTAATTAGGTACCTGACAACTGTATATTTTTGGTAATTATTACGAATTTCGTTCGTTTCGATAAATAATCTGATGTTTTTCGATTGGTTATTATCTACCTATCTTCAAAGAAAAATTTCCCTGTCTTTACCTATCCAAATCAAACATTGACCTAAAATTTCATCTAAAAATGGACTTTCTTTCTACGCACCTGACATCGAGGTACCTCGCACCTCTGCAATGCGACAATTTTGTTTTGGCTATTTTTATTACCTGCATAGGCAGGTACAGAATCTCGCAAATACAATTGTAATTTCCATATTTACTTGTCGATGTTCAAACTTTCTCTTTGCATTTTTCAGTTAACTGAGGAAATATTTCATCATTCTGTTGTTATTTACATTCTGGTAGGATCATCAAAGAGAAATCAATTATGTGAATTGGAAGCTTAGGTAGGTAGGGACTTGAAACCATGGTGTTTTTTTTAAACTAGGTAATGGGAAATTGGGAACCAGGTATATTCTGCGATGCGCCTTCTTGATTTATTTATTTAAATTTTATTTATTTGGTTTCATCACAAAATACAATTTATGGCGTTTGCCCCATTTATATTGTACCAATAGTAAGCACAATTTTGAGGAGGTAGGGTAAAAAAAAGAAAATTACTATTGAAATATTTTCCCGGGATATAGGTAGGTATTTCCGGAATATAGGTAGTGCATCGCTTCTTTAGTAAATGTATAATTAATTAGCAGGCTGTTTCTGGAACAAGATACTTTTGCGACTTTTTAGAAAACTATTAACTTCTGTCTTATACTAGCTAATTTAACTCCTATTTAATACCTATTGCCTTTAGCTACACATAGGTACACCTTACTCAAGGCAAAACAGGAGTGGACCTGTTGGGTGGTCTATTGGGGGGGGGGGGGGGGGATTTCACTCAGAATAAGCCAGCCATCTCAAAGTTATAAGTAGTACCTATCCTAATGCTATAGAATCAGTTGTATAATTCATTTGTTTATTCGATAACCCTTAATTTCCCGCTTCACTCAAAATTGACTTCATCGTTCTTTTTTCTTTTTTTTTAATTTTTATAAACGTTTCGACCTACTTCAAGGCGGTTGAGTTCAGGTTGAGGTTAGTACTATCAGTCGCACTAGGACTTCATAATTGTTTGCAGTTAGACAATGTGCTGTTGAACTGGTAGTACGTAAAAACACGAATTATTGTATTTATAAACCTACCTAACTGCCTACCAAAGAAACAAAATTTGATGCGCGTGTTCGAAATCGTGAATTGCAGACGAATTATTACTTAAGTTACTCATTTGAAGTATTTGAAGTGAAATTGTTACTTGGTCGGTTCAGGCAGAAATACCTACCTACGCACATGGGTATGTAAGGTGTACCCTACGTTAGGTTCCTACCTGTAGCTGATGTTCTTCGATTGGGTAGTCCTTGACAACGTTGCAGAAAGTTAGGTGTTGTTAGTTTATTGAGAAACGTACTCTACGTATGTAATTGAATTTCGATTCGGTGATGTTATTCACCGATTTTCCTGATGAAGTAGGCACTTGATAGTTTTCTGTTTTGTATTTTACGTAAATATCCTGGAATTAAATATTACTTGGGTAGGCACACCTAATCGTATTTTTACATAAGAATCACTCCCATGGTCTCTCGAATATATTGATGTTATTTTACGTATTGTTAGTGAATATAATATTCTAATCGAAATGTTGGAAAAACGATGTACTTAGGGGATTCGTTTTTCGACGTTAGAGCCGCGAAATTAAGTTCCCCTTCAATGGGAACCCTGTCGAAGCCCCGTAGATTCGCCTCTCTGGCTCGCCCTCCCGTCGTTTCCTGGCCATCTCAGTTTAAATTACCAGTTCAACTTTTGACTCACGTACGCATGTGGATGATCATTTTTGCGAGCCCTACTCCTTTATTCATGAATCTGATACATTCTACATGTTTTTGGAACGTGTAGTTACCGAAGTCGAGCCTTACTTATCCACACAAAAAAAGTCTCCTCACTTCCATTTTTTTCTAGTCTGCCGGTACTGGCTTTTGCACGCCCAAACACATTCCAGTGGATTCATCAGTTAATTTTATTTTTCACAAATACGCTGTTTATTAATTTAACTGCGTCATCTTTAACAATGGGTTCCAATAAAGAAATCTTGTTACAATTTGAAATCGTGCTACAACATTAATTGTAAATTGTAAATTGTAAGTCGGATCACTCAGGAATGGGGGTCGGTTGCCCCAAAGCACGGAAGCCTATTGGCTTATTGTACTTTTCCTGAGTGTCCTAGCTTAATCAAATAACCCCAGTCCCCTGGTGAGGGTTGTAAGGTTTTTGATTATATTTTCGCTGGGAAATTCCCTCATTGGGGTTGAGGCCCCAAAGAGGTTGTGCCTGCGCTGAGCGAGTGCTGGGCACTCAAATATTATGTGGGATGCTTTTTCGTCTGTCTCCTCACATAGTCTGCATTGGGTTGTTTGTTGTGTGACCCCTATGCGGTTTAGGTGGAAGCGCAGGGGGAGGAAGCCGGTTAATAGGCCGACTATTTGCCTCAGCTCTCTGCGGTTCAGTCTAAGGAGCTCCTCAGTAGTGTTGGAGTTGGGTCTGGCCATCATCCGTTTACTGTGAGCGTGTCCATCTATGCGTGACCATCTTTTGGTGGTCTGTGAGCGAACCCACCGGTTGATGGCCCCTCTGATGGTGGTTTTTGGTAGGCCGACCGCTGGTTCTGGGCCAGTGAAGGGTGTTTGAGAGCCCTTTCTGGCGAGTGAATCGGCGTTTTCGTTGCCTATAATTCCTCTATGGCCTGGCACCCACTCCAGAGTAACTCTGTTGTGTTTCGCCAGGGCGTTGAGGGTTTGCATACAGTCCCAGACCACTCTAGATGAGACGATGGGGGCTGTAAGTGCTTTTATTGATGCTTGGCTATCCGAGAGTATGCGGGTGTGGGATCCACGGTGTCCCCTCCTCAGGCTCTCAGAAGCCGCAGCATCAATTGCCACTATTTCTGCCTGGAATACAGAGGTGAAATTCCCCAGTGGGGTTGAAAAGTCCCACCTGGGTCCTGCCCCGTATACTCCGGCACCAGTGCCGTCATCCATTTTTGATCCATCTGTGTACCAGATTATATCATTGGAGCAGCATTTTTTCCAACCATGCCCCGCCCACATCAGCACGGATGCGTATGGGTGTGGTTGATGGAGGGTTTTTGGCATAACATCCGCCACCATGTCAAGTAGTGGTTCTTGTATAGCCTTTAGTATATTGGTATGGCCTGGGTGGGGTGTGTCCCGCCAGGTACCATTCCATTTCAGCCTCAGGGAGGCCATTGCGGCCTCCCCTTTAATGTAGATATCTATTGGGGGTAAGCCCAGTAGAATCTCCATGGCTGCAGTGGGTGTACCATGCATTGCACCTGTGATGGTTAGACAGGCCAGTCGTTGTACACTGGTAAGGGTTTGGCAGGCCCCTACCTGACTGACCTTCGGCCACCACACAGCGCAGCAGTACGTAAGAATGGGTCGTACTATCGCGGTATAAATCCAGTGGACCATCCGCGGCTGTAGGCCCCATGTTTTTCCGCAACTGCGTTTTGCGCACATAAGGGCTCCCTTGCCCCTATTTGCTATGTACTCGAGGTGTTTGTTCCAGGTGAGCGTTGCATCCAGGTAGACGCCCAGATACTTCACCCCACGCTGGAATGACACCTTTGAGTTGTAAAACCGGGGTTCTGAGAGACCTCTCAGATTCCTCCTTCTTGTGAATTGAACCAGCGTGGTTTTATTTGGGTTTACATTTAGGCCCTCTGTGCCACACCAGTCTTCCACTGCTTTCAGAGCTGACTGTGTCAGATCTGAGACTGTGCTGACAAAGGGACCCCTAACTAGGATTACCACATCATCAGCATAGCCCTGTACGTAGAGGCCTTGACCACTGAGTTTCTCCAGCAGAGAGTCCACAACAAGGTCCCACAGAAGGGGGGACAAAACCCCGCCCTGCGGGCAACCCCTTGCCACAGACATCCCCACGGACTCCCCAAGGAGCTCAGCCTCTACTGTCCTGCTAGTCAGCATGGTACTTATCCACCTACACAGGGTGGTGTTTGTTCCATGCCGGCGCGCTGAGTTTATAATTGAGTCTACAGAGGTATTGTCAAAAGCGCCCTCTATATCCAGAAATATACCTATGGCAAATTCTTTAGTTGCTAGCACCGATTCCACCTGTGACACCAGGTGGTGCAGTGCTGCCTCACAGGATTTGCCCGGTTGATAGGCAAACTGATTGGTGTGTAGAGGCCTCTCTGTGAGAGAGGTTTCCCTCAGATACCTATCAACCAGTTTCTCTAATGTCTTCAAAATGAAGGACGTTAGACAGATGGGTCTGAACGCCTTTGCCTGGTTGTACCAAGGTTTCCCTGGCTTAGGCAGAAAGATGACCCTTGCTTTGCTCCATCTTTGGGGTATTGTGCCTGTAGCCAGGCAGGCCCTAAAGAGTGCACTCAGGATCCTGGCTACCCCATGGCCCCCTTCCTGAAGCAGTTTGGGGATAATGCCATCTGGGCCCGGCGATTTGTATGGGCTGAAGGTGCTGATAGCCCACTTTGTGCGTTCAATGGAGACCACACCCTTTGCCACTTCCCAGTCTGCCCTGGTTGCTCTCATACCCTGAGCGCCGGTTGGTGGTTGAGGTGGGGGTCCCCGAACGTCAGTCACCGCCGAGCCAGGGAAGTGAGTCTCTAGTAGGAGCGCTAGAGTGTCCCCGGCTGTTGTGGTGTAGCTTCCATCTGGTTTAACTAGTGTGCCAATTGGATTGATAGGAGCCTTAGAAAGGACTCTTTGGAGTCTTGCACATTCCGAGGTTTTTTCCACCTCTTCACAGAACTTCCTCCATGTGTCCCTTTGTGATTTCCTTATAAGACTCCTGAGTTGGGCCAGCTTGGTCTTATAAGCGTCCCAGTTGCCCGTCTTTTGCGCCCTATTATATAGTTTGCGTGTTTCACGCCTAGTGACTTCTATTTCCCTATTCCACCAGGGGACCCCGGTGGTTGAGAGTTTAGTTGTCATAGGAGTGTGATTATTGAATGAGGTGAGTAGTGCCTCTTCTAATTCTCCCGCTACCGCCTCAATATCAACTATATTGTGTAATTTGGTCCGAGTTCCTCTCAACCAGCCCTCCACTTCCTCCCTATAGGCTTCCCAGTTCGTCTTCCGAGGATCGCGGTAGGATTGCTGCGTTTTACCCACACCTTGGATTTCCACAACAATATACCTATGATCCGAGTAGGAGGGAGTATCGGATACGAACCATTTCTTTATTCTTTGATCTAGTGGAGGGGTAATAATGGTAATGTCAAGGACCTCTTTCCTATTTATGGTGACAAATGTTGGTTTGTTTCCCCGGTTTGCTACATATAGATTACTAGCTACCAGGTAGTCAAACAAGCATCTACCTCTGGTGTTGGTGTCGGTGCTTCCCCAGGCAACATGGTGGGCGTTGGCATCCGCGCCGACTAGGAGCTGCACATTGTCCGTGCGGCATTTTTCGACAAGGTCCGGCACCTCCACGGGTGGTGGCCCCTCCGATGAGTTTCCCGGAAAGTAGGCTGAGGCAGTTATTATGTGCTCCCTTTGGCCATTTTCAGAGAGGGTTATCTTCACTGCTACTAAATCCCTGAAACAGAACTCAGACATAGTTAGTGAATTGATGTCATTTTTGACAAATACGCAGGCACGTACATCATCCACGCAATCGCGTTTGTAGATTAACTTACCTCCTGCGTTGTTGAGGCCCATGATTCTGCCCCGGTAGACCCAGGGTTCTTGAATCAGGGCGACGTCGTAGTTGCCAGCTGCGAGCAGCTGGCATAGGGCAGCTGTCGCCACCTTGTTATGCTGCAGGTTTATCTGAATGACCCGCAGCATCACTCGGTGGTGTGGACAGCTGCCTAAAGGTGACTCTCCGGGTGTGGAAGTGGGGTTTAAAGTTGTGCCCCTTCAACCATTCCAGAGAGCCCTTATCTATTTTCAGCACGAGCTCTAGCCCTCTCTCATCCGCTCGGCTGAACAAAAGGCGCCATTCCTTCGTTGAGAGTCCAGGATTCTGGATCTCAAACAAAGGAAGTAGCTTCCTTGCGTCGGATCGATCAAGGAAGTCGGTGGGGATCCAGACCCCAACCTTCACCTGATCCTCCAACAGCATTTTTGCGTGCCCCGTCCGGAGGGTGGCACCATCCCAAGGCCGCAGCACCCCAACCCTTTCCTCCAGCCAACCCTTCGACTGGCTGTTGGAGCAGGTCAGGTGGACCACACCATTGCTGGTATAGCCGTTTGTGAACTGCGGACCCTGGCCGGGCGCCTCCAGGAACGTTGCCTGCACTATTGCTCCCAGGACCAAGTTGGCTTCCACGTCCGATAGTCGTTCCACGGGGTGGTTGCCGTGTACTACGACCATCTTGGTGGTGGAGAGTGCACCGCTGTACCCGCCAGAGCTGTCACCCTGAGGTGATGCTCCGGATTGGGCCACGGTCTCTCCCCGTGCCTTCTTGATCCTAGGCATTGAGGCCGAGGGGGGGGTGGTGTGGGGGGTGCGTGGCCGTTTACCCGGCGTACTCGCCCCCACTCCACTCCCACCCGGTCCCACTGCCAGAGGTGGGCGGAAACCCGCTCCAGAGACGCCACCGGGTACAAGGGGTTCAACGCTGATTAGCGTTTCTGCCCCTTGTGAGGTGGTTGCTCCTTCACGGGTCCCCGTCGCTCCGGCATCAGGAACAGGCTTCCCCGACCTCTTTCTCCTACGAGGCTTAATGGGCTCCCCTCTATCGAGAGCCCTTTGTCTGGCCGCCTTCCTCAGCTGAGCGCCAGAGGGTCGGCGGCCCAAACTTTGTGTGCTGGTGGATTGCTCTTGAGAAGCGCCACCTGCGCCTGTGCAATCCATGGATGTCGGGGTTTGTTCAGCCCCAACTTCCGAGATTGCCATTTCTGTCAGTGAGGTGGAGAGTTCAGAGCAGCTCTCTTCCTCACTGACAGTGGTTGGTAAATGTAAATTTTTATTTTCGTTCTTCTTCGTTTTGATCCCACGAGAAGCTAGGGAAAGGGTCGTCCACCCATACAGAGCCCCGCATGTATAGGCAAGCCTAAGTACACCCAGGGGGTCGGCCGGTACCCTGGGGGCAGCCGTTAGATGTGCACATTGCCCTCTGCACCATGCAGACCATCAGCACGGCGTGTACACCTTGGTCTTGAGGGTTGTCTACTCTTAGTTGCCGTGTGCAATGGCCCACACCATCCAGTGATCAACACACTCCAAGGAGGTGCGATCGTGCAATAGATGGTGTGCGCCGCGGACTAAGCCCCCCCACCAACGGCAAGGTGGTAGACGCGAGGGGGTGCTACAACATTAAAAGGTAGAAATTCATTTTCCCCTTGAAATATCGTAGTCGCTCTAAGCGAAGGTTTTGTTTAACGATAAAGAAGAAACGACTCAAAATGGGAGCGTTTGTGGGGGACGTCAGTTTCATTGAAGTTTGTTGAACATCTACGGACCCGACTTTTTCAGGACGGATAGTAGGCCACGCCTCGTCTACGTATACGCATTATACTCCCAGAAAGCTTGTTTTTTGAATGATTTTTCTCCTATACCTTTTCAAAACCTGGAGTAGGTAGGTGCCTACTTACTTTAATCAATCCTCACGTTATCTTATTCGATGCTGAATTTAAATCGTACGAAATTAACGAGCGAATTGTCCGTCGAAAATTCTGTAAAAACAAATTGGCTCATCTTGCTGTTTTTTGTCTAATTTTGGATGAAAAGTTTCGCAGTTTTCTACAGGTTTGCCTTAGACCAAGTTCAGGACCACTTGTAGGGTATTGATCGTGACAAGTATTTGATATGTTAGCAGTTTCAAGTACGGCAAAAAGAAGTGGGTTCTTCGACATAAGTAGAGTATCTGTTGTGTAAGCAATCCCTCGCCACCACTCCAGTCGTCAACGCGTCCACTTCAGTATTTTGGATTAGGTACAGACAAGAAAAGCCTCCTTACGCAGTTCCAAGCAGTTTATTGATCATCATCGGTGCTTGTTCCATCGACATAATTATTTTTTATATCTCATAAATAGTAGTTAGGTATTAGGTACCCATAACCCGACTGCCTCAGTGATTTATTTATTTATTTACATTTTCTCGGGCTCAGGCCCAGTTATAATGAATAATGAAAAATTTCCAGTCATGCGGCATGGGTATAAGAGCGAATTTTCGGAGAAATATTCGTGCTATTGTGTAAAAAGATGATATGGCGATTTTAGCCTTTTTTAACGATATTTGACCCTTATAAAGTCAAATTTGACCCACTCTTTTTTGAGAAAAATATTTTCATCATCGAAACAGTCCCTCCTTCGGGAATCACCATCCCACACAACGTCAGATGAATTAATTGATTTTAGCCCTTAATACCCCAATTTTTGACACCAAAATTCCAAATTTGACCCCTATTCTGCATGAAAAACAACTAAGATGGTATTTTTCTGTCTTTCCTCATCCTTCCATACCACTTTCAGTGATTTTATATAAATTTTTCACGATATTAGCCGTTGTTACCGATTTTTGACCCTCTAAAAACTCAAATTTGACCTCCTTAGAATTTTCTGAAAATTGCTCATCTTCGAACTCATACTTTTGTTTGGTACTTTTTGGACCCACGAAAATTCTTTTTTTGGTTCTTCGAAATTCCTTTCCTTGGCAGGTTTGGAAAAACGCGTGGTTGGGGAAATAAACCGAATGAGATCGATTGAAAGGTATTTTCATATCGTTGAGGTGCAGTTACACACTAGGTAGGTACCTTAGGGTCATTCGTTGCTTTCGAAGTACACTATGTATATTATAATATTCTATTCTACTACAGTTTTTCATTATTAGACTCCTGTGGCTTGTTATATAGGTAAATTCCCGATATATTTGTCGAGACCTAATCGAACTATCGAATCGTTGCATTTGATCAGACAAAGAAGGGACTGTACTACTAATCTTATCTCTTTGAAACGCGTTTGCTTGTACCTTTTCCCTCTGAAATGTTTCTCTATCCTACATTTTGCTTACCCTGTATTATCCTTTGTCATGAAACGTTGAACAGCACCTTACGTCATACTCAGTTGTTCCACGAGTTATGTTTTCTGTTCGTTCACTTCTCCATTGTGACACGAGATATATTTGTTTTAAATTACCGATGTCTGTGCTTTCCCCATTAAACTATATTCGGGGAACATACATTATCATTTGCGTTTTCAGCGTCAAGATTATACTGACCACATTATTATAAGAACTGGTCAAGATTAGGTTTCCATAAATTCATTACAGTAATGTCTAAGATCTCGTATTTTTCTCCTCGTGTATCGCACCACCTGTTGTTCAATGTTGGTGTGGATTCAGCTTGTATGCGTGCGTGGAAGCAGATCTTCAAGGTTGGCCCAACCAGTTGTCCCCAGGTTTCCAAGAACCTACCTACCATGTAGTTCGGAATTCCTTGATAGGCCAGCTGTCTCAGTATAATTAATTCGCTGGCATGTTTCGTGTGAATTTCGAAAGTCTTATTGCGAATACTCCGAAACTCACTTTGTATTCCATTCGAAACTTTTTTTTGTTTGATATTTGGTGCTAATACGAACAAAAAACTAAATGTGGATTTTTGGATGAGGGGAGCTCATTTTCGTGGTAAAAAATTGATTTGTTTATTCTTCTTCACTGTACTGAATTATTGGAAACAGTTACATCATGGGTGTATAATATATATGTTGTTTGCTATTATGGAGTCACTACGGTTTTCCAAATTGTTGCGTTGGAAAAAAAATAGATTTATAATTTATCCAGATTGTGCCCAAAAATTATTGAATTGGGTATTCAATTTACCTAATATTTGAATCGGGTATTCAAATTTTGAAAATGATTTAGGTTGAGTCAAATCCTATCCTGGTTTGGTTAAGATGATAGAAGATACCGTAGTTTTTCAATCATTTAGTGTTTTGACATTGAAGATCATAAATAGATAGGTAACATTTAAAAGTAAACGGTCTTATTAAGCGAGTAAAATCAAGTGCTGCTTAACTCGGAGAATCACCCAGTATGTCCCTATCGGAATTATTGTGTAGTAAGTTCATCCAATTGTGAATCCAATAAGAAGAGGAGTCACATTACAAAATTTCACTTTCATTGTTCCACATTACAAAATTTCCCTTTCATTGTTTGATTTACTCTTTCATGAAATGTGTGAGGTAAATCCAGTTAGGATTTCCCTTCAGGGGTCATGTATTGGGCTCGCTGTCCAAATATGAATAAGGATAGTTTCTTATAGTTAACATAGGCCTTACGAGGAAGAGAGGTGGAGGGGAACCGAAGGTGAAAGCTTGTTAGGTGGGAGTGGAACCTATGGAGATCTCGATGGAAGTGGTACACGGCCAAGAAGTCTCGGCTCTTTTGAAATGAAAAAAATATCTCGCCATTACCTTACGTTACGACAGTAAATCGAAGATAATAACGTATCAAATTTGAACCGTTTCAACATCGAAATTTATCAGCTGGGAGGAAAGGCACCCACTGAAGGGGATTCCACGAGATATAGCTCGAGGTTTACCTGCGCAATATGAGTAGAATAAAATCATTGTTAATAATAGTTTTATTAGCCAGTAGTAGTTCAGTAGGTAGAGTAATTCAATAATCAAATTCGATCAGTTCAATTCAACTTCAGTGTTTCAGTGAAAAAAAGAATTGAGTGTACAATATAAAGCTCTTTTGTAGGAAAATATCTATATTTATGAATAAGAAATATAGTAATTAATGCATTTATTTAAGTGCTGTATATTTTGCATTGTACCAATAATACTAATTTATAACCTTGATGTTATAGACTTGTGACTCATCAAACAGTTACTGTAAAGTATTTATATGTACATTCACTGTGGAGTAGAGATTTATTTGAAATAATGCATTTCGATATCGGGTTAAAATACCAAAATATACATGAAACCCCCGTTTTGGGTTAGCATTGGGAGCCCCCCCCCCCCCCCCCCCCCCCCCCCACACACACACACAAATCCTAGATCCGCCATTTGGCACTATAGCAGTTCCTGAGATCCATGTTTTTTGTTTTCCCTCCATCATTACTTGATACTGAAAGTTATCCAAAACTGAATGGTTGGATGTCGTATTGTGTACGAATTTCTCATTCGTGTTGTGGACATTTTCGATGTGGGACACGGCGATGCAGGCAATTCGAAAAACCCAGGGCCGATCCAAACCTTCCGCTTCACCCTTCCCTTTCATAACATGGAATCAATAAAAGCACAACAGCTAAAGGGCACTGCGGCAGAAAATTAAATACGAAAGAGCGGTCTTACCGGGGGACACTGGAAATATAACCGCATCAAAGGGGCCCCTCTTTCCTCGCTAAAATGAGTTGATTTGGCATTGCCAACTGCTGCAGCATCAGTTACTGTAAAATAATGTTGAAAATGTGTTGGTAGCTATAAGTTACCGTCTACCATCATTATTGAACGGGATGAAAACTGTTGGCAACGGTACTAAACGCTTATGTTCCATACAGGGGTAGCTACTAGCGCTAGTACTACAATAATCAGCGCATTTAGATTCCCAAAACACAAGTGAGCCATTGATGGTAAAATGGTAGAATTAAAAATTACTGAACACTTATTCCGTCGTATAATCATTGGCTTTCGTATGGCCACAAAACTCGAGGGCTCCAACACAGGAATGACCTCGTTATTACCGAAATAGAGGCAGAACTGTAGAAATAGTTTTCATTTCTCGGCCAAGGGTATTTGAGTCCACCTTTTGGCCGCAAAGAGAACACAGAATCTATGCAATATGTAACAGCAATTACATCCTTCTATTCGTTTATCCGGATAAATTGGTTTCTGTTAGGTTATAGAATAAAGGTTCAAATTATGACCATATTGTATTAAGCATTTAAAATGGATCAGCGAGTAGTTGCATAGTCACTTCTTTTCATTCCTAGTCTCAAAACTGTACCTAATCATAATAATTATAAGTAAACTAATGTGCTGTAAACTAGTGTCATTATCAAGATTTTATGGAAATTATTCAGTACACAATCACTAAATGAAAACCATTGGTTTTTAAAATGTTTTTCGAATAGGTTGGTTTGAATTTTAAGTTGTTTGTTTGCCCATTCATTTTGACGTGAAAATTGGCTCTCCTACCACTTCCAATACTTTCCGAAACCACCGTGAGTTTTGCTGTCTACATTTCGTATTTTATTTGAATGTTGGTGCGAAGTGCCTAAAAAGGGCAGGGCCGATTATTAGTGGAAAAATAGTTTCTGTGAGTGTTCATTTCCTTGTTTAGGCTCAAAGTTTCGAGTGGAGATGTCAAACAGCTGGATTGTTATCTTGTCGGATTAGTCAGGAAGAGAATTTATTATCTTATCGACCCTTCTCCTTTTCTGTAATGTGTCTTTCCAACTTACCAAATCATGTTGAGTTATTGGAAAATACTTTTTACGGGTACATGCCGATCCTTTGTGGGGTACCTAACTACCTACCTAGTCTACATATATAACGAACCACGAATCTTGAAATATGATATAGTCTAGATATTTTCGTGTGTCTGTTGTACTTTGCCGTCAAGGGCTTCATGTTAGTAACTCAGCCACGCTCAAACGGCTGAAGCGAAATCGCTTAGGATTTTCTGTGTTGCTCGCGAAACTGTTTGAATAAAACAAGGGCAATTTCCGCCAATACCCATTTACCTGTTTGTTGAACATTATACACCGCGACATCTCGAGAAGAACAACCAGCCCGTCCTCATTATTATTGATAGGCATTCATATCACTCTCTAAGGGTACAGTCAATTTCAAGGCGAGCTCATAGGCTTTTCCACTCAAGACCGACTATGTTAGCTTATTGAATATTCAGTTGTGCTGAATCCCTTTCCCAGCATCGAGACGGGGCTGAATATTTATAGGGGAGCGGTCAAAATGAGTTTATAGCACGACCAAGAAGTACCTACCTACTAAATGATATTTTTAGCCACGGAAGGCTAATTTAAACACGGAATTATTTTTGCTACCAGTTTATTTGCGAGGCGGTTTGATAGATTAGTGCGAGTCATATTGCTGGAAAAAATATCGTATTCCGTGTTGTTTTCAATAATGGACTGCAAATGGCCAGTATAAACGTTTTTACTGATATGACATCACAAAATGTGTGCTACATTCGTAAACTCTGCTGTGAGAGTGAAAAAAAATCGTATTTTATTTTTTCTGAAGAATCTGGGTTTATCTCTGCTGGTTAAAATGCTGAAATCTGCAATACTATCTGCAACTGTCTGCCAAATTATAAAAAAATACATTGTATTGATTATTGCTTCAGTCTTCTTCACCGTCCAGCTCGAGTCTTGTGGAGCATTGAATCCATTTACATCTTCTTCGATGGTTTCCGCCCCCATAAGGTCGAAATAGAACTGTTGGTCACCTTAGGGGATTAGATGCATCATGTTTCTGACGTCATTTAAATCTTAGGATGAGCAACAGCCTTGCCCTGTAGCCAAAGAAGAGGCGGACGGAAAGACGAAAAATGAAAGTTTAGCTAAAGGGGTCCGGTGCCCCGAGAGTTGTCGCTTGGACTGTTGTTGAGAAATAAAATTGAAGCGTAGGAGTTGGACCCGACTTACTAAATTTTGTAAGTCGCACTCGTGTTTCACCATTTTGGTTTATCATTCTGTGAATAATACACCTACCTATGTATTCGCTCAGCAAAAAAATTGTATAAAACCCTCCCTCAAAACATTTTTTTTACGTTTCAAGGAGGGAGATTCCAAAAATGCCATATCCGTACGCCGTATCATCCATATCTACTTTATTTTCGGTCTAAAAAATTCGTTATTTTGCAAACTGGCTCCATTTGGGCCCTAGTTGTGTTCCGAAACTTTGCAGCCCGATCGAAATATACCCAAGGGTGTTATGCCTGAAAACTGGGTTTAAAAATAAGGCTTTTTTTCTACTACTAACATGAGCATGTGAGGTATCGTTTTATATGTTTTTTGTGACGAGGATACCGAATATGTAATCGATTTTGACCAGCGAGCGAAGAATTGAGGTTCTAACAAAGTTTCAGACTTAAATTTACGTTAAATTTTGGTCTAAAGTCGTCCTTCTTCCGCACACAGTTTGGGTCCCCATTTGGGAACACATTTTGATACTAGTTGTGCTCAGAAGCTCGGCAGCCCGATCGAAATACACCCAGGGGAAAAATGGGTGTAAAAATACGGTTTTTTTCTCGCGTTTTTAAGGAACATGAGCTTGTGAGGTATCGTTTTCCATATTTTTTAGGGCAAGAATACCGGATGAGAAGTTTATTTTGACCAAAGAGTGAAGAATTGAGGTTGTAACGAAAGTTCAGCTCCCAAAATTCATTTTTTATTAATCGAAAACCTGGGAAGTTTTCTGAAATCACCATAAATTTGAATAATAATACTGCAAGTAGTATCAACAGGTGAATCAAGACAATTAAATAGCACTATCAATGGGAAAAAAACGCTGCAGTCCTTGTCACATGGGCTTATTATTCTATTGGACATACCTACAGAAATGTTGGCTGTTCATTTATTGTATCTTTTATCTAAAATAATTTAAATAGCTATTTCTGGTGGTTTCCGCCAATTTTGGCTCCCAAAACTTGAATTAGGTACGCTCCTTTTTTTTCAAATTATCTTTGATCATTGATAGTACCATTTAATCGTCTTGATCCACGTGTTGACACTTTTTCTAGTGTTATTCTACAAATTGATGGTGATTTCAGACGATTTCCCAGGTTTATGACTCATAAAAAAATCAATTTTGGGAGCTGAACATTTGGTAGAACCTCGATTTTCCAGTTTTTGATCAAAATCGACTTCATATTCAGTCTTCTCGTCCCCAGAAACATGGAAAACGATACCTCAAAAGCTCATGTTACTAACATGTTACTAAAACACAAAAAGTACCTATTTTTATACACATTTTCACTCATAACACCCCTGGGTATATTCCGATCGGGCTGAAAAGTTTCGGGACACAACTAGGGCCCAAATGGAGCATGTGTGCAAAAGAACGACATTTTTAGACCAAAAATGAAGCCGGTACACGTTATACGGCGGACGGTCATTGCATTTTGGTTTATTATTCTGTGAATAATACACCTATGTATTCGCTCAGCAAAAAAATTTTAGAACACCCCCTCAAACTTTTTTTCTTTTCCGTTTCAAGGTGCGTAGATTCCAAAAATGCAATGTTCATCAGTTTGTATAATAACACTGGAAAAAGTGTCAACACGTGGATCAAGACGATTAAATGACTACCAATGATCAAAGATAGTTCACACAAAAAAAATTTGTGTTTTAGGGGCCAAAATTAATGGAAACCATCAGAAATAGCTATTTCGATTATTAACAGCCAACATTTCTGTATATGTCCAATAGAATAATAAACCCATGTGACAAGGACTTTGCAGCGTTTTTGGAATCTACACACCCTGAAACGTAAAAGAAAAAATTTTGAGGGGTTTTATAAAAATTTTTTGCTGAGCGAATACATAGGTGTATTATTCACAGAATAATAAACCAAAATATGAGTCTAATTCGTGTTTGGTGGGGGGGGGGGGATTGTTGGAAACCGTCAAAAATAGCTACCTATTTCAATTATTGCACATGAAAGAAACAATAAATGTACAGCCAGCATTTCTGTAGGTCAGTCCAGTAGAAAAATAAACTGATGAACTTCGCAGCGTTTTGAATAGAGGGCGTTAAAACCTACAAAATCTGAAAGCCCTTGTCAGGACGAATCCAACGGTACCCTTCATTCAATTTTGACCAGATTGTCGCTTGGACCCGTGTTGCATATCAACGCCCATTTAGAATTGAGGTGTCTTGTTTTCGTCTAGTACGTCAAGAAGTGTCGAAAATGGGCGGGGACGAGCCGTTGGAAAAAGAATCGAAGCGTTATTCCGGTGTTGGGTCGACTAGCAGAGACCTCTCTGCTGCGGAAACGGGAGTTCGCTCGGTGAACACACACGACCGCACACCGACTCCGTGGACTGCCACACACGTCCGACCAGCTCGCGATGCTCCAACGCTAATCAAATGAATTTTTAGCCTCTAACAAACGTTTTTCGAGCGGTCGAAGTCAGGCGCCAGGAGCTTTCACCAGCTGCTACTTATGAGTTCGTGTTCGTTGTTCCCGTAGACTCTCGTAGTCCACGAAACTCATTACCATCCGTGGTTTAAAGATGAATTTTAACCAAAGAACTTTTCGAAGTTTGATGAAACCCCTCATTCCATCATCAGTTCATCGTCATTTTCCTGAGTTTCTTTACAGCTTGTTTGGAAAACTACCACCTAAATCCAGCAACTCGTGCAATTGAGAATCATCATATATAGTACCTGGCATCAATCCATCGAATCTTTAGCAACCCTTCTGCTACCTAACACCTTCACTGACACACCTGTACCTATTTCCGTCATTATTTCTATAGTTAACGCACATTTTAAACTTCACTTCATCTCAATCATTTGTTCCTTATATTTAAAAAACGCTGCAAATCCCTGCACAAAGGTTTTATTTTGTACAGAATACCCTTCTGTTACAGATCACAGCACTGTGTATAGATAACCCGTCTATATAATATAATATGTACTATTCTATACATATTATGTAGATCGCAGACCCTCCGTAGGTTAGTACCTAACCCCGTACTCGTTACTAGGTACCTACCTAAATCACGAGTTAAATGTTGCTAAAATAATTCTGCCGATGACAAACAGTACCTAACAAAAAGAAACACACATCGAAGTTCTGAAAAGAAATTGTTGATGAGGAGTGAAAAAAGTTGCGAAAGTACCTACCACCAAACTCCAGCCCCTTCTACGTAGATGTTATAATAATAATAATAATTTACCGTTGAGTAATGATTTACCATCCTGTAGTAATAATTTACCCATCATTAATACTTCAACGTTTGTTCAAGTTTCACTACCTATCAACAAACTTCAAAAGAGCCATCATTTTTCAAATGAAATAATATCACAGAACAACCAACTCGACTTCATACTCCGCCTATAAAATCAGGTGATCCCTAGCAATGATTTTATCTCCGGCCAATTTCCTATTGTCGGCGCGTCCCTGGTGACGAGACTTGGTCTGATGTATACAATAAATTCATTCACCCTGGTGTCGAAAATGCCTGTCGGTGCAAACTTCGGGGCCTTACTGTGAACGAACGGCTGGACGTACGATGCTCCGGGTGGTCTTAAAAAACTCGCAAGTTCAAGAACTATTTAAAACCGTAAAAATATTTACGTAAAAAAATGGTATAGTCGTTTTGAAAATTTCAACCCCTATTTTGAAGCCCTTAGAGATGACTGACAGTAACGTCGAGCTTCGAGGACCAACTAGACCCCGAACGGAACATATAACCCGAATTTCATCAATTTTGATTCATGGTAACTAAGACAAGTGGCCCGTACGGCGGACAGACAGAAATATTTTTATTGCAGTTTTGGATTCTACATACCTTGAAACGTAAACCATCAAATTTTGAGGGGGGGTAAGAATTTTTTTTTTCATGCTCGATTCCAATGGTTCATTATTGAAAATAATGAACCAAAATCTCTAGTCATCCGTGTCAAGAACAAGTTGTTGCATTAAAATTTGGTACCAAATCGTTCAGCGCTGCATCAGCTTCTCCGAAAAATCAAGGAGAGTCACTGGATTGACACCTGTCAGTGTTGGTGAAACATATCCAACAACTGACCACCTGTTGCTGGAAAACCAGAGCAGGTTCCAGGAACTGTGGTGAGATCCTACCAATTCTTTCTAGTCATCTTTCTTCGCATGCATCTCAATTTCTAGTCAGGCTGTACATCACCATACCTACCACATAACTACCTTCTCTTTCTACGTATCTGGAGTTGTGCCCATCATCTTCACTCTTCTCATCATCTATACCTACTTTCTTCTTCTCGGATTTAATCTGGGAATTAAGACATTATATATCCACGTCAAGTTTGTCCCTACCAACTTCTTTCCTGTGATAAATTCTATGTCAGCTATACATCTATCTGTTCTAAGTGGCCACTAGTTACGAATTTATTCTAGTCACAATATTATCTTTAATGTCACAAGTTACCTCACTCACTGTTCAGTAAATTTGGTGAAACTTTGTTTATGGTTGTTAATGCCATTTGTTTCCCTAGCCATTACAGAGTCACATCATCTAGTCAGTGGTTATTTATTGTTATACTACAGTTTTTCTTCATTCAAATACAGTCCACTTTGTTAGTTCATTGCAATATCGAGCACTCAGCTTTCACAAATTCAGTATCTTCACTGTAGCCAAGAAGTAGGTACTGGGTTTTTCAAGCACAGCTCATCATCATGATGCAGAAATTTCTTCAAAACTACGCTATTCTATATCACTCCGGGAATGTTCGTCCGAGATTATACGATCCTATCAACGGATTGTGGTCACTTTGGAAAAGTACAAAATTTGTATTCTCCAAAATGGAAATCTCCGCTTCGCGTTTCTGATCTGAGCCGAACAAGTATCTCGAGTAACAAAAGAATCAACCCACTCACTCCACAAAAGAATAAGTTTGAGGAACGTTTCGGAATCTAGAAAACACGTACTTTTCACTAATATTATCTACGACTTTACATTAACTCAAACAAATGGAAACTTGAAATGTTTTTTTCGATAGGCGTTTTTCGTTATTCAGATAATTGCTGCATTCTCAAGGCTAAAATGAGTGGAAAGTACATGTTTTCCAGATTCCAAAATTCCTTATTTTTGTCAAGTTTTCGCCCAGTATTTAAATTCTGAAAATGGGGGCCAGTAACAAAGAACACCCTAATATGGCTCTGTGTCACTCTTTGTGTGTCCAAAAAAAAACGTTGTGTATTCATAACGGAAAGTATGGAAGCTGCAGTCTCTTATGAATTTGATCAACATTTTCGTTAGGACATTAGCAGACGTTATGTACTTGGAACGCGCATAACCACTGTACTTGTGTAAGCAACATGGTCTCAAGTGGTCGCATCCGAATTTCCTCCAAGTTCCAACCGTAATTCTGTCTATCTATGCAGCGAATTCTAGAATTGCTTGTTTCTTTTCCGTTGTATGGTAATTATGCCAGTAAATCAGTTTTTTCGTATGTTTGCTCGCACAGAATGGTCCAGCTCGAAGTCTGCGGCCATCGGAACTCCAATATAATACCAATTGGACGAATCGAGGAGAGGTAATCGGGGGTTGAGAGTGTGAATGGCGAGTAATTGTAGTAAAATATCTACCTATTATACTACTAGATGTTCCAATTGAATGAAATTGAGCGGTCCTACTTGGAATCGGTGATTATCACGCGGAAAATAGCTCTTGGGAGCCCTACTTAATACTCTCCTCATCAGCGCACGGGCTTTCATCATAACAATAAATTGATAGTGTTAGAACAGAGTACTCTTGTGTATATCTTTGTTTTATTATTATATTGAACTACTGCGGGACTAATTCGCAGCGTTTTTGGTGGGTAGGTACTCCATATTCGAAATGGACAGAATTCATCATCCACCCGCAAGGCAAACTTTGACATTCCAGCTGCTTTTATCTACTAAAGCGTCCGTTCCCTTCACCTAGTCCATTCTATCGATCCTGGCTCAACTTGATAAATAGCTATCAAGCTCTCGTTCGTTTCTTATGAACATAGAACCCGTAGAGTCGAGCGGAGTCATAAATTCTCCGTCGGGGTCCTTCGCATTGTTATTGAAAAACGAGGGTGATAACCGTCATCGAGTTTCTGAAGTCACCCGTTAACATAGTGTTAGCGAATACTCCGCTTGAAAACTCATATCCAAATTGTTATTTTCACTTGCCATTTCTCGTATTTAAGTTTCTTGTAATAGCTATAGTTATAAAAGGTGGCAGTTATAATTATAATTTTGGTTTGTTATTTTGAATCGATTTTTTTAAGGGTTTTAAAATGATTCCGAACTTCGGAATTTGTTGAGACCACCTGGAACACTGTGCGTCCAGCTTTGTTCACAATAAGGCCCTGAATTTTGCACCGAAAAGCTTCGTCAACATGATCGTGATGAAACGGTGTATTACACAGCCCAGATATCATTGCTAGGGAACAGCTGGATTACAGTCACGGGTGGTTGTATGAAATCATGTTGGTTGTTCTGTTATATTATTTCATTTGAAGAATGATGGTTATTTCGGATTTTGTTGATGAGTACTTTAGGAACTTTAAAAAACGTTATGCTTCATGAATAACAACAAATAATAAATTAATAATAAAATTATTGAATCCGCCGCATATTTAAGAAACTGTAATTCCCCGGCCGGATCCAATAGGTACTCGATTTAGGGCTTTCCTGGGGGGGGAGCTCAAGGGTAGGTATTGACCACAGAGGGAGATATCTATACAGGTAAATAATAAACTGATGTGTAATAATTTGCAGCTTTTTTGATTATTTAACTCCAGTTTATGGCACTTCAATCGGTACAAATGTATCTTAATCTTCACTCTGCGTTCATTAGTTACGTTTATTATTACCTGAACATAAGTGACTGCGGTGTTCGAGTTTGTCTATAGAGCGACATGTTTAAAAGCGCGTAGGAATCAAGAGGGCGCGAAAGCCGGGTTGCGGAGGGTTGATCGATAAATGGGCAGGTTTTAGGCTGAATGCGTATATACAGAATTTCGAGGGCTCCGTAGATTTAGCTTGGGAGAGTTCGGTCGGCGTAATCTGATGAAGCAGCTTTTGAGGCTGAACCCCAAAAGAGGGTGTACCGATGAGGGTCGACTCGAGTACGTTTGATGGTGGAAATAGGAGCATCCAAATCTTTACGTCTACGTACAGGTTCCTACCTTCATTTCCTGTGTGCAGTTGGTCCAAAATTAGTAGCAGTTACGTGCATTTTTGGAACATTTTTTCGACGCAAACCCGATTCTGAATCACTCCGATCCTGAACCATTCTGAATCCACCCCTAGATTTGAAAATTTGTTTATACCTACGTAGGTGTGAGCATGCACATATTCGTGTATACCTCCACCCAGACGATATTTAGGCCTTGGCTGATGGATATGTACCTAATAAATTCCAGGTTTCAACAAAATGATTGGATTGCAAAATTTCGAAGATAGGCAATTTTTGAGCGGGTCAGAAATCGACCCACTAAACCCACTGAAAGTGGCATAGAATGGTGACAAGAGAAAAGTTGCAGTCATGCAGCATGGCTATAAGAGCAATTTTTCAAGGAGATATTCGTGCTATTGTGTAAAAAGATGATATAGCGAGAAACCGTACCACTTTTCGTAAAGTTATGTAATTTTTTCGTGATTTTAGCCATTTTTACCGATTTTTGACCCTTATAAAGTCAAAGTTGACCCAGTTGACCAGTTTTTGACACCCCCCCCCCCCCCCCCCCATCTGAATTTGACCCCTGTTATGTGTGAAAAACAACTGAAATAGTATTTTTCTGTCTTTACTCGCCCTTCCATTACACTTTCAGTGTTTTTATAAAATTGTTCGCGATTTTAGTAGTTTTTACCGGTTTTTGACCCCTAAAAACTCATTTTTGACCCCTTTAGAATTTTTGAAAATTGCTCATCTTCGAAATCATCCTTTGTTTGGAGTACGAACGTTTTGGCGAAATTAGGAATTCTTATCATAATATGATATATAATATACGCTATATTCTATTATGTACCCAAGGACAGAGGAGTCTGGAAGCGACACAAACAAATATATATATATATATATATATGTATATAAATTTTTTTTTAATCGAGGAATGAATTCAGGATGCTCTGAAACGGATTTTCCTATGGAAAGTAAAATAATTCATGGACCCATTGCAGTAGTTTCATTTTCTTTGAAAATTCGCCAAACACCTATAATGTTTATTCCTCAAGTTCCATCTCATTCGGGTGAAATTCGTTTAGCCGCGATGGGTGAACTTTATCATTGTTGTGGCAGTGAAATACCAGAGAAGTACAGACCTTCAAATACCATAAATTTGAAAATGAACATGCTGTTTCGTGATTCTGATCAGTGTATCTTCAGGCATACATAAAACTGTTTTATTTCAGTAACGAAATTGGTTTATAAAGCTTTGTGGTGGTACATTGCTTGTTGTACTGGCAGAATACCTTAATTGACTTTCATCGTTGCTCTGTAAAAGAGCCCTTTTTCTTAGGAGTAAAAGGACCAAAGCGGGGGCGCTAAGGGGATTTTAGGGGTGTTGACTACAGTCCTCACAAAAAAAGGGGTAGGTTTGGGATTTCTAAGCGCTGTTAGCGATAGGTGTTCAGAATCTCCTTGCAGCTGGGGGCGGTCTGGCGGATGTTTTCAGTCCTTGTAGTACAACCGCCATTCCGACCCCCCCTGAGCTCTACGACCCGTCTCCCATACCGCGTGCAAGTGCTATGCTCAAATTGTTTTAGAACTGGGCCGTTTAGACGGTGGAACATTACTGTAAGCAAAATTTGTGAATATTTCAACAGTGAAGTGTACGGAATTATCTAGTGCACTCTTCGGTTTAATCAGAAATAATCCCAAAAAATACAGAAAAGTTCTAGTCATGCGATACAAGAGCGAATTTTCAAATAAATATTCGTGCTCTTGTGTAAAAAAAGATGATATAGCGGGAAACCATGTCATACCACTTTTCGTAAAAATTATATCATTTTTAGTGAATATTCAAAGCAAATGACTACTGCAATGGGTCCAAAATTTTCAGAACATGAATTTTTGAAATTTTTTATAGGCAAATTCGTTTCAGAGCATCCTGAATTCATCCCTAGATTTTAACAAAAATTTGTATGTCTGTATATATTTATTTAGTTATGGCGGTTTTCTCAGCCTCCTTTATTTATTTATTTGTATGCTACTTCAAACGATATCTTTTGTTCTTGGGTTCGTGATAAAAATTCAAAATTTCGCCAAAACGTTCGTGTTGCCAAACAAAAGAATGTGTTCGAAGGTGAGCAAAAATTCTAAGGGGGTTCAAATCTGATTTTAAGGGTCATACATCAGTAAAAACTGCTAAAATTGCGAACCATTTATATAAAATCATCGAAAATGGTATGGAGTAAAGACGGGAAAACACCATTTCAGTTGTTTTTCATACAGAATAGAGGTCAAATTTGGATTTTTAGTGGTCAAAAATTGGCATAAAATCAATATTAATTCACCTGACGTTGTGTGGTATTGTGATTCACGACGGAGGGACCATTTCGATGATGAAAATATTCTTCTAAAAAAAGAGTGGGTCAGATTTGACTGTATAAGGGTCAAAAATCGGTAAAAATTATATAATTTTACGAAAAGGGGTACCTGTGGTTTCTCGCTGTATCATCTCTTTACACAATAGCACGAATATTTCTTTGAAAATTCGCTCTTATAGCCATGCTTCGTGACTGGAACTTCAGTGATTTTAGCCATTATTACCGATTTCTGGCTCTTGCAAAGTCAAATTTGACCCACTCTTTTTTGAGAAAAATATTTTTATTATCGAAATAGTCTCTCCGTCGTGAATCACCTTCCCACACAACGTCAGGTGATGTTGATTTTAGCCTTGATACAAATTTTCGACCCTCAAAAATCCAAATATTACGCCTATTCTGTGTGAAAAACAACTTAAACGTATTTTTCTGTCGTTACTCACCCTTCTATACCACTTTCTGTGGTTGTATATCAACTGTTCGCAATTCTAGCTGTTATTACCGATTTTTTACCCCCCTTAGAATTTTGAAAATTGCTCGCTCATCTTCGAACTCATCCTTTTGTTTGGCTTTGGCAGTACCGACATTTTGGCGAAATTTGGAATGTTATCATGTAACCATGGTGAGGTATCGTCTGGAGTGATGAATTTCAAAAATTCTTGTTATGAAAATTTTGAACCCATTCCTACAGCTTCATTTTCTTCGAAAATTCGTTTAAAAAAAGACTTTCGGACCCACGTCCTCTGACAAAAAACGGTAGTACTATGATGGTACCATTTATTTCCGTCGGTCCTTCTTATTTCCAAATTAGTCAACTACATCCTGATCAATAGCAATAAAATAGACGTCAGCAAAATTGGATGAATAGTATACAAATGGAATTTTGAAAACAAAAGATCCCCATTGAAGTGTACCCTTCAATCAGAAACAAATTTTTACGATTCCCGAGACGGTGTTCAGCAGGTTGGTCCTTAAGACCTAAATCTACAGTGCTCAAACCTAAACCCATTCCTGCTGACTCAGTATACAGGTAGTATTTGGGAGTTTGTGCAGGCCATCCATCATACGGCTCCCTGTGACATTAATACCTCTAATGGCGGGTCCCGTTGGTAGGTACCTGCTTGCAGTGATCTTCACAGTGAAAGTAGCTATGGCTAAAAATCAAGTTTTGCCTCCATATTTCGCTCTGCTCTTCTTGGATTTCATTCATAGACTTATGTATGTTTACATTCCAAACGAGTTCACAGTTATTTTGGGCCTCGAGATGTTACTACTTTTTTGTAGTTGAAGTAGCTGTAGAATAAAAGCCCCCCCCCCCCCCCCCCCCCGTTGTATGGTCCAGTGTGAAAAAATCCAGGGTTAAAAAAAAAACGCTGCAAAGTCCTTGTCACATGGGTTTATTATTCTATTGGACATACCTACAGAAAGGTTGGCTGTTCATTAATTGTTTCTTTCATGCGTAATAATCGAAATAGCTACTTCTGATGGTTTCCATTAATTTTGGCCCCCAAAACACAAATTAGGTACGCTCTTTTTTTTCTTTTTTTTTAAACTATCTTTGATCATTGGTAGTGCCATTTAATCGTCCTGAACCACGTCTTGACACTTTTTCCAGTGTTATTATACAAACTGATGGTGATTTCAGACGATTTCCCAGGTTTTTCACTCATAAAAAATCAATTCTGGGAGCTGAACATTTGATAGAACTCAATTTTCCACTCTTTGGTCAAAATCGACTTCATATTCGGTCTTCTCGTCCCCAAAAACATAGAAAACGATATCTCAGAAGCTCATGTTACCAATATGTTGCTAAAACGTAAAAAGTACCTATTTTTACACACATTTTCACTCATAACACCCTTGGGTATATTCCGATCGGGCTGAAAAGTTTCGGGACACAACTAGGGCCCAAATGGAGCATGTGTGCGAAAGAACGATTTTTTTAGACCGAAAATGAAGCCTGTACACGTGATACGGCGGACGGCGTACGGCGGACGGACATTGCATTTTTGGAATCTAAGCACCTTGAAACGGAAAAGAAAAAAGTTTGAGGGGGTGTTATAAAAATTTTTTGCTGAGCGAATACATAGGTGTATTATTCACAGAATAATAAACCAAAAACCTTCGCCGGTTATACCGGATTTTTTGTTATTACGGTGAAAATTGGCCGGATAGAACCAGTAGTCCTTCTCTATTGTGTTTTTCCCCTGATTCAGTGAGGAAAACGCAGTTGGGACCTTGATTTCGGCACTTGCAAACAGCTGGAAGACAGGGTGCTTGTGACGAGGAATCAAGTTAGTGTTAAAAGCAGTAAGCACCTTGAGAAAAGCAGTCGAGGAAAATGAAGAGTTAGTTCACATCTGGAGTTCCAACGAGTTGTTATGCATAATAATTCTTTCCCTAGTTTACACCGTCTTGAAGCCGATCTGCCCTCTAGAGCAGACACAAATAAGGATTTTTTTTAAAAACTCGACAAAGTAGAAAAATACTGTCGCTTTTCATTCAGTTCTGTTGCACCTGTACCATTGTTGTAGGTACCTCATATCCGGTTAACTTTTAGCGAATTTTCAAAGAAAATGAAGCTATTGCAATGGCTTCGAAATTTAAATAATATAAATTTTTGGAAATTTTCTTCATAGAAATCCGTTTCAGACCATTCTAAAACGATTCCTGAAATTTAACACTTTTTTATATGTATATATATATATATTTATATATATATTTATTTATTTATATATGTGTCACTCCAGACGATAACTCTCGATAGAATTGAGATAAACAGCTCAAATTTGCACAAAAAATCTATCTTGGCAATCGAAAGGCTAAGTTCGAAGATGGGCGAAATTGGCCTACTCTAAGGAGGGTTTTGGCGCATTTAAAGTGCGCAAAAATTACCCAAAAATCCCCAAAATGTTATTTTCCAACAAGTGACCCATCATTTTAAAGGTTTTTGCACGCTGAACACGATGGTGGAATCGGATTTTAGATATCTTGATCCGTTCTCAAATTAGAGCATTTAAAGTGCGCAATAATTACCCAAAAATCCCCAAAATGTTATTTTCTAACAAGTGACCCCTCATTTTAAAGGTTTTTGCACGCTGAACACGATGGTGGAATCGGATTTTAGATATCTTGATCCGTTCTCAAATTAGAGCATTTAAAGTGCGCAAAAATTACCCAAAAATCCCCAAAATGTTATTTTCCAACAAGTGACCCCTCATTTTAAAGGTTTTTGCACGCTGAACACGATGGTGGAATCGGATTTTAGATATCTTGATCCGTTCTCAAATTAGAGCATTTAAAGTGCGCAAAAATTACCCAAAAATCCCCAAAATGTTATTTTCTAACAAGTGACCCCTCATTTTAAAGGTTTTTGCACGCTGAACACGATAGTGAAATCGGATTTTAGATATCTAAATCCGTTCTTAAATTAGAGCATTTAAAGTGCGCAAAAATTACCCAAAACTAGGATAATCTTTAAACTCTTACCCCCCCCCCCCCACCCCCTTAGAGTGGTCAGATTGAAATATGTGAGAAGTATTAATTGAAGACGAGAGTTCGAAGCAAAAAAGGGGGAGGCAAACGATTAGTACAACTCCTTGAATTTACCCACAGCGATCAAATAAATAAGCACTTAGTACAATTACGTAATAAACAAACGGTAGAATCAGGATGGACAAAACGTACAAATTAAAATAAATACGAAGAGAATATACATAGAAAACCAAATTTTAGACCGAAGTTTTCCTTTATTCAAAACCATAGCCATTAATTCGAATATTTCTTTGAAAATTCGCTCATTAAGTCATGCTGCATGACTGGTTTTTTTTTCCGTCACACTGTTCTGACGACATACCTGCATACAGTTTTGTGCATTTCTAATTCTTATTTTTGCCGGCGAATTTCGTTTTAGCGAATTTTAGCGAATTTTCGAAGAAAAGGAAGCTATTGTTCTCGGTCCAAAATTTTTAAAACTCGAATTTCCGAAAGATTTTTATACCAAAATCCGTTTCAGACCATCCTGAATTCACTGCCGAAAGACACCAAAAACTATATGTATATATATATATATTTATATATATATTTATATATATATTTATATATTTATATATTTATATATTTATATATTAGTAGTAAGTGGGTACGTTGGGGACACTTTCACTTGACTCTCTGATGTTTTTTATTTCCACTTGAATCTCTGATGTTTTTTATTTTCACTTGACTCTCTGATGTTTTTTATTTCCACTTGAATCTCTGATGTTTTTTATTTTCACTTGACTCTCTGATGCTTTTTATTTTCACTTGAATCTCTGATAAAACTTTTTTAACACAAAACATCAGAACCAGTGACTTTTTCATTTATCGACTTAAATCCCTGATAAAATTTTTTTAAACACAAAACATCAGAACCAGTGACTTTTTCTTTTGGGGGGTTAGTTAAAAGAATAACTTTTATAATAAAAATGAGTAAAAGCGCATTATTACAAAAACTTAATTTTGAACAAACATACAACAAACTCTCGGATTTGGTTGAGGGAAAGTCTTACCAGATTCTCGGTGGAGAATTTAAGAAAACAAAAAACGGTGGAGCTATTCTCCTCAACTTGGAGAACGATTTTAATGTTTATTTACCATCTCGATACAACGATATGTTAACTAAAAACGATTTAACTAAAATGGTTAAGGACCAAGTTAAAATCGTTTATAATGGTATGAAAAAATATAACGGAAAAGATATGCATGCTTTAAAATTCGTAGAATGACATGCATAACATCAAGTTTGTTTAATTATTAATTTTAATAAAAAAATGTTTTATTGGAATTTTTCCACTAAAACAATAATATTATACTAAGTTGTTAAAATATTTTAATTTAAGGCGTTCATTTTTTTTTTCAAGTGAAAAAACAAGAATGTGTCCCCAACGTACCCACTTACTACTGATTTTTATATAAAGAGCTTCTTAAATGTTTACGTTTAATACCCCCAAGGTAAAGTATCAATAATATCGGTTTCCAGCTTTTATTTCGTATGAGATTCTGCGGTCGGTTTTCCGACCGCGGAGCTCTTTAAACAGAATTTTTGTACGGTCTCGACTATTCCAGTGTTTATTATTGTTTATTGTTATTTCCTTTTCCAAAACTTAGACTTACAATAATTATACATTGTGTTTTTTATAGGGGTTCCCTATAAAAACTGACTTGAAACTTATTTTTACACATTTTTTATCTTGAATACTTTTAAACTCTGCTCTGAAGCTCCGATAATTCTGTGATTGATTCCAGTTTCATTTATAATGTAGATGAAAACTAGAGCTATTAAAAATATTATAATTACGAATATCTTATCGATACACAATGAAAGGTTCAAACAGAACATATTTATTATAAAAAATTTCGTAAGTTGTAATTCCTCGGGATAAAAACCGATATTGATATAAAGAGCTTCTTAAATGTTTACGTTTAATATCCCCAAGGTAAAGTATCAATAATATCGGTTTCTTTGTTTTCAATTATATTTCGTTTATCATACAGAAATCTAAACTCTTTTTCCACTTCTTTGTTTACTAATGTTTTATCTTTTACATTTCGCGTAATCATGTTAAATTTAAGCTTAACGTTGTTTATTTCTTTCGTTAAAACTTTGTTCATAGTTTCTCTATTTAATGATTTGCCGTTTTGGTAATTTAAAGTAAATCCTTTAATTTTAATAGTTTCTTTCCCTTGATTGGTTATATAAGAGTAACTCTTTGGACCAGTACTAAGCCATTCTACGATGTGATTATTTTTTCCCAATTCATCAGTCCACTCACCTAACATACAACCTGTTTTTACAAGAGTTTTTCCATCATCAATGTAAACAATACTATCAGTATCATAATACGCGACATTATCTCCCAATTTATCAAGCATATCATATAGTCTCAATCTTGCATTTGATGTAGTAAAAGCCGCAACGAAAACATTTGTTGAAAAACTATCTTCGATGTATTGATTCAAAAATTTATAAGATATTTGTACGATGTTGTCATTCAGAAAATGGCATGAGCCAATTTCTAGTCTGTCATCTAAAAGTATATCGTACCATCTTTTTACATCTATAATGTATTCAGATTGTGACATGTTCAATCTTTGTCCAAACTTCCCCCACAAAGAATTCAAACAAATCTTTGCTACTGCTCTTCGTCCAGGATTTGGTTGAATTCTTTCTTTTTCTAAATCTATATCGAGACTTTCTTTAATGCTTTTTATATATTCTTCAATAGTTTCAAAGTCGCTTTCCCACGGGCTAGTCTCTAGTTTTATTTTCATAAATTTTTTTACATATTCTTTGAACAATTCATTACTTTTTTCTTTGAAATGCCATACTTCGTAAATTTCTTGAATCTTATAACCTTTTTCAATAGCTTTATTTACTTCATCTGTAGTCCAAGTATCAACCAGAGCTCTTTCATTTTCATCGTGTGAACAAGTATTACATTTATCTTCAAAACATTTTTCGCATAAAATAAATAGAAGTTTATCTCTTTTGATCGGGAGAACTGGGTGATATAATTTTTTAGGAGGTAATATTTTACATTTGATTAAACCGTACCAATTTTCATCATATTTCTCAGGTTTATGAATTTTTGTTGGATGACCTAAGGGATAATAATCGAAATATTGAACTGTTGGATACAAACTACAAACATCGATATATCTTAATTTTTTATTTACGACTTTCAGCTTACTAGCATTCGTTCTACCGCCATAGAACGCATCTCTAGGATTTAATGGTTCAATAACCCTTATATTTTTATTTAATGATGATTTATAAGCTTCCGATTTTAACCAAATACATTCCCACTTTTCTATCAATTTAAAACCGGCATTTTTTATTTGATTACTCCTTTGATTAGTTTTTTCTAACAAATCACCCATAGTTTCATTGTTTACATTATTAATAGTATCTTCGTGGAAACATTTTTGACATCCATGCCAAAAACAACCATGATACTGGTACACGGTATTTGTTATTTTATCGTAGCCATCAACCTTTGCTCCACAAATTGTAACTTCTCCACCGTTTAAAGCATGTTGTACATTTTTAAAATTACTAAGCCAAGCTATTGAACCTTTACTAAATGTTTCTTTTCTAATTTCTTTATTCACAGCGATAGTATTTTCTTTGAGATGCATTGACCGAAAAATGGCCATGCAAACACTCGCTATAGTTAAATATTGGAAAGGATCGATATTAGCTATGTCTAAAAATTGCTTCCTAAATTCAATACAGCCCCTTCGCAAAATATCGACATCTGATTCACAATATTCTAATATTTCTTTCTGAAAGTCGAATATATAATTTTCCTTTACTTTTTCAGCGTGCCATTTCAAAAATGCTTTTCTTACTTCGGGTTTCATTGAATCAGGCCCATAAAATTTAGTATCAGGAATTGGCCCAACGTAATTTTGATTATCTCGAGTATTGAAATAATGGGGAAAATATCCTTTTTTTAGTTCTGTTAATCCGAACGTTTTTGGAAAAGCAGATAACGGAGATGCAACGAAGTTAGAGCTATCGATTATTCTTATTATTCCTTTAATTTCTAATAACATTAGTTTAGTTCCATTATAAATAGTGTAAGGTTTCAGAGTATTTTCGACGCAGTATTTCAAAATGAATTGAGAATCATATCCTTTTGCATAATGTGCTATGGCAGTGTATCCTTTGTGTTCTTTAGAAATTAGCCACTTGCAAAATTCTTCGTTAGTTTTGAAATTCATTTTGGTTCCATCGAAATAATTTTGAACAATTACATTCGGCACGTGAACACCGGTTTCCTGCATTGCTTCGTAATCAAATGTTATGTATTTTTCGGTGTAAGTACAACTTTCGAGTTTCTTACTGGATTGCTTATTACAAACGCAAGGCCCAGTACAATACCCGCCGTTTGACCGTCTTGCTAACATAAAACATTCATGATTACCTATATCGTCGAATATTTCTTGACAGTTTCGACATTTTCCAGAACCACATCTATGTTCGTCGGTTCTTTTGCAAATTTTCCCGCAGTTTAAACATTTATAGGTTATTTTACAAACTTCTTTATGATTTTTAAAGCAATTATCATTATAACAATAACGGTTACAATCGTTACAGAATATTTTATTTTTATCTTTTTCATCGTGTTGTATTTGTTTACAGAGTGTACAGACATTTTTATTTCTAGTCATTTTGCATTCGTGTTTGTTATTGTTATTATAAGGAGTATCACATTTTTTACAGTAATAAGATGAAGCGTAAAAGGCTGCTACACTATTAATCACGTCAAAATGATTTCCGTTTTTATAAAGATAAATTATAGTATCTTTCTTTTCTCCTTCGTAAATAACGGTATTGAAATTTTCGGCGCAGATAACTTTAACTTGAATGTCTAATAATTCTTCAACAACTTTGATATCTTGCAATGTGAAACCTTCCTCGGTGTATGAACCCATTTTTTCGCAAAGTTCTGTGGCTAATTTTGTTTGAATTTTTCGGCCCTTTCTTAAAACTTTTATATCGTTTTTTGTAAGTTTTCTACCGAAAATTTTATTAGTATGATAAGTTAACGCGGTAATTATGGCTCTTGGACAACACAGATTATCGGAATTTTTTATTTGAGTAATACATTGTTTCGTATGTTTACTTTTGGCTAAGTTCAATATTTTGGCGCCTTTTGCTCCTCTCGGTAAATTAATGATTTTAATGTGAAACGTAGTATTTGTTATGTCAACGTATTCGTTGGAACTAATAATGTTGCTTACGTGTTGGATAAATTCTTTAGCTTGTATACGAGATAAAACATTTGATTTACTACTTAAATCTTTCGATATATCATGGTGAAAATGAGGGTTTTGGGCAACGATCATAATTTTATCCCCGGTTTGGAAATTAGATTTTTCTTTAGCCAAATTTAACATAGCAAATACAGCTTTTTCGACTTGTATGATATTAGATAATTTTATAGTATAATCGATTTCTGTAGTTTTAAATTTTTTAATGAATCGAGATTTAGTTTCTATAATAGTAAAAGGAGATTTTCGTTTTTCTTTGTTTTCATTAATCAAGTCATCGTCGAAATTGAACATTTTTACTGTTTTTACTTTAAATGCATGCCCTTGTGGGTGCATTAGATGTTCGATGATATTGATTTTTTTATTCGGTTTTTTAATTTTAATATGTTTTTCTTTAGCTATTTCGCGTAGTTCTTTAACAGTTAGTTTTTCTAGATCACTTTTCTTAAAGTATACATTTTTAATATCATTTAAAGCTGTAATAAGATTATTTTTCTTCATTGTATAAATACCTTTTAAATTGTAATCTTTCGCTTCATTTCTCAAATCTTTAACTCTGAATCCTTTCTCAATGGTTCTTTGTCGAGGTTTAAGAGTTCGGTCAGGGTCGTTTTTCTCATGGCTCTTAGACTTTAGGTGTCTAGCCCAATTTTTATAGGTGATGTTAACATCGCACTTTTCACAATGTTTTTTAATATTATCCATTTTATTATAGGATATATAATTTTTTTTCGTATCGTTCATTTTTATTAGAAAAGAGATTCCTTTAACTAACCCCTCATTTTTTTTATCCACCCACTTTTTCTTTTTGTCTATTCTTGTATGGATACTACTTATCATAGGATGGATAATGAACCAGTTAGCAACATGAGCTCGTTGTGTTCATTTTATTTATATAAAAGAAATCTTTTATATAAATCATTTTATTCATAATTCTAGAATTCTGTTTTTTGTAGTTCTTGAGCATAGAAAGATCCTTCAATCTCTTCGTCGTTTAAATCTTTGATTTTGTATGTTATTGGATTAGTAGAGAGAATATCAGAAACCACAAAAATTTCTCTGGTCCAATTTGCTTCATATTTATTTACAAAAGTTTTTTTAAATCTTTTGATGCGAACCCTATCACCAACACTGAATTTAACTTTCTGTAAATTTTTTTTGTTTCCAAATAATCGTACTGTAACGTCATTTTGATTTAATTTTGTGACTTCTGATGGTTTCATACCAATAGATCTATGAAAATCTTTATAATTGTATTCATTAATTAAATCCTGTAGAAAATCAACCCATTTTTTATCATTCTCAACTTCAAAAAGAATTTTCATTTTACCATTCAATGTACGATTAAATCTTTCAATAATGGCAGATTTTTCTTCATTCTGTGTATGATACATTTTTATTTGGTGATTTTTCAGAAAATCTTTGAAAAGTTTATTTTCAAACTCCAATCCTTTATCCGTATGAAGCAAATTGGGGGCATTATGATTTTGAGATTTTGCTTTTTCTATTATTTTCTCAAAAGCTTTAACAACATTTTTTCCATCCTTTTTCTTCAAGGGTAAGGCCCATGCAAATTTTGAAAATGTATCGATAACATTAAGCATATAGCCGTATCCATCATTCTCTTTTTCATAATTTTTCATGATTATCAAATCAGCAGCCCACAAATCATCAATACCTTTAGTAAATATTGTCCTTTTTTGAAATTTATTTCTTATTGGCTTGTGTAATTCTTTAGCAAGAGATAATTTTTCATCATCATTCAGATCTTCTACTACAGGTTCTTCAGAATTTTCTTTCTCAGGTGAAGTGATAAATTTACTCTTTTTGGTTTTACATTTTGAGCATTTAGCAGCCACTCTCCATCTTCCGTTTACCGTTTGTATTTTTTCTGCATCAATATTATTGGTTCTCTTCTTACATTTATGACAATAAATAGGATCAGTTAAATCATTATCCATTTTATTATAGGAAAAAAAGGTTTTTTATGAGAAATATCTCATAAAAAAGAAGCTCCTCACTCACTCTTCAATCAAATTCAAATAAACTGTAACATTTTCAAATTGCAGCTCATCTCCATTTTCATTTCTACATGATAGTTTAATCTCTTTAATATCTCTCATTCCTTCTCGTATAGGGCTGTAAAGAATCTTTTTATTTGTTTCCATATAAATAGTATTGGGGAGAATCTGTTTCTCTATCAAAGATACATGCAGTAATTCATGTTCGCTATGAAGATGGGAATGTTCATCATGATTAGCAAAACTATAATCAATAATATTACAATGCCATTCAATTAACGAAATAGGTTTGATTAACTTTGGGTTGTCTTCAGAATAGTAGTCCTTATTAACTTCAAAATAATCCCCAGGTGTTTTACATTGTTTAAAATCAAATAGTTCACAGAAATTTCCAAAACGTAAAATTTCAATTAAAACAGGAGATTTAAGAAAAAATCTATTACGATTTGTAGTGTAGTCTACTTTAAAAACCAAACTTTCAGGTTTTATTTTTTTTAATGTGTCAATTTGTGATTTATATAATGTTTTATTCTTTTCAAAACCCTCCATGAGTTCAGTTATATAACTTTTTATTTTTAAATATAATTCTCTTCTAAACGTCTCAACAGTAAATGTGCCATCTAACACATACTCGTGATGATACCATACATCTGTAATAAGCAATTTTAATGATATCAATACATCTTTTACTTGAAATGAAAGAGAAGGTGAAGTAAATAATAACTTTACTATTCCAAGTTTATAATTTTTATTGGGATTTAGAACAATTTTTTGAGCAAAAGTTATTTTTAGATCTTGGTGTTTATCAGAAATCTTTATTAGAGTCATGCTTTTATTATAGGAAAAAAAGTTTTTTTATAAGATGTGAATCTTATAAAAAATTAATATACACCCATCCCAAAGAATCTTTTGGTTTTCATAGCAGTTTTTACTGTAGCAGCCCCCAATTTTTCACCGATATTTGTTGAACTTTTCATAATTTTATCAGCTTCTACTTCCAATTTTTTATCAGCAAGATGCCTATCACTAGTTTTCTCATGATCTCTGTAAAAAATGTCATGTTGTTTACAGGCTTTATCAAGACTATTTATACCTTCATCACCTCTATTTAATCTCTTATCCAATTTAGTAAATGGTCCACAATATTGATAACCACCTGGGAGATGCATTTCTGGAATAACAGGCCCAAGTTTATTAAGAATAGTATTGAAAATACCAGAACCATTTTTTATCATATTTTTGGGTAAATTATTAATAATTTTAATCAAGTATTCAGTTCCTTTGGGTTTATCAATATCTTTCTCCAGTTGATCTTTAATGAAATTTATAATTCCCAATTTTTCATTGTGAAAATTATTATTTCCTGCCTGCTCTTGCGCATACAAATAGTATAGTCTTTGTGTAAGTTGATTCAAATTATCTATATATTTAAATTCTACAGGATTTTCAGTATATTTAATCAACCCAGTGCCAATCTTTTTCTTTTTACTATACTCCCAGATAGGTTTTATGATTTCTTTCCATTTTTTACTAACACTTGATTTTGGTTGTTTAGATTCGGGATTATTATTTTGAAACATGCTATCTGTTTGAATGAGGATTTTTGTATAAGCTTTAAAGTCTTCATTAGTGTATTCATCTTTGGATGGAATATCAGAAGCTATGGGTTTTGTTAAGAGCTTCCATAAGCCTTCAGTACCGGAATATTTCATTTTTTCTATTTCAATATCATTTCCATTTACCCGTATCTGTTTATTTCCAATAAAGATATGATTTTTTAAAGGGTATATTCCAAATTGTCTATCAGGATGAAGAATATATAATTCTGCAATTGGTCCAATACCTAAAGGACCTACAGAAGAGTTTGGTAATTTAACACTTTTTTGTAAAATTGTTTCCATTTCATAATCCCTATCTGCATTGTCACTTGAAAAGCTTTGATTTAAAGTATCTTCAGTATCATTATCAATACTTTTAACCTCGTCATCAACATCTTTAAAAGTAACTTTTTTAGGCGAACTGATAGCCAAGGGGTTAATTGTTTTTATTACAGGAATGAGTTCTAATTTTTTACCAAGATCTTCATCAGTCTGTTTCACTGCTTTTTCTACCTTATCTAATCGTGAAGTTATAGGTTCATAAGCCTTTTCTCTTGTTTCCTTATCAGATGCTTGGTTAACCCTTTCTTGTTTTGCTAATTTCTGTAAATTTTTCTTGAGTTTAATCGATTTATTAGCTTCAGCCACAGTCATGGGCTTACGTTTTGGTTTTGTGAAAATTATTTGTTCATCTTCAGAGGGTTGATCAATCTTTTTGATTTCTCTAAGTTTCGCTTCTTTTTCTTTCATCACTTCATTTTGCGCTTCTTTGAATTTCTGTCTAAGCGCTTGTTGTACAGTAATTTTTGTTGTCATGTTTTTATTATAGGAAAAATTTTTTTTTAAAATCGGTCAAACGTTAAAACGTTAAAACGTTCAAACGCTCAAACGCTTAGGAACGCTATTTTTGCGTTTTTAAGCGTTTCCCAAGGCGATGTTTTAAGCGTTTCCCAAGGCGATGTTTTAAGCGTTTCCCAAGGCGATTTTTGAAGTTATCCATGTAGCGTTTTTATAGGGAATCCCTATAAAAAACAAACTTAAAATCTATATTTTTTATCTAAAATATTTCACCAAATTTCTTTCGGTAACGTCCGTTACTGCGTTTCTTTGTTAGGTCAATCGTTAGAAAACCAAAGTCCTCATCCCAACTAGAATAGCATAATTCTTTGAATTGATCATAAGTGAAATCACTTCCCACATATTCATCATAAATATCTCGCATGTATCTTGGTCCTTGTCTAAATACACATAAAAAATTAATATTGTTTCTAATGAGTTGTTTATCAACTTTTGACCATGATTGTGTCAAGTAAACACACGAGATTTTCTTATGACGCCCTCTCACGTAATAATCTTTAATAACTTGTTGCTGTTGAACATTAACACAATCATCAAAAACTACCAAACTGTTCGACTGGCAATCATCTAGGGGTATAATCTCGTCACAATTACTGAAAAACTGCGCTATTTCCACACCATCTTTTGCAGAAATTATTTCATAAACTCTTCTCAAAATCTCATATGCATTCTGATCCAGAGATTTTGAAAAAATATATAGATAATGAAAGGGGATTCCCCATGATTTTGTGATGAGATTATAGAGAAGTGTTGTTTTCCCGCAACCGGAAGTTCCTACTATTAATGCTCTTAAAGGTAATGGTAACAGTTCTTTTCTAGCCTCTTTTTTATCAAACGGAATTGGTTCAATCTCGTATTTACTCATCTTTATTATACGAAAAAAAACTTTAAAGGTTAAAGAGGGGAGGCGATTCGCCCCCCCTCTTTAAGAGTTTTGAAAATATTCTTTAAATGTTCTCGACTTGTATTCGACTTTACCAAAAAACATCAGAACCAGTGACTTTTTCTTTTGGAGGGGTTAGTTAAAAGAATGTATTCTATAATAAAATGATTACACATCAAATAAATTTGTCAGAAATACAAATGAAAAAAATAAGATCTGCTTATAAAAAACGTGTTCCAGTGAAAGTACGACTGGCTTTTGCAGATATTAGTGGAAATGGAAATCATAAAATCCTGTTAAATGAAACTCAGAAAAAAAAGCTAGATAAATGTATCAAAAACAAAAAAGGGTTGGAATTGGAAATGAATTATGATCAGTTGCAAATAAATCATTCAGGTGGGTTTTTACCCTTACTTTTTGCAGGAATTGGTGCTCTTGGGGCATTATTAGGTGGTGGAGCTGCAGTAGCTTCCAGCGTTATTGATTCTAAGCATAAATCTGCTGAAGAAGCAGAAATCAAACGACACAATTTGGAAATGGAGAGACTAGCAAAAAATGTAAAAAGTTTAAGTATTGGCTCTGGAATGAATAAGAAAAAAACTATTTCAAAACCTAAAAAGAAACCTAAAAAGAAACCTACCAAATCAAAAAACTAAATAGCTTCCAGCCTCTTACCAATTTTGATATTGAAAGATTATCGAAAAAAATGAAAATTAAAAACTTCAGAGGAGTTTTCATGAAGGATGATTTACCAGAGAAAGTGAACCACACGGAATGTGGAATTATAAATCTAGAAAATTCTGATGAGGCTGGAAGCCACTGGACTGCATTTCATAAAAATAACAATTTAAAATATTATTTTGACTCGTATGGAAATGCACCACCACCAAGAGAACTTGTTCAATATTTAGGTTCAGAAAATTTATTTTATAATGAGGAGCAAATCCAAAACCAATATGATCCGCCTATCTGTGGACATTTATGTTTATTAATTTTGAAAAAGCTATCAGAAGGACACGATTTTGTAAATAGCATGAGAACATTGAAGGAAAATCTTAATTTCTTTTATTAAATTTTATAGTCTTGATATTTTTATAGAATTTCGATTCTATAAAAAAAAATTTTTTCTATAATAAAATGATGTACACAAATAATAATGAAACACCTTCAGCCCCTGAAGAATTTACTCCAATAACTCATCCTAGATTATATCCAAAAATAATTTTTCCCGAGTTTAATGAGAACAATTATAGAATCAATCGAATTATCAATCAATACAAATTTTTAGAAGATGAAGTGAAAATGAGAAATAGTTTGAGAAAAAAATATGGAAAAATATCCAGTACCCTTTACGGTACTGAATTTTTATTCACCCTCTCAGAACTCGGATTGGTTGGTACTTCTATAGCATTACCAATAATAATTCCATTCAGTGTTCCAATTTCTACAGGATTGACAACCTTATCGATAATATTAAGGACTTCAAGCGGATTTTTCAATAAAAAAATTAATAAACACTCTGAAATTGAGCTTTTGGCAAAGGCTAAATTAAATTCGATTGAGGAAAAGTTTACAAAAGCAATTAAAGACGGTAAAATATCTGATGAAGAGTTCAATGATATCGAACAAGAAATAAAAAATTATATAAATATGAAAAGTACTATTCTAAATGAATATAATAAAAATAAGAAAGAAGTTAAAAGTGTGGATCCTATCAAACTATCACTTTTGAAACATGGGGAAGTTTTCAGAACTGGATTTTAATATTTTCTATTCCGCTATCTTGATATTTTTTATAGAATTTCGATTCTATAAAAAAACTTTTTTAAGAGTTTTAAAAGAAATTTTTAAATGTTCTCGACTTGTATTCGACTTCATAGTTAATCATCCGAGAACGACGATTTAAAAGGTGTTAGTATTATCGGAATACTAATCATGTGCTACTGACTTAGATCTCTGATAAAAAGTTTTAACTGATATCAAAAGCCGCAGCTCACATGTGAGCCGCGGCTTTAAAAATTTAATACGAGATCAAAGGAGACAATAAACTGAAACTACCTAAAATATATCAGAACCAGTGACTTTTTCTTTTGGGAGGTTAGTTAAAAGAATGTATTCTATAATAAAAATGAATCAAATTAAATCAATCTACTCAAAATACGATTCTGAAATCACAAGGCTTCAATATCGAAACTTTAATCCTGAATCTAATTTAGAATTAAACTCTGAGAATAAACGAACGGTTTTCAAATTGCTACTAGATGATGAGTTTCTTAGCAGCAATATTCAATATTACATTGCTGGAAAATACATTCCTAAAGATGCAACAAAAACATATGGAATCAGTGATACAATAATGATGGTTGACAATTTTGTTGCACACCTTTTTTCCAAAATTGAAGTAAAAAAGCACAATACGGTTATTGATGAAATTGAAGAACCAGGTATTGCTAGTACGGTGATGGGCATAGCTTCTTTCTCAGGACCATCAAACTATAATGGTAAATTAATGAATTCTGGTTTCAATTCTAAAGTGAATGGTGGTGGAAATTTCAACGCGAATGGTAACTTGACTGATTTAGGTCTTGGATTCTTCAGCGATATTGCACCAATTTATAAGGGAGGATTTGAAATTACATTCATTAGAAATTCTGATGATAATGTACTCTTCCGTTACAGTACCTCTCCTGAAGGTGTGGCGGGAAAAGTGGAAATTAAAACTTTCTACCTGCGAGTCCCAATAATTGAATATGAAAGTGAATCCAAAGCTAAATTAATTGCTGAACTTAGTACCGCTCCTTATTTGTTTCACTTTAAAAAATTGCAATGTATTGAACAGAATGTCACTGGGAAAACCTTGAATTTCAATATTACCAATATTTATAGAAATGTACAGAATCCGATCTGGGGATTTGTTGCCTTCCAAACTGCCAGAAAAAATGATCAAAAGAAAAATAATTCCAAATTTGATCATTTGAATGTTAAAAATATTAGTTTTGAAGTAGCAGGAAAAAGTTATCCTGAAGAACATTTGAATTTAGATTGGAGTTCAGGGGATTTTAGTTTAGCTTACACCATGTACACAGATTTCAAAAGAATAGTATGCCAAGACTCATCCCTTCCATATCATGAGCCTCAGTCCTTCAAAGAGAACTATCCAATATTCAGTGTGAATATGACTAGACAACCACAGTCCATATCTGGACAAAAAAGTAATATAATTTTACGAGCAGATTTTGAAAAGAATGTGCCAGAAAACACTTTTGCTTACGTAATTTTGGTTTCAGAAGTCACTCTCAACTATATGCCACTTAAAAATATTATAAAAGAGGAAATCTAAAACTTACCTTGATAAGAAAAGGGGGGAAAAAAAGGATAAACAATATAAATAACAATTTTTTTATTGGGAACATTCTCAATAAAAAATATATCAGACACATTATTTTGCTTCAACTCCAACTGGTAATATTTCCTCAGATATCCTTCAAGAGGCTCACGCGTGAGCCCTCTCAAGGTTACAGGCTGATGTTAATATTACTGTAGTTGAGTCCAGAATATTTCAGCTCAGAATGTTCTCTGGAATGACCTTCTAGGAGCTCACGCGTGAGCCCCCTCAAGGTTAACATTCACTATCACTGTAGTTGAGCCCAAAAATGAAATACTCAACATTTTAAGTTTTTGATGGTCTTTAACAATCACTCCAACTCTTCTCAACTTCTTACTATAACTCAAGGACACATGTAGCTTTTCTTTTAAACAGAGATTCCAATCCTCTCCTGTGATCTTCATATGTTGAAAATACACTTCCAAGTAGTATCCATAAACAGCAGTAGTATAAAAAAGTCTTGATGATTGCTTCTTTATCACATCACTAGATTTAATAAGGTAATTCTCTACTTCCATAATGTTATTTTGATTAGGAAGTTTCACCTTTTCCATTTCATGGTCAAATACAACAAATTTTTGTAGGTACTGATGCATTTGATCTGGAGTTCTTGATATATTAGACACTTTTGGGATTTTCAAAAGCTTTTGAAAATCACATTTTCTACTACCTGGTAGACTCACATTGTTTTTCGTGATTAGTTCTCTGGCTTCACTTGCACTAACACAATTTTTCACTTTCTGCACGAAACTCAAACATTCCTGGTGATATTGTTCCACTTTTAAAATTTCTTCACAGAAATCATAATCATCACAATAAGCTAACTTTAAATATTCAGGAGGTTGTGCCATGTTGAACAGTTGAGGAGAAACTGATTGTGAATATGGATATAGGAATTGAAAGCGAACTATCTGAAATGGGAATGCAAGGTCAACTAGCTGGCCTCCTTTGAGATAGTGTACGGAATATTAATCTCGCATTATTTATCATTTCCTTTAGTTCACACGCAACAAGCTAGATAGCATGAGGCTCTAGAAATCCTAAGAGTTTTTTAATTTAAAAAGGTGGCGTCGATTCGCCCCCACCTTTAAATATATTGGGTTTTAAATTATTTTCGTACTGTTGAAAACTTTTAGACCCGGTAATTTACCGGGTCTAAAAAAAAAAAAAAAAATATTTTCTATAATAAATAAAGAGATATGGTTTTAAGCGATGAGGCATTAGATATATGTGATGAACATGGAGGTTTCTGGGAGTTTGTAAAGAAACCTGAATTTCGATTTTATGATAGAAACTGTGACGCACTAGACGAGATTCAACGTGCATTGAGGGAGTATAGATATTCTAAAGGGTTGTTGAAAGAACGTTTTTTGGGTGTTGATGGTAAACCACCGCTCCTAAAAATCCAGGTTCCTAAAAATGCTTCTGAATATCAACTTAGAAAATTGCTTTATAGTGAGAGTAAAGCCAAACTGAAGAAGGATTTTGAGTTTCAGTTTCGATACTGTTGCTAAAAGCTCAGGATGTTTGGAATATGAAGGAGATTTTATTTTCAATGTGTTTTAATGAGGATTCCTCATTAAAACGAACAATTAGATCAAGGTAATTTTATATCGACAATATTACCATCGTCCACAATTATATTTTTAGTAGGGATCATGTTTAAAAAAATCTTTACGTTCAACTCTTGTAGAAATTTCTTATCTCGTTTATTACGAATGACATAATTCTCCAACATATTTTCTTTGGTATTTTTCCTTTTATATTTCAAGTCTTTATTGGGAGATACGGGTATTGTTTTCTTAACAGTGTTTACGAATTTTTCAACTCCCTCGGTTTTAAGCAACGATTTAAAACTGAGTATTTTATCGTTGGGAATTTCTCCGTATAACAGTTGTTCTATAAACCTGTACACTTTCATATCTTTATTTCTATCGATATATGCGAAACATTCAATGAATTCGATATGCTTAAGTGAAAATTGTAAAAATGGATGAGACATTTTTATTTTATTGGAGAGATCCTTTTAACTAACCCCTCTCATTTTTTCTAGTGAAAACATCAGAGGGAGCTAAATTTCGAAAATATCGACCCCTAAATAGTCCTAAATTTGTATTTTTATTTACGATTGAAAAATTTTTAGAGTTTCACTAGAGTTTCTGATGAAAAAATATTTTTTTAAAAAAGTCACTGTCTAAATAAAGTCACTGGTTCTGATGTTTTGTGTTTAAAAAAATTTTATCAGGGATTTAAGTCGATAAATGAAAAAGTCACTGGTTCTGATGTTTTGTGTTAAAAAAGTTTTATCAGAGATTCAAGTGAAAATAAAAAGCATCAGAGAGTCAAGTGAAAATAAAAAACATCAGAGATTCAAGTGGAAATAAAAAACATCAGAGAGTCAAGTGAAAATAAAAAACATCAGAGATTCAAGTGGAAATAAAAAACATCAGAGAGTCAAGTGAAAGTGTCCCCAACGTACCCACTTACTACTTATATTTATATATGTATGTGTCATTCCAGACGATAACTCTCGAAAGAATTGAGATAAAAAGTTCAAATTTGCACGAAAAATCTGTCTTGGCAATCGACAGGCTAAGTTCGAAGATGGGCAGAATCGGGTCACTCTAAGGGGGAGTTTTGGGGAATTTTAGGGGGGGAAAATTACCCATAAATTCCCAAAATGAAAAAGTCTGACAAGTGACACCTCATTTTAAAGGTTTTTGTACGCTGAACACGATGGTGAAATCAGAATTGCGATATCTCATTCCATTCTCAAACTGGAGCACTTTGAAGATGAAGGAACGTGGTTATTTCTTGAGATGTTCTTCCTGGTTCGTCTGCTCTAATCTGATAACGGAATGGGATATCGCAATTCTGACTTCAGCATCGTGTTCAGCGTTGGAAAATCTACAAACCGAGGTGTTACTCGGCAAAAAATGGAACAAAAAATTTGTTACGTATCCAATACCTACTCTTCTGGTATTCAAAACATTTTTGATTTCCCCCTCCCCCTCCTTCCACCCCAAATTTTTCTTTGCGTAAAACTACTCCTGTTTTAATTTTGTATGGTATCAAGTTGGGAAAACATTGGCCGAAAATTAATTTTCAGAAAATTTTAGGCGGAGGAGGAAGATGCCGAAAACTTCGAAAATTCGCTCTTATAGCCATGCTGCATGACTGTGGTTTTTTTTTTTTTCTATTTGGCTCGTTCCGAAATTTCAGGTATGCTTCCTGTGAACAGGAAAACCCTCCAAAATCCGTTTCTTGCATCGGAGATCTAAATTATAGATAGTGTGCACGATAAATCCCATAACTTTCATGATGAAAAATTCATTATTGCGCAGAAAAATCCGTCTCCGCAAGAATAATGGTGAGTTCGTTACCCAGCCCGATCGCACTGTGCGTAGTGGTCCAAATTTGCAAATTTTTCGTCCAAAACATCAAAACGATTTCAGCAACATAGGAATGCGGGGTTGTCAGTCATGTTTTTTGGAGCGCTGAATCGGTTTCAACTAGTCTTAGCCCGATTAGGCGCACACAGCATACCAAATTTACCAAAGTTTAATCTGAAATCCAAAAAAATTTGCATATTTTTTTTATCTAGGAATGTGAAGTGTCGTTTACCATGTTTTTTGGTCGTTGAGATTGCTAGTAGTTCCACCCAGTGATCGAAGTCACAGTTTTTGGGTTCAAAACACCCAAAATTGATTTTTAAATTTTTCTGCACGACGTATGGTCTCAACAGGTACCAAATCAGGCCGTAATTAGTGCTGTGGCAGATGACCATTAATTTAAATTCTCAGTTTCCCGAACTATTTCTTTGAAAATTCGCTCCTTTCGCCTTAAGCATGACTGGAATCGTGTTTGGCCCGATTGTAGCGGATTAAGCGACAACCACTGTAGTTACACACTACACGTGACTTAAAATCTTGGTGCATAATTGAGAATAGTCCTACCTAGTCAGAAGAGACCGGTCTAAGTGAGTTTCTTCTCTGAGAAGAACTGACACAGTCTTAGAACGCCTTCCTGTCGGCTGTTTCATTGCCTGCTGCCCTATCTCAACAGGTCATAATTTTCCATTATTTGTTGGCTCTTCGTTGTCCTAGTTCGGTACCTCACGAAGTTCGAGTAAGGTACAACGGTACAATATATTACGATTATGAAAATCCAGACAACACTAGTCTCATTTTATTGCCCAAACGCGCCGTAAGAATCCAAGAATCTTTACAGAAACGTGTCGAGATTCTATGCTCAAATGACTCGGTTTCCTAGAGAGTTCACCCGGAGTGACCCCTTTGCGCCAGATGTTTTCATAGTGCGGAGTTTCAACGAAGTTTTACGGTGAGAAAACAGTCTGATTTTGAATATCAAATCTAGGATTCGCGAGAAATGATGGGGAAAAAACTAGAATGTAATTATTTTAAATCAACGAATTTAATCTTCTATAAATCTTTATAAAATCTTTTTTATAATTCGGATCGAAGACACGAGAGCGTACCAGCTGCCAAACCAGATGCCGCCCTGACCTATGTACTCCATAAACGACAAATCAATGTCCGATAAAGATTCAAACACCGGCTCAAACGACGAAAATGGAATACTGTTAGTAATTCAAGCTGCTCCGGCTAAGTCGCCCTACAAGGAGAGGAACTCTGGAAACTGGTTTTCTGATCTCCTGCGATATCGGTATCGTTCTAAGCCCTCGTTACGTAGGAAGACTACCTGGATTTCTATCTTCCTAGTCTTATTGTTGTTATTTTTGTTTTTAGAAAACAAATAGGATATATATACGAGTATTTTTTTAAATTTAAATTTTATTTAGCTAATTTTTTTGTCTCTCGTTCAACCGCAATCTAACCTGGGTGTCACACTAGGGTCCTATTTTCAAAACTCGCTTTGGTGTTTCTAAGAGGAACAATTGCCATGCAAATCCAGATCGACGGGATTTGACCATAGGAGGAGAAAACAACCGAGAACGATCAGTACAGAAAAGACGCTGCAAAGTCCTTGTCACATGGGTTTCTATTGAACTTACCTACCTACAGAAATGTTGGCTGTTCATTTATTGTTTCTTTTATGTACAATAACTGAAATAGCTGTTTTTGATCGTTCCACCAATCCCCCCTCCCCCCAAACACGAATTGGGTTCCTATTTTCGACAAATGATTTTTGATCACTGATAGTGCCACTTAATTGCCTTGATCCGCCTGTTAATGCTACTTCTAGTGTTATTATACAAGTTATGGTGATTTCAGGCGATTTCCCAGGTTTTTGACTCATAAAAAATTAATTTTGGGAGCTGAAACTTCGTTACTTCCTCAATTCTTCACTGTTTGATCAAAATGGACTTCATTTTCGGCCTCCTCGTCCTAAAAAACATGGAACTCACAAGCTCATGTTCACTAAAACCCCAAAAAACATTATTTTTACACCCATTTTCTCCCATAACACCCCTGGGTGTATTCCGATCGGGCTGCCGAGCTTCGGAGCACAAATAGGACGCGAAAGCGTTCTCAAATGGGGACCCAAACTGTGTGCGGAAGAACGACGATTTTAGACCAAAATTTGACGTAAATTTAAGTCTGAAACCTCGTTAGAATCTCAGTTTTCCACTGTTTGGTCAAAATCGACTTCATATTCTGTCTCCTCGTCCTAAAAAACATGGAAAACGATACCTCACAAGCTCATGTTACTAAAACACCCAAAAAAAATTTTCATCCGTAACACCGTTGGATATATTCCGATCGGGCTACAAAGATTCGGGACACAACTAGGGCCCAAATGGAGCCTGTGTGCGAAAGCTAATTTTTTAGACTGAAATTTGATAGATATCCATGATACGGCGGCCGGACCTTGCATTTTTGGAATCTACGTACCTTGACGCGTAAAAGAACAAATTTTGAGGGGGTTTTATAAAGAATTTTGCTGAGCGATTACATTATTCACAGAATAATGAACCAAAACGGACGAGTTCTGCAGAAATCGGGGAAATTTCTATGATTTCAAAAATATGCAACCTTATGGGGATGTGGCGTTCAGCACTGAACGGATATTACAATTGAACGTATCCTAACTGAACGGATGAGTTGACGTTCTCACTGAGCGGGCGAATCCTAACCTCCGTTTTCACAACTCCTCAGTCCCACCAGTTCATCCGTTCATCAACCCCTCCCTTCGCTCCTCTACATATCGTTCTTCCCTTCCCCTCATACCATTCCCTCGTTTTTCCCTTCCCCGCTCGCAGGTTTCCCCCCTTAGTTCACATGGTACATATACATACTATGCACTACCTAGTTCTCCTTTCTGGCAAATGCGTTCACCCTTCACCTTGTTCTGTTCCAACGAAAATGTTTCCAAAGAAATGCGGTGTGGTTTCATTTTCATGTTATCGATGGAGAAGCCACGGAAAAATGCCGATGTTGTGGATTTAAAATTAGCATTTTAAAAACTTGAAACTTGTATAACATTGTAGGTAGGTAGTAATGTTTCATTCATACCTAGGTAATGATTTTGCAATGTATACCTACCAGCCTAGTGTTCGAAGCTTTTCTAATATATTATATTTTGGTTGGCTATATAGGTTGGTATTTTTTTTCTCCGTATTTTCGTCCTGGTCTCCAGAGCATACACTTCAAAATATTACATTTGTTACTAAAATAGTTACAAAATGGCAATGTCTATTGAGTTAAGTATGTGTCGGTTTAACTATTTTATTGAACCAAACCTATTACACCCCGTTTTCGGGATTTTTGGAGCGGGATAATAAATTAGAGGGACCCGGTTCAACGGGTGAACACGCCCCAAAGAACGCATCCCAGAAGTGACTGAACTGATGGGAGTTATCTCCGGGAATTGAACGCATCTTATACATCCCTGCAAACTCATTAAAAACTCGACGGTAGGTGTGCAAGCAGCCGGGAGCCGGGTTCTTCTTCTTTGTAGCTTTCATGGATGGGTGGATGCTACGTACGTTATCACGTTACCCCGTCTCGTCTCGTCAGCTGTTGTAGGATTAGGATAATTATGAGTACTTATGTATAGTGACGTTTCGATACTTCCATTTATCGAGTAAATGGAATCGAAAGCTTGGTACTGATAACGATATAATATCGAAAGAAGGTATTCGATACCGAGAGTATCATTCGATACTTCAATAACGAATTTAAAAAAGTTGTTTTCAGTTTTGTTTTGTTCTCCCTCTTTCTGATCCTAATTCAGAATCGTAAATCATCGTCAATTTGATTGTGAACGCCTCCAGTATATTGGAAGATGATTATAATGACTTGTATTATGCTTTAGAGAGTAGGTGAGTAGGTATCGTCATTTATGTAGAGTTTTAATTATTATTGAAGACCATGTTTACCTTGATCAAATTTCACTACAAAAAAACCACAGGAAGGTTGCACAAACATAAGTGTGTACTTTGAGTAATTTATGCAAGGGTTTGAATGTTTTTAATATTGTAATTTATTCACTGGTATTTTGTAGTATTTACATACCTACTTTAATTACCTATTTTACATAAAAATTTATTAGATTCCATCCTTGCTACCTTTACATTTACTGGTAGGTAGGCGATAGTTCAGGCCTACCATCCTTGGTAAGTTTCTACTTTATTAACTTAGGTACATAAATATCGTTTCGATACTGCATAGTATTTATCAGTATAATATCGATCACAAAGTATCGGATACAAATATCGGAAGTATCGAAAGAAAGTATCGATATCAGTAAATCGCAAGTATCGAAATGTCACTATATATAGTTGAGTCGGGTAGGATCGGAGCTGGGTGTAAGTCTGCATGGCCTTTATTACCATGTCGAGTTACAGAAATAGTGGGTGAACCATATTTTGCTTCCGAGTCTGCGAAGCAGCGGAAGCCTTGTGTTCACTTTCGTGAGCCAAAAAATTTTTGTCTTCAGAAATCAAAATTTCCACTTGCATTTTGCGTTTCAAAGCCTACTGAACAAATTTGGTTCCGTGTCTGTCGGTCTGTGAGTCTGTGAGTCTGTGAGTCTGTGAATCTGTGAGTCTGTGAGTCTGTGAGTCTGTGAGTCTGTGAATCTGTGAGTCTGTTAGTCTGTCCGCATTTCCTTGTTACAGCCATAACATCCACGATTTTGAATTGATTCAGCTCAAATTTTGAGGGATGGTGCGGATAAGGCCCCTTGAGGTCCCATACAAATTTCAACATGATTGATCCAGCGGTACGCCCTGCGCATGCGCTAACGTTAAATTCAACAAACACGCATAACTTTCACAATTTTGATTCAATTTCGCTCAAATTTTCAAGGGTTGTTTGGACAAGGCCTAGTGAGTTCCAGTATGAATTTCAGCATGATCGGACCCTCGGTGCGCTCTGCGCATGCGCTGGCGTGAAATAGATTCAATTTCCTTGTTACAGCCGTAGTAACCAAAGATTTCACCCAATTTCAATGTAATTCTCAGGGATTAAGCGGGTAGGGCCCATTGAGGTCCCATATAAATTTCAACATGAAAGAGCCAGCGGTTCGCCCTGCGCATGCGCTCTGTCTGTCTGTCTGTCCTTCTATGCACGGCCAAACGGCTCGACGGATATCGACCAAATTTGGCACGAATATCCAGTAGGCTCCCAAGTTGTGCAACGTCGCATTTTCAATTCCCTGACCATAGCGGAACTATGGTCGACCATGGTCAACTCCTGAATGGCTTGACGGATATCGACCAAATTTGGCACGAATATCCAGTGGGCTCCCAAGTTGTGCAACGTCGCATTTTTAATTCCCTGACCATAGCGGAACTATGGTCGACCATGGTCAACTCCTGAATGGCTTGATGGATATCGACCAAATTTGGCACGAATATCCAGTAGGCTCCCAAGTTGTGCAACGTCGCATTTTTAATTCCCTGACCATAGCGGAACTATGGTCGACCATGGTCAACTTCGTTAATTGAAATGGAAACCCCTATTTTTCATCGCGTATTCGTAATCTACGTGAAATTCTATCTACGATCGACCCTTCGGACTACCCCCGCGGTCGACCATAGCGCATCCATGGGCCCCTCCATGGTCGAATCCCGAATTGCTCAACGGATATCGACCAAATTTGGCACGAATATCCAGTAGGCTCCCAAGTTGTGCAACGTCGCATTTTTAATTCCCTGACCATAGCGGAACTATGGTCGACCATGGTCAACTCCTGAATGGCTTGACGGATATCGACCAAATTTGGCACGAGTATCCAGTAGGCTCCCAAGTTGTGCAACGTCGCATTTTTAATTCCCTGACCATAGCGGAACTATGGTCGACCATGGTCAACTTCGTTAATTGAAATGGTAACCCCTATTTTTTATCGCGTATTCGTAGTCTACGTGAAATTCTATCTACGATCGACTCTTCGGACTACCCCCGCGGTCGACCTTAGCGCATCCATGGGCCCCTCCATGGTCGAATCCCGAATTGCTCAACGGATATCGACCAAATTTGGCACCAATATCCGGTAGCCTCCCAAGTTGAACGTAGGCGCATTTTTAATTCCCTGACCATAGCGGAAATATGGTCGACCATGGTCAACTCCTGAATGGCTTGACGGATTTTGATAAAATTGGGCACAAATACCCGGTGGGGTATGGGATTTTTCCGTCGTTTATTGGTTCCACGATACTGCGTACAGCGAATCTCGGATAGCGAGCGGTCAGGCTAGTTATGTATAATGGACGTAATGTATTATGGAAGTCATGTTATGTATAATATGTATATTTCATGTAATGTTATGTAATGTTATGTTATGTAATGTAATGTTATGTAATATGTATATTTAACGTTATGTAATGTTATGTAATGTAATGTAATGTAATGTTATGTTATTTTGCTTCCGAGTCTGTTCTATTTTATAATGGGTCACTATGATTGTGACGAGGAAGCTCCTGTGCCATCACCTTGGCAGTGTATTTTGAATTATCTTAGTAGGTGGTATTCTTTTGTGTTCGATAAACTGATGATTAATCTATGTACTCTTGAGAGTGTGGATCATCAAAACTGATTATTCTCCTTGAACCGGAGACAGAAATTTAGTTGCTCAAATTAAAAAATGCTAGGCCATTGGAAATCTAACTCCAAGTGTTGCATAGGTAATTGCAGTTTTTTGGTTTGACAGGTACTGCCAAGTGTTGAGAAATTATAAAACCGTGTGTCAGTGGTGGGTACTTGAACTGTGATTGCCTGGATTTTTCATGTTGAAGGTAGATATAAGTTGCTCGTACTTGTTCATTGAGTAGTAAGGATAATGAAGCACAGCAGATCGAGAAAAGAAGGGACAGTAAATGAAAAGGAAGGAAAGATAAAATGCAGTGTAAAGGAAAGGGCAAATTACACCTACGCTGCGGACTGAGTTAACAAATTTAAGGTCAGAAACAAACATGGACACGAGCCAATGACGGTTTGGTCCAACAAAGAACAAGAGAAAGAAGAAGAAGAAGAACCGGCCGCTTGTACACTCACCTTCGATAATGGCTACGCTATATTTTATGTTTTTGAAGGTCGCGAAACGATTATGGCTTCGATTTGTAAGTGTTGCTTTTAACTTGAAGTACCTATTACATCTGCCTCCAATCATAGACCGTAGTTGATGAATATGAATTTATGATGATTTTTCATATTCTTCAAAAAATGTATTGGAATAAACCACTGTGTGGTACCTATTGCAAAGGTTGTTGTATGCTTGGTGATTGTATTACATACATGATGTGCATAGTAGAAATATATCTGTATAACGTCTCCTGCACTCAACAGAATAAATAAACTTGTCCGAGATCACCACCACATTGATGATTCGAAGACTGAATTCAGTTTATCGTAATTTCATATATAGCGAATTTGTAACCATCTATTGTAGGTGCCTGTATTACATTTCACATGACATGTCATTTAAAAAAATTACATGTCATCTTACCCTTCAGTATGCTAGCAACACTGAGCATTCAGCGAATCACTCTAAAGTACCTACCTACCTAAGCATCTTTCAACAAACTATTCGTACATCTCCAAATTAGGTAAATTACCTACATCCATCTTGCGCCCTTCACTGATATAAGTGAGCAATCACATAAGCTCTCGCTGTCTTCTTCATGATCGACGTCATAAAACTGTAAAGCTTCCAAGCGTTTAGAGCGGATTTAATGAGCCTGTTGTCTCATTATATCCGCAACTTCGTCGCTGGTCTGATAATGGTTCGATCAATAGTTGGCATTCATAAACAAACTGAATAACTTCCAAACTGTTCAAAATACCGTTTAAAATATTTGTACTTACTTGTTAGATCGTGCTGCATGAACTTATCATTGCTATTTTGACAAATTTTGAGGATAGGCTCGTTGGACCTTCCGAATTTGCTGTATAGTTTTGGTCTCTGGACGACGTGTAGGAAATGGTTCCGCAAGAGCCAAAACACAGGTAATAAAGGGGTCCTACGGCATACAGTTTTCAGGGTATACTCGTAGTACTGTCAGAAATCGCTGTGCAGGTTTTGCTACTAAGATCGACGCCAGTCAATGCCCGGCATTGGCGCCACAGAATCCAAAAACAGCTGCTTTGGGGTAGGTACAAGTTGTATTTCGTTTTACTGGAGATACGTGAGGCTACTGCTCGGCGGTCTTATAGGTACCACTGATATTCAGTTTGAATTTGATAAGTGAAACCATGTGATTTCTATTAATTTTGATTCATAGTCCTGCAGTTGTAGGACTTAATTAGTGCTTACGTTCATTTTTCCGACTTGTAATTTTATCATCAATTTTTTTTCATGTAAATGTTGCTCAACTAATGATTTTCTCGTTTGATTTGCAGGTAAGTCGGCAGACATTTCATCGGCAATGCTAATAATTATCTCAGGTCAGTCTGCTACTTGTATTTTGCTAGTAGAAAGGTGAGTTCTAGAAAGTTAAGTATTACTCTCACTCTATTATAATAAATACCAGGTTGCAACGTAATCAAGATTCTTTGAGGTACAGGAATTGAAACAAAATCAGTAATTGGGAATTTGAAGTCACATCAGAGAAATGTCTTTCAGGCTTACGTTTCTTTCAGCAGAATGGAATGAAATTTACAGAGAAAACTAGAATAAGATTTATAAGTTATTGTTGGTTTTTCACGACGGTTTCGTCACCGAAGCCGGTGTAACAGCGTATTTTGTTTTAGTGAAAATAGAAAGTTTCAATAATTCCGTTTCTATCTAATGGGTTTCCACGATTTTATTGCGAGTGATTCAGTTCCATACAGAGAAATTTCCATCAGACCGATTTGAGGACAATGAGACCAGAGGAAATCTAAACAAGGATGCGAGGGATTTCTGACTGTGGCAGGGGCGGTGGAGACGGCAGGTCTACTAGCGGGCGCGATAACATCTGGTTGCGGGTCCTGAATTTCCTTTCGCAACTGTATGAAAGGGGTTGAAAGCCCTATGAAGGGATGTCGGGAGGAAAATTTATATGAAAGCTGCTTTACGGGATGAAAGAGGACGGTCAGATGAAACTCCGAGTCCTGCAGACAAGTTTAAATCTACGTACGTTTATAATGTTTTCTTCTGTCTACGTGGAACATGGTAATCGTTTTTTTTAAAGGGGATATGTAACATTTTCCAAACTTGTGGGAAAACGCAAAAAACTTCTGTAACATTTCTTCCATACTTTTCAAAAGTATTGCACCTTTTCTGGCAAGTTTTCATATTTTTTAAATACGTTTAGTTGTACCAAATTTCAATTTAGAAGTCGGTTACGTAGCCCCTTTAAAACACATGATACACGGTAGAGCATGCAGGGTATAAAGTATTCCATAAACCGGTATGAACTTCACTAAACATTTTTTAATGAATGTGAAATAAAGTTAACTCAAAATTAGGATGAAAAGTTGCCATGTCAAACTTTTGTAGACAAGAAAACATTTCACACAACAACCCTAGGTTTCGGTGCGGCCGATAGGGAGTATGGTCCTCTCCTTCCCTAAACCTTATCTGTTAAAAGAACATTAGGTATATTACCAAAAAGTGTTTAGTATTGAAATACGAAAAATTTGAGACCAAAGTCCCTATACGACGCTCGGTGGCCGTTACATAGCATAAAGTTGTAGTCCGGGTTTAGCTTTGCTTTTGTTGTCAGTTTAGGGTAAATATAACTGTTTTTAATATCACAGCCAATTTTTCGCCATAAATATCAATTTGATCGATCATGGGTGACCTCGTTGAACTGTGTACTTACAGAGCTGTGAGTTTCTTCCAAAAAACAACAATAATGCACAATTTACGGCACAGTCTATGCTGAGAAAGTGCCGTGACTATGCCGTAAATTGCGCATTATTGTTGTTTTTTGGAAGAAACTGAGCTCTGTAAGGACACAGTTCTCATAAATTTTGTCAACTGAACCCTAAGATCTTTGCCATTAGACACCATTGGTTAGAGATACGATTTTTATTTTACACTAAATTTTGTAACTAGCCTCTTATTCTAAGGCAGAATTGTTTATATTTCTGTTGTAGCCCGTGATAATGGCTAAATAAATGGCTGGGGTTGGGACAATAAATCGTTTCATTCAGACCGAACCTCAACAATTTCCATCACTACAATTTATATGAAATACGGTCAATAACGTCATCAAACTCATATATATATATATAGGTACCTATATACACTACATATAAATTTTTGTTAAAATATAGGGATTAATTCAGGATGCCCATAAATGGATTTGTCTATGAACAAATTCAAAAATTCATGTTATGAAAAAGTTGGACCCATTGCAATAGCTTCAGTTTCTTTCAAAATTCGCTAGAACAAGCTGTATCCATAGAAAGGCGACAATGAAGTCATCGACAGTTTAATTAAAAATTAACTAACTACCCAAATGAGAAATATGTACCATCTCAACCCAGTGTCTACTTATAAGAATATATAATATAATATAAGAATAAAAACATGTGCAGTTGTAACCGAAACTTCGTGCGTATTCAAAGCTTTCAGCCAAAATTTCTTCGCGCAACTGCAACTGGTGGCAGCGTTGTTCCCCCCTGTCGACAGCTCTGAAGGTTTACGCGTATAAGCAAAAATAACTTCGCTTCTGTCAACCAGAAAACTGGCTTCTGTTTGTGTGACTCCTTTCGTATTCCGACAAGAATTGGCTACGTGAACTGCCTTAAATAAAGCAACGGAAAATCACAGTGTTGCTCTACAAATTGTCAACTAATATGAACTAGAAAGTGTACGCCGAAGTCACTGTTATAAATGAAGTCTCTTATTTTTAAAGAAAAAAAAGTTTATTGAAAATGGCTACGTGGCATTTTTGACCATTTTCACTTTTTTGCAGTTTCTTGGTCCTCAAACGTCAATATATCGTCTGCGATTGAAAGGAACCTCGAAAACTTAATATTTACGACGCTATATAGCGTTCTGAAATCTTCGATTTCTGTTGAAAGAGGGGCTATGTGAGACACTAGGGTGGTCACAAAAAGTCAACTTTCGAAATTCAATCGTGGCAACCCCCTAAAAGGTGCCATTTGACTAGAAAATGAGATTCCCAAAGTTTTAGGTCGATCGGATAACATTAACCCGTGCCGCATCGAGGTTGAAGTTTAGAAAAACTCACTTTTTTTCATAAAAATATTATTTCTTTCCTCATAACATAGTAACCATTTGTCCTAGGGACTTGAAATTGGTCTTATTTTATTTGAAATGTTATCTTCTTCAACTTTTACTCCAATAATTTTTTCGCTAGATCCTATAGATTTTATGTTATTCAGCTTTTCCCATCTCAAAACGTGGTCCGTTTCAGCAAATGTGCCTTTTTACGCATACCCCTAAAAACCACACTCCAGTCAATGAAATCGACCTCTAGGCAATTTGATACTTCTTTATCACTCTGGTATATTGAAAATTGATACATTTGAATCTAATATATAATATATGGAGGGGGTAGGGGGGAGATGGGTGGGTGGTGGGTGCTATGAAATGCACAAAAAACAATAAAAATTATGTAAAAAGTGTTTTAATAATACAAATTGAAAGTTTTTTGTATAGAAAATAATAGCCTGGAACTTATTTTACAACACAATCTATCTATTCCAACACCACTGAATTTAGAACTACATTAATGGCTTAGATAGTGAGGCTTTATCGACATCAGGGTAAATTTTCCTACATTCTGACACAACTTGTAATAAAAATTGGCGCTGTTCTTCGTCTTTTGTCAAGCAAGAGTTGAAGTCTTGTATCAATTTCACTCCTCTTTCAGCAGTGTCGTTGACTACCCTTAAACCGTTCACTATGTTTTTAGCATGCAAATAATGAGGATTTTTGTTCCATAAGCGTGTATCGGTGTTTAAAAAATCTGTCTCTATGGAAAACCGCTTGAAAAAATTCAAGGTTTGAGAGGTGACAAAAAAATCAAGTTGCTTATCCAAAATTTGCTCTACATGTGCAAAATCTAAAATCGCTTTTCTATCCCTACCATCAATTTCACTATCGGGTTCACCTAGGGAAAATAATTTCATGGCCGTACTTTTTTTAATGTTGTCGTCTAAAGTGTGGTCGAAAAACGAGAACGCTATTTTCTCTGAGCTGAGGTACCACAGATGGTTTACAAATTTTGACAAAGCCTTATCTGCTATTTCTGTGTCAATTTTCCTATACTCTACTAATGCTTTCAACATTTCCAGATCTTGTTTAGGGGCCAAAGCAGGTTTGGGGGCATTGAACCATCCTTGGCGTAAATATTTATTATAAAAACACAAATTTCTTCTATTCCTTTCATTTCTTTTTGAGTTAATAACAATTGATCTCTAAAAAGATAAATCTTGAGGCAGTAAATTGCTTTGGCCATCCACCTGGCGTGATGAATTGCACCAGGTGCTTTAAAAGAAAAGTTTTGGGGAGGAAGCCCTATAAACACTAAACAAAGTTGAAGGAACTCTCTGTGCTGCTGGGTTTCCAAATGTTCCATTAAAAAAAGTGAAACTTGATTAATGTTACTAATTTTGCATCTAATACTCGTATTATCATCATGTAGACTAGTTTTGTATTTAGTTTGGTCGAACTTAGGCCACCCAACTTGAAATTGTTTGAAAACGCTAGGTTCAGGACCAGTGGTCGAGAATCGATGATTCACAGTAATAGAGATAACAGATAACAGCGAATACAAAGCTAAAGGTCACACTTCCTTACCTTTCACTGGTCTAAATACCCTTCATTACCTAGATCCCCCCCCCCCCCCCCCTTATTACAGCCTCAACGTTTACATTTATACCTGAAACATACTCATTTTCAATAAACCAGAGTGATAAAGAAGTGTCAAATCGCCTGGAGGTCGATTTCATTGACTGGAGTGTGGTTTTTAGGGGTATGCGTAAAAAGGCACATTTGCTGAAACGGACCACGTTTTGAGATGGGAAAAGCTGAATAACATAAAATCTACAGGATGTAGCGAAAAAATTATGGAAGTAAAAGTTGAAGAAGATAACATTTCAAATAAAATGAGACCAATTTCAAGTCTCTAGGACAAATGGTTACTATGTTATGAGGAAAAAAAGAGTATTTTTATGAAACAAAGTGAGTTTTTCTGATCTTCAACCTCAATGCGGCACGGGTTAACGTTATCCGATCGACCTAAAACTTTGCGAATCTCATTTTCTAGTCAAATGGCACCTTTTAGGGGGTTGCCAGAAGTGATTTTCTCAAAAAAAATTTTGCCTATTGCCTTGTGACCACCCTGGTGAGACACATACCTAACTATGGAGATCTGATTGGTACTTTTTAGGGTGCCACAACTGCGCGGTGGGTGTGACTAAGTATGCGAAAATCGCGCACCGCGGTTTCTCTTCTGATTATTGTCCAGGGGGTCCTACAGATCGGGAAAACGGAGGTTGCCTCCCGGGAAATTGGTAGGTTTAGGCTGGAGGAGGCCGCGGACGGTGTATGTAGCGCTGTTGTTCCGCTCTCTATAACTCGGCCACCGACCCGAATTTGGTCTCAAATTGTTTGTATCAATACTGAACACTTTTTGTTATTGTAACATTTTACGTAAGTTCAATAGTTTTCCCAGCTTAGTTGTTACAAGTTAATCTTTTGAACCAACAGCGGTTTGAAAACTGAAGAAACTCGTAGCTGTCTGGTTTCAAACCGTTTCAGAACTGCTTCATTTATATAATTTTTCTCAAAATACTGGATTCGGGGTTAATCTGTCTCCAAAGTTACTTGTACCTACTTCCGACGCGTGTACCTACGCTGTCGACGGGACTCGGAATCATTCCGAATTCGAGTAACAGCGCCTAGAGCAAGCACACAGCAGAAATGCTAGTCCCAGCGGCCTTTCGTTGACGGAGTTGCTCAGCTCTATTCGTATGACGAATCGAGCTGCTGACGCTTATCTATCATTTCTACTCGGCTTTCCCTGTTATAACGAGTCCCGAATCGTCTCTTCAAAGCCTGCTAGGACTACTTGTGCGAGGAGTCAAAAACTAAACTCAGATTGAGTTCCTGAAGCTTGAGCAATCCTTCATTTCTACCCAGGATTCCTTGTGCTCGTATCAACGATTGCTGCTGCGTGTATTAATTATAAAGGTCATGCAGACTTCCGACCTAAGGCAAAGACGAATTTGTTGTTGGAACGAATTTTCCCACGGTGGTGTTGGATTTGTTTTCAGCAAATTCGACGAATTTGCTGAGTGCACGGCGAATGTATTGAATTTGTTGGGTCACAGTTGGAGCTGAATCAGGTGCATAGCATTAATCCAATAATCTTGGCGTACCTATATCTTCGCAAACGGCCAAACTTGGACTGAGATCAGTGACGTAGCCGGGGGGGGGGGGGGGGGGGGGTTAGGGGGTCATAACCCCCCCCCCCCCCCCCATTGGCTCGAAATGTTTATCAAAATTTCAAGAACGATATCAAACACAGCAGTAACAAACAAATACAACAATAACAGATTACACGGTAAATCAAACATAACAAACATTTAAATAATACTACATTTATTTTATTACAAACGAGCAAATGTGTATATGAATTCGGAAAATATTCCTATCATCAAAATAGTCCCTCTTTTTGTCGTGACCACGTGACCATCCCACACCATCCCAGGTGAATTAATAGGTACCTATATACCTACTCGTAGTTTAGCCCTTAATACAACATTTTGACCCCCCCCCCCCACCCCCACCCCCGCCCCCCAAATCCAAATTTGACACCTATTCTTTGAAAAGCAATGAAATAAATGGTATATTTCTGCCTTTACTCATCCTTCCAATCACTGTCAGTGATTTTATATCGCAATTTTAGCCGTTTTTACAAATTTTTGACCCTAAAAAACTAGACACCCTTAGAATTTTTGAAAATAGCTGATATTCGAACTCATCCTTTTGTTTGGCAATAAGAAAATTTTGGCGAAATTTGGAATTTTTATCGCATACCCGAAGTCGGATATCGTCTGGAGTGACTCATAAATAAATAAATATAAATATACGTACCTATAAATTAAGTTAAAACTGTAGGGATGAACTCAGGATGCTCTGGAATGGATTTTCGTATAAAACCATGTCAACACTTTATGTTCTGAAAATTTTGGACCCATCGCAATAACTTCATTTTCTTTGAAAATTCGCTAACATTGTTGCCAAATAGGTACATACTTAATGATGTTCAATTTTACGGTTAACTTACCTAACGTTACCTGTAACATTTAGTGCTTTATTAAATTTACATTCAGCTTTGTTTGTAAAGTCAAACCTTATTAGCAAATGTTCAAAGAAAATTGCAATGGGTCCAACATTTTCAGAACATGAATTTTTGCATTTTTTAAATTATAGTTTAATATCCGTTGCACAGCATAGGAAATCACTAAATGTGGAATAGATGATTGAGTAAAGACAGAAAAATACCATTTCACTGTGTTTTCATACAGAATAGAGGTCAAATTTTGATTTTTGGGGGTCAAAAATTGGTATTGAGGGCTAAAATCAATATTAATTCACCTGAAGTTATGCGGGATGGTGAAACACGACCGACAGACAGAGTGATAAAAATACTTTTCTTAAAAACGAGTGGATCAAATTTGACTTTATCAGGGTGACAAATCTGTAAAAAGAGCTAAAATCACGAAAATATTATATAATTTTACGAAAAGTCGCTATATCGCTATATCATCTTCTTACACAATAGCATGAAGAGAAAATTTTCAAAGAAATGTTCATGCTATTGTGTAAGAAGATGATAGAGCGATATAGCGACTTTTCATAAAATTATATAATTTTTTCGTGATTTTAACTCTTTTACAGATTTGTCACTTTGAAAATTTTCTCTTATAGCCATGCTACATGACAGGAACTTTTTTCTATTTCCAATCCCCCCCCCCATTCAACAATCCTGGCTACGCCACTGACTGAGATCAACGGTTTTTATCTTTTTGTTTTCTTTCGCGAAAAGACGATGAGATATCGGCAGCTCAATATTTTATTTATGGATTGGCTCTTTATGATCAATGCCTCTCTGTAATAACGTAATGAGTGACTTTTAGTTTGTTTTGTCAGTGTTGCCCGTCATTCCACTCTTGATGAGTTTTCAAGTTATAATACGAACCTAATAAACCAAGGCAGTTTGAAAAATCGTTACTCCCTTTATAGTTTCCAGTGGTTTCCAATTCAACTACCGGCCTGTTTGATTTTCTATATTGCGTATAAATTGATATGCTAGTTTTGCTAAATAAAATTTTATTTTATATAATATAATTTTATATTTTCATTCGTAGATGTTCCGTAAAACAAGAGTATTGTGATTAAATGTAAAAACAGTAGAAATAAGCAATCGTCAAAGTGTAGTTATGAGTCCGGCTATCCTAACTACCTACTCGTAGAAGCCATGGTGCGGACAGATCACCCTTGTGTTGGTACTGCCAGAGAACAATTATTATTATTAACAAAAATGGAAATTAGGTCCTACTCAAAATGAAGGGAAGGAAAAAGACGAGCTTAGAATTATTGAAGAACTGACGATTCGATATTGGCCTTTGAACTCCGATCGGAGTTGGCACTAGTGTTTACCCATTACAACCCATCGGGAACAGGTCCTGGAGGGAGCGAATGTTTTCGGAACGGCTAGTGGACTCTGGGGGGGTCGCACCTTCTTGGTCTGTATCTAATGAATGTGTATGGGCTTATCTTGAAAGGATTAAGCTCGTGGTATTCATTAGGATTTTGGCGCGGTTTCCCGATTTATAATCTCGTCTACTGGTACTTATATACCTACCGCTGATGTAAGTTGGAACAGAATCATTCCATTCTTACCCTGCGCCAAATTACGTGAACGTGCACCGAACCCTTCCCTGCCTGTCAGAATATCGATTATAGTTGTTTACGTGGAGCAGAGTTGAAATAGACCTTCTTGAAATGGATCGTTGAAATCGATCTTCTTTTCGAAAACCACTTAGTAGCTACCTTATGAATATAGTAAGTCGTTCAACGTAGAAACCCTCCTGTTATTGAATCGTAATGTTTAATTTGCTAGCTAATTTCCATTGAAGTAAGTACAATGTTTCCTTTTCCACTTGAGCATCCGTTTCTTCCAAGTATGGACTAAGTAATCATAGACTTGAATTAGGTATCTATTACAGTTAAGTACAAGAAGTTTGATTGAGCAGCCAATATCGATGAAATTCAGACTAAAATCGACATGAGTACATACGCTTTGGATTCCACAACAATACCATTATTTTGTCAGCTCAGACTCATAATTTTAATAGAATAACAGATTTTAATAATAAAATACCATAATTTTAATTGAATAACAATTAGATGGAGATTTATTAGGAATTTTTCGATCGAGCTGTTTTAAATTTCATCGTCCTAAAATTTGAATTTAAAAAAATAGATTAACCCCCGCGGACCCACAGGATGTTCTGTACTTAAAGCCTAATGGTGAAAATTGTAAAAACATGCTTTAGCTGCCTGGTGGAACAAAATGTGATAGCTAAGAAGCACACTCCTAGAAGCTTCTCCAAACGATAGTAACCGGTCCACTACGATCTCTCTGTACCTGTAAAACGAAGCTCGCCAACAGCAAGCGCTCATATTGGTAGGTTTAACGAAAGTTGTTGACAGTTCATTAACAACTTGGCGTATAACTCAGCTTCCTTCGTTCTTATAGCGGTCTGGGCAGCATAAATTAAAAGCTTTCCAACGAGTGGATAAAGATATCCATGGGATGAAAATTGGACGTTACGTTTCCCTAAAAACTATTTGGTTTTACGGGAAAATTCATGTAAAATATGCGCTACTTTGGTGTCAACATTTTCGTTGGCTCAACTTTGTAACGTTTTCCGGCAGTTAGTTCATGGCCTAAAAAACATGTTCCATGCTGAAACCAAATTTGTTTTTGTTTCCAAGATAATTTGCACGTAGGTACGTACTTATATTGTACAGAAGTTTGAATACTTACCTCTCTTAAATACCTAAACTAGTATTACTCGACGCGAGTACTCATTGGATAAATAGTCTAGGTAAATAATACCTACCATATCAGTAAGACCTACCGTATACTTATACGGTATATTATATTACTACCGTATATTATATATACCGTATACTTACCAATATTTCGTAAGCTCAGACTCATCAAGAGAAACAGAAACTACAGGATAAAAATAAAATAGTCTATTTCCACGCACACTGGCAAACTGTAGACCGGTTTCGGTTGTTACAACATCGTCAGTACTATAGTGCACTGATGATGTTGTAACAACCGAAACCGGTCTACAGTTTGCCAGTGTACGTGGAAATAGATATCCACTATTCCGCCGCGAGTGATTTACGTTAAGAGAAACAGTATACCATTGGATGGGGACATGATGGGAATTTTTCGATCGAGTTACTGTTTCACACGCTCGATTGCATTGCCGAAATCGACCTAAAATTCAATTTAAAAATAGATACAAAAACCAATTTTTTTCTTCAAAATAGTTACCTAATTAGAACGTGTTATACTGAAATTTAATAATTTATCTAAACTGCTTGGTATGCTTCATCAGTAGTTATCGAAATTCAAACAGATGTGACTTCAACGTACCTATTGGCACGAACTGTATCACTCGCGGTGAAATACCTAGTGGAAACCCATTTCAAAGAAAAACTGATTTATTGAACGGTTGTCTATTTCCACTTGTTTACGAAAAATACAGTTATACTGACAATGGTTTGATCACCGAAGCTGTTTTTCTTTGAGAGAGTGGGTCTCCCAGAAGAAAATTATCTTTTGAAAACAAAATTGTAAGACAAACAAAAAAGCGAAACTGTTCATTCGAACAACGAACGAGTCAACAAGGGTGGAAATGAAAAGATAATGATTACTACCCATTTGAGAAAAGTCGAGCTTGCGGGGCTCGTCGGGCCGATTGTTGGAGCGGTTGAAAAAAACGTCCTAGAAAGGCAGGAAAAGGATGAAATCTGGGTTTAGAATAGCAACAACTCGGTATAATACTATTGTGTACAGAAAGAAGTTGAGTGCAATTAGAAACTACTATTCAACCAACTTGAGTTGTTATTAATAATGAATATTACTCGTTCTCCGTTATTATGATTCCTGCAAGTTTTGATTGAAAATATCCACTTGGTTATATCCGCCGTTACTTGAAGTCATAATTTCCGCGACTATTCAAGGAACTAAATTTCTGAATTTGACCCATTGCAATTTCACCCTTACAGGCACCTGGCGGATCGAGTATATTTGTTACTCCTCCTGACTCGAAAAACCCATAAGTTACTGATTTTATGGGACCAAATGAGAATAAAAGTTGAACGAACAAAAAAAATCTCTTGAGCCCTTGTACCTAAGCCTAGTGGCAGTCCTGAAAACATCGCCTCCACCATTCAGTTGTCCGCCATCCTCCGCGCTGGTATGCGACCGCTGTTTTATTGTTTCTACATCTTTATTTGCTCATTCTGCAGTTACACGGCAAATATTTGTGTTCATTTTTTTTAAACAACCGGTTTTTGGTTTCCCGAAGGATTTTGTATCACGCTTTTTTGTATCATGCTTGTTTTGTATCACGAATTTTTTGTTTACCTTAAATGTAGCCCAGAGATGTTCGAAGGGTTTCTTTTTGTGATAGGAGGGGTATCATTTCATCGTTAATCAAGTTTCAGCTCCCAAACTTAATTTTTTTTAGTCAAAACCCTGGGAAATTGTCTAAAACTCCATTAATTTGTATAACACTAGAAATTGTATCAAGTGGTTAATGAAGAAAAAAAGTCACTAAATTAAGAAAAAAAGAAGTCACCAAACACCAAATGTCACTATCAATGCTCAAAGATAATTTGTCAAAAATAGGAGCCTAATTCGTGTTTTGGGGGGGCCAAAATAATAGCTATTTTAATTATTGCACATGAAAGAAGCAATAAATGAACAGCCATCATTTCTGTAGACCGTCCAGTAGAATAATAAACCCATGTGACAGACAAGGACTTCGCAGCGTTTCGGCTTATAACATCTAAACAGCATCTTACAGAAAATGTCACGGTGGATCTTACTAAAATTGAAGACCATTAAATTCTGTGTCGAATAACCTCATTAAAAAACATAAATTTGGTTTTCAAACTCCACCGCCAAAAATAGGCAGTTTTTTCCAGTTTTGACTGAAAAGTGTGTTTCACACTCCTTTTTAACTACAAAACCATTTTTTCAGATGGAAAATGTCATATACAGTTGTAGAGCATCAAATTCTGCGCTCAGAGCACCCTGTGTTTATTAACATATTAAATTAAAATGTCTAATAAATTAAAAACTTGAAATAATTTAAATTGAATATTTTAATAAAATAGGGGTGATCTGAACGCAGAATTTTATGCTCTGCAGCTTTAGCTATTTGGAATAACAATTTTTCAGTTACAGGCGTGTAATGTAAAACAGAGCTTAACACACTTTACAGTCGAAAAGGGAAAATGTTCCTGTTTTTGACTGTAGATTCCGATCAAACCGCTGAACCAAATTTAATGTTTAAGGAGGTTATTCGACGCAGAATTTAATGCTGTTGATTTTGGTACGAGTGAAGTGTTCTGTAAGATGCTGATCAGACGTTGTAAGCCAAAAACTGAATTAAGTGCCAAAATTTCGTCGTTCTTGGCTCCCAAAAGTTACGCTCTACTCGGAAACCGTCGAAGTTATCGCATTCATCTTACTCTTATTTGAGATGCCCAAAGTGGTTTACAATCATTTCCGGCTTCACCCAATTTTTTGGTGAGCACTGCCTTTTTTTTGTCTAATTTTCCAGGGCTGATTTATTAATAGGGTTATAATAATGATAACTTTCGGGATTCTGCATTTCACCTTACAGTACAGTCATGGCTGCCCTGTATGGCAAATGTTTTTATGCAGTACTACTTACTTTGTGTTGTGTCTGTCAACCCAGCAACCTGCGTCTAATTAACTTAGGCTTAAACCCGAACAGTTGGCACCGGGTTACGAATGTACTAGTAATATCGACCCGTCCGAGGGTAGGAAGCGGTAGAGGACCGGACATTCTGTACCCCCACTGTGTATCTGAATTCAAAATCAGTACCGTTGATTCGATTAATCCAAGTACCATTCGCAGTGAGGGAAATTGTACATAGTTGAATCATGTTTATGTACGAAATGAAGCCGCCGACAAAGGACTGTGGTAAGTTGTTGCCAATTGGTAATAGGAGTTTCTGGCTTATTTTATTTTATCCAATCGATTTCGATGAAACTTCTGGGCCGTATTCAACAATAAATTATTGTTGATAAATTCAACGTTTCCTCATTCCAGTTGCCAACTCTTGTTGCCTATGGATCAAACCTACCTAATACCTACGGTCGATGCCGATGTCGCCGGTATGATATTTTACGAAAAACCAGATCCGGGGTAAAATGAAAACTTGAGAGAAATATAAAGGAAAGCCACGGTGTAATTTATTGGCGAAACTTCCCAACGGAATGAAGCCGCTATTTATAGGATTGGCCCCACGCGGAGGTCTTTGCCACTTCTCGTGCGCCCACGTCAGTCCCCAAGTTCATAATATTCACTTGCTCCTTTCAGAAACAACATCGTCAACAACTCAGATCGTGAAATTGTTTAATTGCCATTCGACGTTTGTTAAACACTGTGATAAATTGTTGTAATAAAGAACTGTAATATACACAACATTGTTGTTAGTTAAACACCTTGTGAAGCCTCCAGCGAAGAATCGCATCAATCTAGAAAGATTTACGTTCATTCTTACGGTGCGCTATGATGATTTGCTTGTCAGTGATATTGTCATTACTTCAAGGAGTTCTCTATCGTTGAAAATTTCGCTGAATAAAATACATCGCTAAAATAAAATCTTCATGCATACGCGTAATTGAATAGAAATTGGTCTCATTATTGGTGTGTTTGGCACACACCCTTCCAGTAGATTTTCTCGTGCTTCTTTCTGCATTCCTGCTTTTTTGTTGTGCTGAGTTGGGTATGTCGAGATTCATTTGAGGAGGGGGGGGGGGGGAGGGGGGAGGAGTTAAAATTGGTGAATCTGGAATTGAAAAAAATGCGCTACTTCTCTCAATTTGGTAATAATTCATTGCTAATACATATTTCTGTATGAAAACCGCGAATTTCTCGAACATTCCAATTTACTGATTCTTTTGATGATGATTAGTATAATTATTTACCATTTCGATTAGAAACAGATGTGACGTATCGCTATACAACTTGAAATCATAAAAAAATTATGTACCTACCTGTTACTTGCTCAACAGCTTTATTTGTAATTTTTTAAAAAATACTTTCGTTTTTTAAATACTTTTGTAATTTTTTTAAAATACAAACGAAAGAATCTATAAAATTATCAACATCATCTAGGGAGGAAGATACCACAAGTATTGTCGATCTCATGGAATCCTTCATAAGTCACGACTCCCGCTCGTTCGCTACCTACCAAACCCTGATGACTCAACTCAAATGGGTCGATTCCGTGAATCAGCTTCTGCCCGTGTCGTGATCACGTTCACCTTTTGAGTGCTATTTTTATTTTTGAAATATTTATTATAGATTTACCTATACAAATTATATGTTTTAAATCTCAAGTTAGCGTCGTGTTTACTTCATTAAAACTGAAAATGTTAATTAGAATTCTCCACATTAAGGAAGATGGTTGGTGTCAGTGTGAGTACAAACAGCAACCTCATTATGCACGTTCGCAGTGAAGGAGTAGATCTTCGCACATTCACCATTGGGACCTAACTACCTGTTACGATATCTTGGAAATTTAGCCTATCTTGGACCTGAGGCTAATGGTGCATTTCGAGCCCATAAATCTATCTTATGCATTCGATATATTTTTGAATCTAATTTCGCTTATCTATGTTCCTAACGGTATTTCCCTGTTTCTTTCTGAGATGGGACCGGAAAAAAAATCCTCATAAATATGAGTCTTGGCTCCATTCCAGCATCTTGGCAACGTCGTAGGATCGAGAGATTCAATGTAAACTTCAAGCTAGACTCTGAACTAAACGGAAGTAATATTTACCTCAGATAACGAGCATTATCGTAAATTGTGATAACTATAATACAGTTTAACAGCGATATTTATTGTTCAAAAGTATCTCGTTAGTGTGGCAATTATAATAATAAGTTAGTATTAAGCGACATGATAGGTTTCGGTCTACGCTAAATTAGGCGGTTGAGAAAAAGCACAGGAACTTGCCATGTTACACCAGGCCGGCTCTTGTCCGTCATCTACTCAGAGATGTAATTCTCAATTTTTTTTTTTAATGTTACGATGATCTTGCTAAACAAATCAGATGCTAACTAACTACAATACGCATATATGTAGATAATTTTCTGTGAGTGAGGCTCTTATTTAGACTGTAAGGGCATTTCGCGGTGTGAATGTGAAAACTGCAAAGTCCTTGTCTCGTGGGTTTATTATTCTGTTGGACATACCTTCGGAAATTTTGGCTGTTCATTTGTTGTTTCTTTCATGTGCAATAATTGACATAGCTCTTTTTGATGGTTTCCACCAATTTTGGCCCCCAAAAACTCTAATTAGGCTCCTATTTTTGGCAAATTATCTTTTATCATTGATAGTACCACTTAATTGTCTTGATTCACCTGTTAATACTACTTCTAGTGTTATTATACACATTTATGGCGATTTCAGTCAATTTCCCAGGTTTGTGACGTATAAAAATGAATTTTTGGATCTGAAACTTCGTTAGAACCTCAATTTTTCGCTCTGGTCAAAATCAACTTCATATTTGGTCTCCTCGCCCTAAGAAAGGGGTACTGCACAAGCCGAAGTTTACGAAGACTTTAAAAATACATAATTTTGCACAAATGTCTCACCCATATTACCCCCTGGGCGTTTTCCAATAGGATTGCCGAGATTGGGAAAGCAACGAGGGACGATTTTAGACCATAATATAAAGTAAAACACACACACCACACTGAAACACTGACACTGATACTTTATTAGAACCTCAATTCTTCTTCTTCAAACTTTGTTAGAATCTCAGTTGGTCAAAATCAACTTCATGTTGGGCCTCCTCGCCCTAAACAAAACATGGAAAACGATACCTCACGAGCTCGTGTTACAAAAACACCAAAAAACCATATTTTTACACCCATTTTTCACCCATAACAACCGGGTATATTCCGTTCGGGCTGCAAAGTTAGGGGACTAATTTTTTAGACCGAAAATAAAGGTAGATATGGATGTTACGGCGGACGGACATTGCATTTTTGGAATCTCCCTCCTTGAAACGTAAAAGAAAAAACGCTGCAAATTATTACACAAAGGTTTATTGTTTACCGGTATACCTCCTCCTTCTTCTTTTTTGTGTTACCTATTGATTGCTGGCGGTGGACGTTGTACCCGAGTTGCTAATTGTTGAAACTATTTATCTCGATGGCGCTTCAGAATTTGCTGTGTTAGGTGATAACGAATACAGCGAAGTATTTCGCCCAACTTTCACGAATGTGTGATTGTAGAAACTCGGTCGATAGTTTTTTTTAACGTAAGTAAACGACAGAAAACGTGTGTAAAAATCATCAGAAGCCTACGAGAATCGGTCTCTTCAATCATGTCGAGCCGTGATGATGCGGTTGAACGATTGTCGGTGATGAAGCAATATTGCATTGAGTCACGTTAGCGGCTCTTCAAGGTTGGGAGCGGATGAGTTTATTTTTCCCGTCGTGGCCTCGATTCCCTTGTTTCAACTTCGGGAATCTGTGGTCAGGGAGTGATCTCACCAGTAGAATTATTTTTGCATCGGTACCTAACCGGAAGGTTTCAAGTCGTACAGCTGTTATTTGATTCTACAAGTAGGTACGATTCGCGCATGCGCTGATAGGTAATGGGCTGTTTAGAGTATAAATAACATGGAGGGATGGAGGGCTGTGCTTTCGAAGACGTCGACTTTACACAGCTAAGTGCTGCCATTCTCGCTTGGTTGGATACTTGAGAAGTATCCATGGTGAGCCCATCTTCCAGTTTTCATTGTGTCTTACTGCATGCATATCGAGTTCAGACGGGTTTCATGAACAATCTTTCGCTCTGTAAAAGCAAAACAAAGGAGATATAGAGGTAATTTGGTACCTATGTATAACTTATAAGTTATAGCACACTTGAGAACCATCTCTAACTTACTAATGAACCACGAACTTCCATTTTTATTTCCATTGTAGCATGAACCATGAACTAGTTATGCAACCATCACAATCATCTCTTCTAAACAGCTGTTCTGGCTGAAACAACCAATGGGAACGAGGCTTCCCTCGTTCGCCAGGTGGCAGTTGCGGCGCGCATGGTCAAGAGACCGAATGGAGTATGCGCATGGGTCACAAAAGCGGTTTATATTATGAAACTAGCTTCCATAATGAGAACATTGACACCACCCTCACTGATCTACGATTAGTAGTTCTTTTGCTATGATTTTTCAAAATTTCCTGAAGTTCTGGCGTCACAGTTGGCAAGGGGGGTCCCGCCCAGGCGATAGGGGTGCACGAACTACTTATCATAGGACAGTGCAGTTGATTTCAAAATTCTCAGGATGGAATCTGCTTTCATAAAATTAAAAAAAAAAATTAAATAAATACGCGCGAATACCTACTCCATCAATAGTTTTATATTAGTAAGTAGTTAAGTAATATATAGCGCATTTTCTCGCAGCGGTGCAGTTTGGTTCGTTTGGAAATTAAGGGTAGTGTGTCATTACTTGAAACATTGGATCATTGTAGTTTCGAAAATCACAATAATGTGGTTTAGAGTACCAAGAAGAAAGGAATAAGTTCGAACTTCACGCACTTGTTAGTCATTCAATTAGTATTACCTTTTTTTATTTATCCCATGAACAAAGTAGGGTCCCAACGGTGATTTTTCATTTTTTAGCATTCGAGTTTCATAAACTTTATTATTCTGCTCAACGGCCGCGGTTGAAATAGCTTTTCGAACCTTAATGGCTCGGAAAACCACCAAGTTTATGCTTTCAGATTTTGTAAAATTAGTAGATAGTAACTGTTCCAGTGCAAGATGGCACAGAACATTTAGGCTTTTAATCACTACTTTCCTCCGTAACTCCAGTTTGTTCATAACGAGCATTTTTTTCTCTCTATTAGATATCATTAGTTCTTACTGTGGCTTACTGCGATTCTCGATCGAATTCCATCCACATCAGTCGGATGATGCATAATAATTATTATTTTTCTACATGGATGGCTACATGGCTCAATCAAGAATTTGTTTATATTCATTCCAGCGCACATAGGATTTATAGAAGTAGGAGTCTACACCGCGTTCTCATTGCTAAATATCTCACTCAGCTGGGAGGCATCCTACCTGCTTACCTCATCCATTTGATCTTATAAACCGACTATTGTCCTGTTAGATAAGATGAGGCGATAAGAGTGATATGACTCTCCATTAGTTCAAACTTTTCAGAAAAACTGCTGTCCTGAAAAACCACTTTTTCTTCTTGCGGCATATTTTTCTTAAGAACGGGTCGTTGCAGCGGTATGATCCTATTTTTGCCTGATAGGGGAAGAAACGAGCTTCTAACAAGTCGGATAGTGAAATAAGGCTTGGCTTAGGTGGTACGATTTTATGAATTAAAAAAAAAAAAAAATAGGGGTCAAAAAGCCTCTTTTTGGATCGCATGTAGAAAAATTTATTTTTCGTCATCAAAAAACTATCCGATTTGATTGAAGACCACAAGTACGTGCTGTAAAAATTTTAACAAAATAGCACTGACAGCAACTGAGGACTGGCATACCTACGGTAGTTACCCACTACCCATACAGTCCGAAATATCTATTTGAACTATTATACCTCGTATAGTTCTTCCTGCTCCCCACTATTCTGTGGTTCTGTTTAATCTTATAATTAATTGTATAACTATACGTGCCTTTTATGATAAATCACTGATTACCTACTATCAAATCTTAATGTATTCTATCGACTGCTGGAAAATCTCGCCCTGCCTTAGTGATTTTAGCGAGATTGTTTTTGAGGTTCGCATTATGTAAATTCTGAACGAGTTATTTCGACCCGTATAACGCTGTTACCATCGAGGGTGTGTTTTCAAGGCGAGTTCAAAGCAGGTGTAGCGGTTCGTAATTTTTGAATGATGAGACCCCACGCGGCTGATCTACAAACTCGGCGTTCACCTAATTTATGAGCCTCTATGTAATTTGATGCCTACTTCTATCATATCATATTAATAATTGAACAAAGCACGTTCAATATTGGGAGTAGGTCAGCCGCAAAAAAATCTATTTGCGTGTACAATTTATGAGCTACTCCGAAATACGTATACTATTATAATAATTATGATAAAAATGAGAATTATTCCGAAATCTTAGTGCTAAATATTGGATTGTGAATCAACAATTTATTGGTACGATTGGATTGATTCTGTTATAAACGTGGTGTCTTCCCTGCATAAATCATCCAACACGGTTCGAAAAATGAAAGTTTCCCTGTTTTGCTGCCTGAGAAAATACGGAGCGAGGAGATAGTGCAGTAAATAATAGTTTTATGAGCTTCATTTTTCTGTCAACAAGCACTGGCTCTTTGGAATTTCGTTTTACTCATGAATCTGTACTACATTATATTAATTCTGAATTTTGTTTCCTCACTATCGAAGGTATTTCGTGCAGGAGTCGAAAACAATTGATGTCCTCCAAAATGAAAATTTTTACTCGCATTTTACGTTTCAGACATCAAGGAACATTTTTGGTTCCGTGTCTGTCTTGTATGTTATGGTAAAAATATTCGTGCGATTTGTCAGGTTAGCACCTCCGACCTTACAGCTAACCAGGATACTCGGAACTTAGGACGTTGTTACCCGCTTTCTCTCGACTCATTTCATTTTGATCATAAATACATATAGTTAGGTATCTATTATCAGTTTTATTTTTCATTAGGTGAGTCACATTCTTTTATCGCCTATCTTACGAGTTATTCCCGTTATGATTAGTTTAACCTCACTAGGTGCATCACATACTTTTATTACCTGTCTTACCCGTAAACAAAACTGCCGAAGTTTATTTGCTCAATTTTATTATTATATTTCCTTTCTTGGTTTTCATCAGGTGACCAGAGAGTCATGGTTTTCACGATATCAGAAAGTATATTTGCAAGCGACTATGGTTTGTGTATTGAATTAGTAGGTTTGGTCCAACTTCTTGAGTTCAACCTGAATTTTTATGTGTCTCCTCTTGAATTCTGAGCTTGGATTAATTCTGTGAATAGATGTTGGTTCCTATAAAACTACAGTCGACAATCGCGATCGGTTGTTCCTAAAATAGTGCGTTAAAATTAAAATTAAAATTTAAGACTTCGTGAATTCCTAGTTTGGAAAATAATAGTTCGGAAACTTTAGCTATTTAGTTAATTAGCGAAGTAACCCGTTAATCACCACCCACGCGACCTACGACCTGATTAGAATGCAAAGTGCGTATTTTCCACTACGCGCAGATCCGGCGATAGAACGCCAGGGCGCGAAGCTCAATCGATTATGGAGAACGAGATTTCTCTCTGAAGGCCCCCATCAGTGCAACGGCACTTTCTATTGGTGGGAATCACTGCCTCCTCAATAGCTAAATATTGTTGGGAATAGTAGATGTTTTCAAGACGAAGGGCTTGAACAGTTCGTGAAGAGTATTACGACCATTGTCGTAATTCAACTAGAAGTCCCGGGTCGTTGAAATATCCAAAAAGATTGGTGGTGTTCACGTCTATTTACTAGAGTTTACAAGATGTCATCTTTTTATATTACAAGTGCCCCTATTTAGATCCACGTTGGAGTTCTCTCTTTCCGAAATGAACATCTCAGTTCTAAACGTACTGTTTTACTCGTACCTAAATTTATAACGTACGTAACATTTTTGTTCTAAACGTACCTGTTGTTTTCCAATATTAAGAAAGCTAGGTGAGGAAAAATGTCTACCTATCTCATGAACCCAGACATAACGTGAAACCAGATAGACATAGGTAGACACAAATCCCATTCCCCAGCAAACAAGAAGTAGTTTACTATGATTTTGGTTTATTATTTTCAATTATGAACCTTTGGAATCGAGCATGGGACAAAAATTCACTCCCCCCTCCCCCCCCCCCCCCAGAATTTGATGGTTTGTATTTCAAGGTACCTAGAAACCGAAAGCGGAATTAAAAAATGTTTATCCATCCGCTGTACTTTATTTTTTCTTAGTTACGACGACTTCTTTTCTTACTTTTGGTTTATTATTCTGTGAATAATACACCTATGTAATCGCTCAGCAAAAAATTTTTATAACACCCCCTCAAACTTTTTTCTTTTCCGTTTCAAGGTGTGTAGATTCAAAAAATGCAATGTCCGTCCGCCGTACGCCGTCCGCCGTATCACGTGTACAGGCTTCATTTTCGATCTAAAAAAGTCGTTCTTTCGCACACATGCTCCATTTGGGCCCTAGTTGTGTCCCGAAACTTTTCAGCCCGATCGGAATATACCCAGGGGTGTTATGAGTGAAAATGTGTGTGAAAATAGGTACTTTTTGCGTTTTAGCAACATTTTGGTAACATGAGCTTTTGAGGTATCGTTTTCCATGTTTTTGGGGACGAGAAGATCGAATATGAAGTCGATTTTGGCCAAGGAGTGGAAAATTGAGGTTGTACCAGATGTTCAGCTCCCAAAATTGATTTTTTATGAGTCAAATACCTGCGAAATCACCATCAATTTGTAGAATAACACTAGAAAAAGTGTCAACACGTGGATCAAGACGATTAAATGATGGCACTACCAATGATCAAAGATAATTTGAAAAAAAAAAAAAAAGATCGTACCTACCTAATTTGTGTTTTGGGGGCCAAAATTGGTGGAAACCATCAGAAATAGCTATTTCAATTATTTCACATGAAACAAACAATAAATGTACAGCCAAAATTTCTGTAGAATAATAAACCCCATGTGACAAGGACTTTGCAGCGTTTTTTCTTAGTT